>JAVTVJ010000346.1:0-557500 GCA_034509425.1 Eopsaltria australis | reverse complement strand
GGTGCCCTCAGCAAATAACTCTTTAATTGCTCCCTTCTTTCCAGCAGTTTCCCTGCCACACAGCAAAAGGTCAGTTTAGTGCAATCACTCTGCTGCAATATTTTTCTGATCAATGCTTAAAACTGGTGCCTCTTTATTCCAATGGAACCTCCTCCACTGGAGAATAAATTCCAAGAGGGCTTCCAGCAGCACTGGGATATCTATCATGGTTCTGGCTTGAATGAATGCATGATATAATTCCACTCAAATCGATGGAATTGTGCTCATGGGATGCTTTGCCACCGCTGATATTAAAGCTGGACGTGGTTTTATTGCTACTTATTGCTTAGCCTCAATCTGGTTTAATATGATCCCAGTCCCACATCCATCAGGGGGGAATTCCCAAGGGTTTTGAGCGACCAAAATCAACGGGAGGGAGCGGAGTGGGGAGAGTTGCCCCGTGTGGGTGTTGGAGTTCCTGATCACAACGTGGGAAACAAGCAGATGCTCCCCTGAGGAGTGTGGAGTCAAAACAGACGATGAGGATCCACGGCAGACACTGCTTTCTGTAGCTATCAGCATCAACAAAAATAATCTGGTTTATTAGGAAAGCTGCTCAGACAACAGATTTGTCAGCATCCAATAAACAGTCCCTGACCAGTCCTTTAAAAAAAAAACAACAACAAAAGAAAAAGCTATTAAATTCAAACATGCGGAAAGAAAAGAGATGCGCAAACACAGGGGAGGAGCAAGGTGAGATTGGGGTCAGAGCAGTGGGTGAGGCTGAATCACTCTGTCACAAGGATGCTCAGAGCCCCAAAGTTCCTCCTTGCAAAAAGGCTTTGGGGAATGCTCTAACTCGAAATGGGGGGTGAGAACACTGCAGAACAGATGAAACCCCCTCGGCAAAGTCTCTTGGATGCAACGGGGATGACATGAGTTAAAGCTCATTCTATTAAAAGATAAGGAGAAGGAGAATGGGCTTTAATCCTTTATTTTCTTGTAGTGTTTCAGCTGCCTGGACTTGTGTATCCTCACCTCCTTCAGTTTACTGTGCCCAGAGATCCATTTGAGTTTCTTTTACTTTATTGTGCCCAAAGATCCATTCTCCTTTAAATTTCTTTTACTTTATTGTGCCCGAAGATCCATTCTCCTCTGAACTTCCTTTACTTTATTGTGCCCAAAGATCCATTCTCCTTTGAATTTCTTTTACTTTGTGTCCAAAGATCCATTCTCCTCTGAACTTCCTTTACTTTATTATGCCCAAAGATCCATTCTCCTTTAAATTTCTTTTACTTTACTGTGCCCAAAGATCCATTCTCCTTTGAATTTCCTTCACTTTATGGTGCCCAAAGATCCATTCTCCTTTGATCTCCCCAGCTTTCAGACATGTGCTAATATCAGTGCCTCTCATCCAGCCATTCACTGAGGCGTTTTTGCAGATGAAAACATTTATTTCATATCTCTCCTCCCCACAGTTTCTTGCTCATTCTGCTGCTGCCGCTATTTTTCGTCACTCAGCACCTTTCCACTGGGGCATTCCTGACCCTCCCAAAATTTGCCAGCCACACGTGGGGCTCACAAAGCTGCTGTGTTCAAGGAGCACCCGACCTCACTGAAGGGCTTGAGCCTTTTTCCAGTGCATTAATCCTGTCAGGACCTGGGTTTGGTGATCTATTCCAGCCAAGCAAGCATCACTCAGAGTGAACTGCAGGAGGATTGGGAATGGCAGTTCTGGAACGCCCTGAACGGCCTTGGGAGTCGGTGCTGCAGCACCTAAAATACCAGGGGAAAGCTCAGTTGAAAGACAGTTTGGAAAGACTCTCAAATGCACCAAATATTGCAGCAGGTGCAGCAGAGGAGCTGCAAATTCTCCTGGCTTCTCACCCTGCGAGCTGCAGTGAGCTATTGCTCATCATCCCCCCCTGGCACCTGCCCTCTCCTGCCCCTCAGCCCAGGGATAGAACTGGAATTCAAACAAGGGGAGGAAAATGCTCTCCCATCCCATCAGAAGTCAGATTTTAAAAATAAAAAAGCATTCCCCATCTTTCTGAAGGCAGAATGGGCTCTCTGATGTTTGGTGCAATCTCTCACCTCTCCCAGATGATGCAGGAGGTGCAGGAATGGGGGGATGTGGTCGTGGAGGCTGAAAGTGAGATCTCCACTCTGCTCCCAAACTTTGCTCCTCATCCTTGCCTCCACAGGAATCCATCCACAGGCTGCTATCCCTGGAGCCCAGCAGCTCCAGGAGCTTCCAAGGTTCCAAAGAGGAATCCTGGAAGGAGGGTGAAGGTAGAGACAGGAGACCTCTGTCCCACTGTCCATCACCGCAACCTCATTACAGCCCTTGAGCTGCTGCAAATCCTGCAGAGCTTTGGGGGTGTTTTTTTGGCCTGAAATGCACTGAAAATGTGACTTTTGGTGAGGACTGGAATGGCTGGGAAGAGATTTCTGCTCTCAGCACCGAGCACTGTGGGAGAGTGTTCCCTCCTCTGCTGCCCTCTCGTTAAACAGAGGCAATTTGGAGCCGTGATGTTTATAAATGATTTAGCCCCGTGCTGTGCTGAGCCACTGCAATAATCACTGCTTCTCCCCCACACCAGGACTCCACACCAGTGGGGATCTCGACACGGGGAGGGCAGGTCTTTTGAAGTCCCCCCCCGCCTTGTAGGTTTTATCCTGCCCCCACTCCTTCCATCTGCGGGAAAATGCAATAATTCACCTGTCCCCGTTTCTGGATGTATTTTCAGGCTCTGAAGAGCTTGACCACTCACTGTTAATCAATAGAGTTGGAGTGTAGCCATCAGTCTATTACTGTTTCAAGCTTCTTCAAAGCAGAAAATGTCTGGAAAAATGAAAGGCAGAGATGAAATACACACATTTCTCTGGTAATATTTCAGAGGCAAGGGCACAGCGGTAGCTTTCCTTTTTTAAGCCTGTACCCTATATATAAAATATGTTTGAGGGATTTGGAGAATGGAGAAAAATTAAAATAATTAAGGAGCTGACGGAACTGATTTAGAGTCAGGGGAAAGAGGCAAAGAATGAAATGTGCAGTGTGGTGGAGCAGGGGTGGAGGGGACCTGAGGGAAGGGACGCAGGGATGTGCTGGACCAAAACATTCCCACCTTCATCCAGGGGATGCTCTGAACTGGTGGGAAAGCAGGAGCAGCCTCCTGAGGGTGCCAAGACCCAGAGCTTTCCACATTTAAAGTCCATCCAGGGCTCAAGCTGCAGCTGTGGCCCCTCAGTGGCATTTCCAGGTGCCACACTGAGACCTCTTGGAGCAGCCAAAGCCAAGGATGTAAAATTCCCAGCAGAGAGCTGAAAGAAGGAGCAGAGTTTCCTTTGGCAAGGTGGAATTTTGGACGGGCTGGCCAAACCTGCACCACTCCCTTCCCTCCAGGTGACATCCAACCTTCACCTGCAGGGACACCAGCACGGGAGAGAAGCTGAGAGAGCCTGGGCCAGGCGAGGCAGGGATGTGCAGAGCCTCTCCCAAAGCCCTGCGTTATTTTGGGCAGGCAGCAGCTCTGTGAGCACCCCTGTGCTCGAGGCAGCAGATGGAGGATGCATCATTTAAAACAGGAGTGACCAGAGGAAGGTTTTTCCATCTGTTTTCCGAGCCCAGCAGTTGGACAAAGCCTCTCCCATCCAATGGAGCTCCCCCACTGCTGGAAAAATCCACCATCTACAAACCCAGACCTTCGCAGGTCCTTCCCTCCTCTCTGGCAGAGGACAACCCTCTCCTGTCCATTCCAAGCACCTCTTGGGAGGAAGAATCCTAAATTTTGATATTAGCCCTGTCCTCATCAGGATTAGGAGCACAGAAAAGAAAAACACCACAATATTTGATGTTTCCCAGGGAGAAACTTGATCTGCAGCCTCGCTCTGGTAGCCAAGAGCCCTTCACACAAACCAGTTTAATTTCAGTGTAGCAACCAGTCCTTCCTGTCCTGTGAAAGTGAATTCAGGTATCTGGAGATGAGCACATGAACCACTCAGAGGAGATTTGACAGAGGAGATGGGTGGACATCTTTCACTGAAATGCCTGGATTTTCCCATGGAAAATCACAGAATCATGGAATGGTTTGGGTTGGAAAGGACCTTAAAGCTTCTCTGGTTCCAAACCACCTGCGCTGGGCAGGAACACCTTCCAGAAGACTTGAAATTATTTTGGAAGGAGAAATATTTTGTGGGGAAGACATTTCAACACAGAAATTTGGAGACCCTGAAGTGCTGCTTTGAGCAGCTTAGAATCAAGACTTCCAGACATCCCATTCATCCCAGACATCCCATTCATCCATCTTCTCTTTGGATGTCTCCAGACCCACTTTTACTCCATCTAAAGATCATTTGGACACCAAAGATGCCATTCCTGCAGTGATGAGCTTCACAGAGCTATCTTCTTTTGCCTCACCTCCTTCAGAGAGACCAGCCCACATTGTCCTTTACTTCCAATGCCTGCCTCAACCCCAAGGAAATGCTTTTCCCCTAACGTGATTAGGTGCTCACTGGCAAGCTGCCCAGAAAGCAAAAAATTGGGGTGGAAAAGTGGATTTTGCAGTGGTGAGAGCAAACTGCACGCTGCTCTCACTTCAAAACGTGAAGCCTGAAAGATGCAGAGAAAGAGATTCCTCCTCCTCCTCTCCTCCTCCTCCTCTCCTCCTCCTCTCCTCCTCCTGCTGCTGCTGCTGCAAGGACACATTTTCCTTTCAGGAGGTTGATGAAGGTCATTGCTCACTCCAGATCTGTTTGGCCACTTGAGAGCCGCCGTGGGCTGTGATCCTTCTTGTGCCTCTCGCAGCCTCTCAGCCATCTGGACAGCTCAGAAGAGGCATCTGTTCCCTCTGGTTCCTTGCTGGGATGGGGATGGGAGCCAGTGGAGTTTATCCTGCAATTCTGATCCCACAGCACGGAGGATCAGATTAGAGGATGTGTCTGTTGGTCCAGCTGGAACATGGGCAGAGATCTCAGTGAATCCATCATCCCACAGGTCTTATCCAACCTAAATGATTCCATGGGGGATTGAGGAGAGCAAATTCATCCTGAGGGCAGCACCAGGGACAAGGATGGACAGGGCTTGGAGCAGCCAGGCCCAGTGGGAGGTGTCCCTGCCCGTGGTCTTCAAGGTCCCCTCCATCCCAAGCCATTCCATGATTCCAAGATGATCCCATGGGCTTCAATGAGCTGCATGTGGCTGGAAATTAAATGGGGCAGGATGAGGAAAGGCACCAACAAGGTGACCCTGTGAAAACCTCCTAAGAACTTGTGCTCACTGTGAGAGCTGTGAGAAAGATCCACAGCACCTCCTCACAACCAGGGCCCAACCTCAGACCTTCCCCTGGAATTTTTTTCCAAACCTATTTCTGATCCCTGCTCCCAGAGAGGGCCTGAAATGTTCACAGCAAATTCCAAGAATTTTCCCAGCCTTTAGAGCTTCCTGACTACCAAATTAAACTCCTAATCCTCAGTGGGCAGTGAGCACATCCAGTGAGTCTTACACCTCACAATGCTTTAATTGTGGGACCTGACCTTTTCCTTTCCTCCCTTATCCCAGTTTCACCATTCCCCATGTTTTGTGCTGTCGAAATGTTAAGTCTTCTTCCCACTTGGGTGCAGTGTCCAACTCCTCAGGGTCCTTTTGGATGGGAAGGACCTGAGTGTGGACACCAAACCACACCCAAGAGCAGCGTGGAGCCCGTGTGAATCCTCCAGTCCCTCACTCTCACCCCGTGGGAGAAGAAACCACCCAGTCCAATTCTCCACCACCTGGCCTGGAGATTGGGAAGGAGGATTCTGTCCCAGTCCTCCTGGCTTGTTTTACCAGCTGATGTCCAGATAATCTCCAGTGCACAGCTGGAAACTTCAGAGAGGACCTGAGGATGACCCCGCAGAAGGGCTGGTCCTACCAAATACCTCATCCAGGAACTGGTGAAATACCCAACAATCCCATTTTCCCCTTGGTCTTCCCTTTGTTTTTTTCCTTTTGAATGCTTGAGACAACCTTCTCCCGTGGATGAGCTGCTGACAGGGTTTATTTCCACTCTTTTTCTTTTCGTAGGTGCAGCTTCACGGATAAAATAACAGCTCATCTTCTTTCAACTCGCTGAAAAACACTCCAGCTGCCTCAGCAACCCCTTCCTGCCCCCAGGCCACGATGCTGGGAAGCAGAAACATGGAAAAAACGACAAGAAAAGGGAATTTTCCCACAATAAATGTCAATGCACTTAAGGAGCACATGTTTGCTTTCGCTGGGCTCGGCTCCAGCGTGTGCTCTCTTAATTACCCAGAGCTGGGACCTCTCCCCGGGTGTGTTTGAGTGCCAGGGGCTGCATGAGATGGAGCTGAGCTGGGTCATTTTTCCCGGCTGCAGCTGCTTGGAAGTGTAATTCCTGCAGTGGCTTCCCTTCGGGAGCGGGTTGTGCTCATCACTTTCAGGGGAGATGTTTGTCGAGAGGAGGGGAATTGGAAAGGACGGCTTTTCCCTGGAAATGTCTGTCCCTGTAAAATGAAACGAGGGACAGCCCCTGCTTGGAAGTTCCTTGTTTCTGGGCCTTCTCACACTCGTTTGACACCAGTGCTTTCAGATTAGGGTCTGTCTGATAGTGGCACTTGGATGTTATCAGAATAACACAGCTCAAAGGCATTTCCAAGCTGAGCTCGGGCCGGGATGTTCCTTCCACGGGGGAATTTTTACTTTTCACCTTTCCACCTTTCTGGACTTCCCAGGAAAAATTGCAGTCTCCACCCTGTGCTGCTGCTGACCCTCAAAAGAAGGGGAAGGGATGCTCAGTGATTCCCAAAAATGATGTGGAGCCTCCTCTGCTCTGAACACCCCAATGCTCTGAGCTCCCTACAGGCACAGCAGCACCCGGCTCTGCCCAGGGATTTCCTGCCCTGCAGAGCTTTCCTGCCTGGCAAGGGGAGAGCTTGTCCTAGAGAAGGAGATTTTTCCCTTCCCTGGGAATATTTACAGTGGAGCTGGATGCAGCAGAGGCTGGGGGGGAACTGGGAGACTTCTGCTCTTCCTCGTGCCACGAGGGATCTCTGGGAGCCTGGGGCCAGAGGGGCAAAGCAAAGCAGAGCTTAGGGAGCTCATTTAACAAATTGGATCTTTCCCCTCTCCTCAGGAGTTTCCTCCTCTGGCAGCCTTTGGCAGGATCTGAACCATCCTGTTCTGTGCCCTTAGCATCCCTATATCCTATATAAATATAAATATAAATATAAATATAGAAATATAAATATAAATATAAATATAAATATAAATATAAATATAAATATAAATATAAAATATAAAATATAAATATAAATGTAAATACAAAATAAAAATAAAATATAAATATAAATATAAATATAAATATAATATAAATATAAATATATAAATATAAATATAAATATAAATATAAATATAAAATATAAATAAACATAAATATAAATAAAATAAAAAATAAATAAAATATTAAAATAAATATAAATATAAATATAAATATAATATAAACATAAATATAAAATAAATATAAACGTAAATATAAATGTAAATATAAATATAAATATAAATATAAATATAAATATAAATATATAAATGTAAATACAAATACAAATACAAATAAAATAAAATAAATATAAATATAAACATAACATAAATATAAACATAAATATAAATGTATAAATATAAATATAAATAAAAATAAATAAAATACAAATACAAATACAAATATAAAATAAACATAAATATAAATATAAATATAAATATAAATATAAATATAAATATAAATATAAATATAAATATAAATATAAATATAAATATAAATATAAATATAAATATAAATATAAATATAAATATAAATATAAATATAAATATAAATATAAATACATATAAATATATTGGGCCTGAGTCTCTTCCAAGTCTTCATCCACAAACCATGAACCATGAACCGAACTGTCATGTCCAAATTCCTCCTCTCCCCAGCCTGACTCACAGAATCATGGAATCATTCAGGTTGGAAAAGGCCTCCAAGACCATCGAGTCCAGCCCATGATCAGCCACCTCCCTGTCACCCAGCCCAGAGCACTGAGTGCCACCTCCAGGACACCTCCAGGGACTGTGACTCAACCACCCCCTGGACAGCCCCTTCCAATGGTGATCAACCCTTCCCACGAAGAAATTCCTCCTGATATCCATCCTGAACCTCCAGTTCTGCTTTTCCCTCACACCCAAACCCCCTTCAGTAAATCCTCCTTTCCCTTTCACTAAAACAGCAGTGCCAAAAGCATTCCCAGGGCTGGAATGGCTGCAGATCCCAGACTTTTGGGGGCTTTAGTGGGGCTGGTTGATGGTGACATCTGCCTTTCACAGCACACTCAAACACAGGGGTGCCAGCACTGAATCCTCTGTGCAGCTGGATGAGGCAGGACTTGCCAAATTCAAATTAGAGGCCCAGGAGTTGAGGAGTTTGAAGAAAAAAGCTGCTTTTGCTCACTTTTGGGCCTGGGGTTGTAGGTGGCTTTCCACTTGTGGGTGCATTGTTTGAACACCCCAAAATTTGGATATGGGATAACTCACCCTGTCTTCATCTTTAAAAGCCAATAACTCTGAAGAAATTTAGCCCTGGGATGCTTTCTAAGTTTTTTCCACCCTTTTTTGGGCACATTCTCCCTTGGACAGATTTCCCAGGGTTTGGTCATGGCCCCGAGGCTGCCGGAGCTCCAGGAGGGTTTGGACAATGCTCTCAGGGTGGGATTGTTGCGGTGTCTGTGCAGGGCTGGGAGTTGGACTGGATCATCCTTGTGGGTTCCTTCCAACTCAGAATATTCCATGATTCCATGAGTTTAAGTAGGGCATCATCCAGCTTAAAAAACACCCCAAATGCTGGTTTTCTTCCTGGATTCCAAGCCTCCAGAGGAACAGCTTTGTTGTGACACGTGGTTAATTTAAAAAGTCCTTCAACAAGACCAGGACTGTCCCAGTCACCTACAGTTCCACCACAGCAGCTCTGCTGGACCTCCAGGTGTCCCCAGGGAATGCTCAACACTTGCTTGATTCAAGGATTTCCATATTTCTCTTGCCCAGGATTTGCAAAATTCTGGCCTGAAAGACTCCATGAGTAGGACTCACAAAATTCCACTCAAAACGTACATTTTAAAAGCTGGCCTGGGCTCAAAATGTGGTACAACATCAAATTATAGTTGAGCTCTTGGTAAGAAAGGTCTCCTCCAAGCCAAAACCATTTATGTGGAATCATGAACCCAAAGCAAAGCCAGCTGTGGGCTCCTAGGCCCTGGTGGTTGTAGGATCACAAAACTCCAGCTGTGCGTGCTCAAACCACCCCAAAACTGCACAAACATCAACCAGTTTGTGCTTCCTCTCTCAGAAAGAAATGAAAACCTGAAGTTTGGGTGAAATCTCTGCTGTTTGTCAATCCTGGAACTTTGGAATGTGTTGGGCCACCAAATTTTCCAAAAAATATCCCAGGGAAGGTGAAGAGCCCTCGAGTTCTGGGTCCTGGCAAGCACTGGCAGAGGACAGAACCCATTTAATCCCCCAGCTCTTGTCCCTCTAACAGGATTAACCACTGTTAAAATTTGGTTCTGGCTGTTTGGAGTCAGTTCTAAGCAGCAATTGCTGCAGGGAGGGAAGTGACACTGGGGAAGTGGCATCCTTTAAATTCCTCTTCATCCTCTGAGAGGCAAAGGCTGAATTTATTCTGTGTTGGGTTTTTTTTTTGTTGTTGTTGTTTTTAAGGGGGAAAGGGTGTGTGGTTCTCCCATGGCAGGAAGGGTCTGAGGAGAGGGAGGCAGGGTCAAATCCCTGAGGAGAATTCAACTCCTCCAGCAACAAAAAAATCCAAGTTTTCTCTGACTCCAGGCAGGACCACGGGAGATAATTCAGACCGCTACAAATTCTCCTCAGAAGCCCTTTCTGCAAAGCTGCTTTCATTTCCAAGCTACTTTGGAGATAGGAAGGTACCAGGAGGATATTTTCAGCCTAACATGAAAGCACCATTTTTTCAAGTGGAGAAAAACTATTTGAGAGGGGTTTTTTTTCCTCTTTTCTGTGCACTGCCCAAGAAATGTGTCGTCAGCTCGTCCCCGTGCCAAACCTTCCTTATTTACATTTATTCCCAGGAGGGGATTGACTGAGCTTCCCATTACTCCACAGCATCTTGGCTCCTGCACAAAACCACTACAAAGCTTGGAGGACTAAAAATATATAAAATTTTACTGGAGGGTGGGGGGGGGGGGGGGGTACAGAAGCTGCTGTTGGCTGAAGGTGACTTTGTTTTCCGTCCTAATCTTGCTAAATAAATTAATGACTATTAATTTTGCAATTTCGAGCGGATCCCAGGAAGGATTCTCCCTCAATCTGGGTAGTTATGATTTGATCCAGCAAATAAATGACCTGTGCTTCTAAAATCTATTGATTTTTTTTGTCACTTGACCCTTTTTCTGCCTGGAAATCGTCCCACCAGGCCCTGAACTCTGCTACCTCCTGGCAGGAAAAAAACCTTCCATCTGACTTGCAACAAACACAATTATTTTTTGGCTTCATTGTATTTCTGAGAGAGCCACAGAGGACATAAATCCAGTTACAAAACCCCGGGATATCTGAGGAGGTGAAACAGAAAAGCGCCGGGCGCGGCAAACGCGGCCTGACAGCTGCAAAATAAATAATTCCTGACTATCAAGGAATGGGAGCAGAAATCAGCCCCAGCCACAATCTCTGCCTTGTCAAGGCAAGGATTTCAGGGCCTGGGGAAGGCAGTTTATCACCTCGTTGCACATTTTCCATCTTTGCTCTGTCAGATAAAGCCAATCCCTGTTCGTTCCCCGTTCCGGGATGTCCCAGGCTGGGATAACTTCGCTGTGGTGGCGGTGGCAGCTGCTCTGCTCCTGATCCAGCTGACAGCACGAGTGCCTTTAATTAACAAGGAGGGAACAGGATGAATTAAACCTCGAGGTCTGAGTCGTTAACAATTGAGAGCACTCAGACGAGGCGTTTTCCCCGCAGGGCGGTGTTGTTATTAATTACAACCATCTGATATTCATGGGGATCCGTGGCGAGGTGTTAAATATTGCAGGGGGATAATTTGTGACATTAAATCCACAGGAAAGGTTCAGAATGATACTGGGTCCCTTTAGGACCTGGCAGGAAGCATCCATGTGGATATTCCCAAACTTTTCCAGTCCTTCTGGCTGCTGGGGAGGAGATGTCCAGCTCCCAGTGATGACCAAACACATTGTGCTTAATAATTAAAACACAGATATTCTGCTTAATAATTAATCAGCATGCCAAGGATGGGAAATGCCAAATTTCAGGTATATATATATATTTTTTTTTATTTTATTTTATTTTCAGGGCTTTATGGATGGATCCCTTTAGAGAGGGATGAGTTGTGGAGAAAGGGATCTTCCTTTCCTCGTCCTCCCAGGACACTGGGAAATTCCTCCCTCAGCACTTCTCAACCATCCTCGTCCTGGGGTCTCACACTGATGGAACCAGGAGTTAAAACCTGTGTGGGTTGGAGATTTTGTGTTTATTTGTGGGTTCCACCAGCAGAGGTTGAAAGGGAGCCTGATCCCAGCTTGTGGATTGTGTTTGTTCCACAGCACCTGCACTAATTCTGCCCTGAATCATTTGGAAATGCAGGAAAATGTGCCTTTATTTATTTATTATTGTGGCCTTTCAGTGCTTGAAGGGGGCCTTTAAGAAAGGAGGGGACAAACCTTGCAACAGGACAAGGGGTGATGGTTTTAAACTAAAAGAGTCAATTTAGATTAAAAATAAGAAGGAAATTTTTGATTATGAGGCTGATACACACTGGCACAGGATGCCCAGAGAAGCTGTGGCTGCCCCATCCCTGGAAACATTGAAGGTCAGTTTGGATGGGGCTCTGATGCTGCTGAAGATGTCCCTGCCTGTGGCAGGGGGACTGGACTTGATGACCTTTAAAGGTCACCTGTCAGCCAGGTACCCATTTCCAGACATTTTCCAACATTTTGAAAACCTCCCCTAACTTGAATTTCTCTGTGCTGCTCCTCAAGGAATTTCTCCATTTGGGGTCCTGCTTTGCCCCCATCACCCAGCTTGATCTGAACTGACAAACCCATCAGTTCCAAGCTCATTTTAAACTGCAGTCTCTCAAACCTCTTCTTTTCTTTCCAAAATAAACTGAAATGCCTTCACCCCTGTGATTCCTTGCGATGCTGTGTCCTGCCTCACTGCACATTGCACCAGCAATCTTCTCCTCAGCTGCAAACACCACTGGCAATGGTTTTTTGTGTCACTGGCAGAAATGTGAAGCTCCCTGTGTTATTTCTGCATTGAGTTCGGCCAGGAAAGCCAAGGAGCAAAGCCCTGATCCATCCCTTCCCGTGCTGGGGTTTGGGAATGACCCAGGAATTTCGGGCAGGCAGCACCACACGAGATTCCTGCACCGAGTGAAACACTCAGCTTCCCTTCCTCCTCCTCCTCTCACCCACACACCCACTCACACTGGCTTTATTTAAGCCCCCAGAGAACCAACCAGGAGAGAAAGAGAGAGAAAAAAAGAATAAATTATCTCCGAGACAACGTGGAAAAAGCCAAGGGGTTGTGGCCAGAGAGTTTGCAGAGGGGTGAAGAGCGACTGAGGATGTGGTTGGGACCACACTGGGGGTGCAAACGGCCTCTCCACCACTTATCTCACCCAGGCAGAGCTATCACAACTCTCCCACACGCCAGCCCAGCAGGGTCTGAAACACGAAACGGCCTCAGACTTAAAAGGGAATTCTTTATTTACCCTGCTGCGAGATGTTTTTAATTAAAGGTTGCAGCCAGGACTCGTAACCGACGCGGAGAAGCGAATCCTCGCCGTGGATTCAAAAGCCTCTGAAATGTGGATGGGCTGCCCAGTGAAGTGAGGCTGTTTGTTGTCATTAAATGGGGTGGGATTGCATTTCTGGAGAGATGGCCTCACTTGAAAGGGCTCAGTGACCCTCCAGTTGAACCCTGGGTTTCCTACAGAGAGCAGGAAGGTCTTGGAGGTCTCAAATCTCTGGAATCCTGGGAGCCATCAAAAATAACAACAGCTGAGCGCTCTTGACCACAGGGAAAGGTTCAATGCTGTCTCCAGCTTCAATGTGCACATAAAAAAGGGGGGAAAAGCAAATTATTCCACACCTTTGGAGCCACTCTGAGCTGTTTGGTGAATTTGAACCTCCATAATTGGTGCCATCACAGGGGGAGTGTGCAATAATACACTCAGTTAAAAGAAAACCTCACAGAACCTATTCCTGGCTGGAATATGGAGGGAGGAATATAATCCCAGCCCACTCTGAAGCACTTTTTCATCAGGAGAGGTTTTCTTTCTCTCGCAAGCCTCTGTTTCCGTTTTGATGTGATTTTAAAATTAAAAAAAAAAACATATAATCTAAACTGTTACAGCAATTTTTCATGTGTTTGAAAACCACAATGAGCAAATATTTTAGGAACAGTTGCTCTGAGGGGAAAAAAAAAAAAAGAAGAAGCTGTGGGGAAAAAAAAGAAAAAGCAAGGATTTTCTTCAGGGGAAAAAACGCCTCTTCAGCCAAAGCCCGTGTTTGGCCTTTTCCTTGCAAAAATGGGGGAAAAAAGACACATTTCAGTGAAAGCTGAACATTCCAAAGGGTGTGAAACGAGCTGGCGTGAGCATTAGCCTTGTTCTGACTCTTTCAGAGTCTCAACTCACCTCCCAGCTCCGTTTCTTTTCAGCTCGGGAGACGGAGGAAACGATTTGTACAAATGATTGCTGGGAGAAAGGCCACCGGCAATTTGTAGATGCTAATCAGGTTGTACCTGCCAATCATGCCTTATTTTCAGGAGGATCTGTGGTTTGCAAATGCACAGAGTCAGAGCAGGGGATCTATTCATAGCCACGAGCCAAAATAGATGTATTTTCTCTGGTCAGAGGCATCACAAAAGCATCCTCCTTAAAATTATGCAACCGCTCGCTATTAGCGGTGATTCACGGATGCCAGCCGGAATAAACACATCAATAGATAAAGCTGATCCCTGGGACGTTCCTGACTCATCTGGAAGCCAACCTTGGCTTTTTGGGGGGACAGGATGACCCAGCTTTTCCCTCTGCCCGTTGTGCTGCTGTGAAAATTAGATGTGTGTTTGTGTCTGGGCCTGGCACCAGCTGTAAAACAGCATTTGGGAACTTTGCACGGCCAGAATTGATATTGAGGCAAGAATTGATACTGAGGCAAGAATTGATATCAGGGCAAGAATTGATATCAAGGAAAGAATTGATACCAAGGCAAGAATTGATATCAAAGCAAGAATTAATATCAAGGCAAGAATTAATTTATATCAAGGCAAGAATTAATTTATATCAAGGCAAGAATTAATATCAAGGCAAGAATTGATATCAAAGCAAGAATTAATAGCCAGGCAAGAATTAATATCAAGGCAAGAATTAATAGCCAGGCAAGAATTGATATCACAGCAAGAATTGATATCAAGGCAAGAACTGATATCAAAGCAAGAATTTATATCAAGGCAAGAATTGATACTGAGATAAGAATTGATATTGAGGCAAGAATTGATATCAAGGCAAGAATTAATATCAAGGCAAGAATCAATTGATATCAAGGCAAGAATTAATACCAAGGCAAGAATTAATATCAGCATAAGAATTGATAGCAAGGCAAGAATTGATATCAAGGGGAAAATTAATATCAAGGCAAGAATTGATATCAAAGGAAGAATTGATACCTAGGTAAGAATTGATATCAAGGCAAGAATTAATATCAAGGTAAGAATTCATTTATATCAAGGCAAGAATTGATATCAAGGTAAGAATTAATTTATATCAAGGCAAGAATTAATTTATATCAAGGCAAGAATTAATATCGAGACAAGAATTGATATCAGGACAAGAATTGATATCAAGGCAAGAATTGACACCAAGGCAAGAACTGATATCAAGACAAAAATTAATATCAAGGCAAGAACTGATACCAAGGCAAGAACTGATACCAAGGCAAGAACTGATACCAAGGCAAGAACTGATATCAAAGCAAGAATTAATATCAAGGCAGAACAGCTCAAATCCTCCAACTCACCCCTTCTCTTCAGGCTGATTTCGTGATTCAGTTGAGTCACGTTGAAGGGCCCCCATTTATGACAGCAGCTCCTTTTGAGCATCAGCTCAAAACCTTGGGAAGTGCTCAGCACTTCAGAAAGGGGAAATTATGGAATCTTTCCGAGCTGCTGATGGCACCAGCTCAGGCTCTGTGCAGTTCAGTGCTTGGAGAAAGGCACGGTCCTGATGACAGCAGCACACGAGGGCTCTTGTTGTTCTGAGCATGGAGCAGAGCTCACATCCAGCTTGATGCTCCCAAAGCTGGGAATTTCCTACATTTCCCTGCTTCCCTCCCTTTCTGAAAGAGGAGAATTCTGCCAAGGGTTGGGAGAGGAGGCCTGGGGAGAGATCAGCAGGATCTGCTTGGGATAACCACGCCTCAGGCTTGTGAAGAGCAGCAGACAGAGCCAGGGGTGAGGTCTGGGAAAGCTTCGGGTGGATTTGATCCTTTTTCTTGCTGAGCTGAGAAACCCTGGGAACTCCAGGGCTCAGCCACGGACCAGAACATGGAAAAAGTGACCTGAGGATCACCCAGCTGCCTCCCTGACTCAGAAAATCACTGCAGTGAAGGCAACAGAATAAGGGAAGAGCAACAGACTGCCCAGGGAAGTGCTGGGAACACATCCCTGGAAGTGTCTGAGCGTGGATGTGGCACTTGGGGACAGGGTGCTGCTGGGTCAGGGGTTGCACTCCATGGCCTCAGGTCTTTCCCACCCTGAGTGAATCTCTGATTGCACAGAACTGTTCCAGCAGGGCTGCTTCGGGAAAGCTGCCAGCCAAGCCTTTCCCTGGAGCAGTTTCACTCTGGCAGAAATGCCAAGGAAAACGTCGGAAGCGCGGGAAGCCAAAAGCCTGGGGAGAACCCCCCCCCCCCCCAATCCTGCTACTGGTGTTTGTCTGTGTCCTCATCCATCACAGGGGCTCTGGGAGAGGTAAAAGTGAATTTACTCACCCACAGAAATTGCTGATTTTCTGTGAGGTGAAGGAGCAAGAAGCCAGGTATTTCTGGAGCTGCTGGAGCAAGGTATCAGCTGCTCATGCGTGCCTGAGAGCAGCTATTTTTGAAGTTTTTAAGCCCAAAACTTTACGTTTTTGCTGCTTTCCAGAGCGTGGCCTCAAGTTGTGACTGGAAGTGAGTTTTATTTTTTATTGTACTGCAAAAAGCTGAGTTTTGGGATGGAGATCTCAGCCACAACAGCAAGAGTTGAGTTCATGCTCCACATCACCAGGGACACAGCACCTCCCTTAGCCTGGCCTGGTCCATCGAGGGATCTCAAAGAAGATTGCAAATAAAAGTCTTGGAAGTTTCCTGGAAAGCTTGGCCGTGGCTGGAGCCCCTCTTGATCAAGCACTCGGTCTGTTCTGGAGTGGGATAAATTCACTGCTGGAAGAGATCTCTCAGAAAGGTGCACACAACCAAAATAGGGATGAAAAAATTCCCTGGTTGTGAAGGATTTCCCTATCAAGCCTCTGTTTTCCCCTCATTTTTCTCCCTGCTCTCCCCTCTGGGTCCTGCTGAAGCTTCCTTTCCTCCTAGGCTTTGGTTTCCAACACGGAGCTCCCTCACAGCCACCTCCACCTCCCAGCTGCTCTTCTCAGCTCCTTGATCCTTGTTCCTCCAGATTTCCTGACCCAAGTGGCCCCTCCTTTCTCTGAGAGAGGAGTTCCCACACCACATCCATCCCAGCTTTATTTCTGCCCCACTCCTGCCTTTCTCCCTAGTGGTGATGCTTGAAGTTCCTCACCCATGCCCAAGAAATGTTCCTGCTGCTCGTGGAAATCAAGAAAATGTGAGATTTGCATCAAAACTGCTGGGTGAAAGTCTGTAAATTCAGAGTTTGTGGTGAAGTTTAGGTTGGAACATGTGAGATTTGCATCAAAACTCTTGGGTGGAAGTCTGTAAATTCAGAGTTTGTAGTGAAGTTTAGGCTGGAAAATGCGTTTGTGATGGTTTCTGAGAGGGGTGGATCGAAATCTTCATCAGGGACCACACAACTGGCTAAAGGATTATTGCACCAGCTCAGAATTCATATTTCACCCAGGATCCCAAACGTTTTAAATCATCTGCAAGGAGAGAAGAGGGAAGGGGATGAAATTGGGCATCCAGCTTAATTCTTAGCTGGAAAAACCAACAGAAATCCAGGTTGCTGGGACTTGGACACAAAACCTGGACACAAAGCACTCCCCTGGGGACCACACAGATTTTACCAAGCCACAGCCTCGCCCCTCTCTGTGCTTCTGAAGCCATAGGACATTTTTCCAGGCTTTGTCTCCTCCCATCCCATCACCAATCCCAGTCCCAGATAAATCTCTGCTGGCAGATGCTTCCCACCACATCAGACTTCTCCTGGGAAAGGAGAGCAGGCAGGACCCACCTCTCAGGGAGGGATGTCACAGGGAGGGAGACAAAAATAAGGGAGGGGACACCTTTTTTTTGTTTGTTTTTGCTTGTCTAGAAAGTGGCAGGAAGACTTTTTGCCTCCCAAAGCATGAGTCAGATGAGTCAGGATGAGCCAGCTCTCCTCTCCAGGCCTGTCTTTACCTGTCAGCTGGATTTTGCTTGTTCCAGTGCAAAGTTGGCCTCTGAGGGTTTGAATATTCAAACAAGAACACAACAAAGGCAACAACAAACAGAGCAAGCCACGTCTCAGACAGCAAATGCTACAGGGAGGGAGATGGAAATAGGGGAGGGAACTTCTTCTTGCTTGTCTGGAAAGGTTTATTTATGGCTCTGCCATGGCTGTGAGAGGGCAGGGCTCTGACTCCAGCCAGCCAGAGGTTAAAACCAGATGTTTCTTCCAGTTTTGGGTTGACCACATGAGTTTTGCCAAATTTGTAAAGAATCTTTGCAGCACCAAGTGCTCAAGGACAGGGCCTTGCTCCGTGTGGTCACCCCCAGGGTTTGGGCACATCCCTGGGCACTGAACACCAGCCTGAAATCCAGCAAGGAGAAACAGCTTTGGGACAGCTTGTCACCCATGGAAGAGCCTCTGGAGAGCCCTGTGCTGCTGCATTTGGGCTCCACTGCCTGGGTCTTGCAGTGCCAGCTGGTGCCCAGGGACAGCAGTGGGCACTGCCAGGGGCTCTGCACACCACGTGGACACAAAAACCCTGAGGAGAAAAAAGCAGAGTCACCCTCCAGAGGGACCTCTGTCCTCTGACCTGAGTGTCCTGCACCACAAACACCCACATTTATGGAATCACAGCCTCAGAGAATGGTTTGGGATGGGAGAGATCTTAAAGCTCATCCCATTCCCACCCCCTGCCATGGGCAGGGACACCTCCCACTATCCCAGGTTGCTCCAAGCCCCATCCAACCTGGCCTTGGACACTTCCAGGGATCCAGGGGCAGCCCCAGCTTCTCTGGGCACCCTGTGCCAGGGCCTGATCATCCTCACAGGGAAGAATTCCTTCCCAATATCCCACCAAACCCTGCCCTTCTTCAACCCCAGACCATCCCCCAGTTTAGTCCATTCCCCATTATTTTTTCTCCTTTCAAAAGCTGCAACCCAGTGTGGCTCTTTCTGTTTCCCCAGCTAAGAACCCACACTTCAATCCCAATTCCTGCTCCCCGGGTGCTGTTTTCCCACAGCACTCAACAAATTATTTTCTCCGGCCCTCAAGGGGCCTGCCCAGAGATGCTGGGGCTATGTAACATTTATTGGGATGGAGGTAAGGCCAAAAAAAAAACCCCTTTTTGAGCAATTATGTCTAGGCACAGATTTATGGATTCGCGTCTCCCACGCCCTGCCAATCACGCCGTGCTGTCTCCAGCTCCTGCAGAGCCTTCCACTCCCTGAGCACAAAAATAAGCGCCAGAGTCAACTCCAGTAATGAGCAGTCACGGGGAGTGGGCTCAGCTCCCTCAACACAGCCCTGGAAAGGCTCTGGGTTCTCCCAGCTGACCTCCAGCACTGTCTCCATCACAGGGAGGGTTTGCCGCGAATCTTTTGCGGCTGTGATGGCTCAGGGACCCCAGGTCTTCCCCAGTGGCATCAGGACACTCCTCTTCAGAGAAATAAATACCACTGGGGGGAGGGGGTTGTGGGTTTTTTCACTTCTCAGCCTTGGATTTGTTGGAATGAGGCCATGGAGATGCTCCAGGGACTGGAGCTCCTCTGCTCTGGAGCCAGGCTGGGAGAGCTGGGGGTGCTCACCTGGAGAGGAGAAGGATCCAGGGAGAGTGCAGAGCCCCTCCCAGGGCCTGAAGGGGCTCCAGGAGAGCTGGAGAGGGACTGGGGACAAGGCATGGAGGGACAGGACACAGGGAATGGCTTCCCACTGGGAAAGGGGAGATTTGGGTGGGATATTGGGAAGGAATTCCTGGCTGGGCTGGAATTCCCAGATTTGCTGTGGCTGCCCCTGCATCCCTGGCAGTGCCCAAGGCCAGGCTGGACATTGGGACTTGGAGCAACCTGGGACAGTGGGAGATGTCCCTGCCCATGGCAGGAGTGGAACAAGATCATCTTTAAAATCCCTTCCAACCCAAACCATTCCATGATTCCATGATAAGATCACACCAGGAGGGATCTTCAGCCACAGTCACAAATCCTTCATTGGTTTTGGGTCGAAAAATGCATCATTTTGTGCCCAACAGAAGAAACAAATCTGTTTTCCTCTGTATTCCTCTTTGAGATAACTCCCCTTCCACCCAATGTGGGGCTCTAGAGCTGTTTGGGAGCACAGGCAGAGGAGCTGCTGCAGTTTAGGGCAGGATCCCTCTGCCCATCACAAGTATTTTACTTTGGAGTCTCCACTGCTGCCTCACCCCACTGCCAACAATGACAAACCCACATTTCCTGTTCACAGTTTGGGACACACATCAGAAATCCAATAAATTCTTCTTTCAGTGAGTTTTTTTTTCACTCCATGGACCACAAGGGGCAGAAGCTCAGAGAGATGAATTTTCCAGCCTGGCATCTCTTGTTAAGCAAAGTGAGTCCCCCAAACACCCAGATGTTCTCAGAGGAATGTGAGGTGATACCCATGGATGTTCCTCAGTGCTGTTTTCAGGCTTCATGACTTTAGGGTTTTATTCCTGGCCTTTTTCACACCTTGCACTGGACTCAGGACAAAGTTTGGGTTAAATTCTCAATTACTGCTGCTCCTCCTGAGGATTTGGGAAGCCCTGATCTCCCAGCACTCACAGACACTCTGTGTTCATCTCAGGGGCTCCCAACACACGGATTCCAAACCCACAGACCCGTGGGGACAGCAGATTTGAAACTGGCCCGTTTTGTGCCATTTTAAACGGTGAATCCAGCCAGGAAGCCAGGGAGGAGGGGGAATAAAACCAAGGAGCAAAATGTGGCCCTCAGCAGCCTCTTTTTGGGTGTGATGGATGCTGTGTTTGTACAGATCAATGATCCATGGAACCACAGAACAAATTCATTACAAGCAATGCGTGATTTTAACCGTGAACCTTCACTCCTTCGCGCCTTCATTTTTTTCATGAATATTCCTGACAAAATACACATTTTAGGCTTCCCTCTCCCTGCCTTGGCCACCCTTATCACACCAGCTCCGTGAAAACAACTCACCAGCTCATTTTTGGGCTGGACAAAAAGCCCAGCCCCGTCCTTTGGACAGTATTTCACGAGGAACAGTTAATCATCTTAACTGCTCCTGCCTCCCTGAATAAAAGATTGCAGTGCTTTCATCTCCCTACAACTGCAGAGGGAGAACCCTCCAGCTCATCCTGTGAATACAACACACACTCCCGCTGAGAATCCCCTTATTCCTTTTTACATTTCAAAAGGCAGCTATTGTGCAAAAAAAAAGGAATCTTAAAAGCCCCGGAGCACTGAGGGGTTTTTTTTTTTTGCTTTATTTTCCCTTCCCAGCACCTCAGTGGATTTCAGCTGTCACCTTCAGCTGGGGTTTGGGCATAATAGGTTTGGATGTTTGGGTTTGTTTTGGGGGTTTGTTTTTTTGGGGTTTTTTGAGGTTTTTTCCTAGCAGCCCAAATCTTTGCATTTTCAGCCTTTGCTGTGTCTGGGGTTCATCTCCTGAGCTTTTCTTAGGTGGGGTCAACAGCACAGGATTTTCATTTGTTACAGATGGAGATCTGAGACTCTGGCCCAGATCTCCTGAGGTGTTTTGCCCACCCAAGCTCAGTCTCTCTGTCACCTGGACTTGGTGTCCCACGTTAGTGGTGGCTCAGGGGACTGTGCCCACATTCTCACGATCAAATTCAGCACCACTTCATGAACATTTTTATTTTTGAATTTGTGTTCCACCAGCTTCTGTATTTCAGCTCCAGCCTGGCCACGTGCAGCCTCCTCCCAATCCAGAATCCACAATTCTTTCTCTGTGGAAATGCTGGACCCCTCTTCCTTCCTCTCCATCCCCACCTGAGTGCATTTTGTGTTGTCTAATCTCCCCTTTCTGAACCCCAGCTTTTAGCCCAGTCCTCAAGCTCTGCTCCATCCCAAACTGGCTTTGGGAACAGCTCTTAATAAAAGCTGGAAGCTGAAGCTGCAGGAAGGATTTGCCCTTGGAGGAGATTCCTGCGGCCACAGGAGGCAGGACTTAGCAGAAGTCCCATGAGAAACCCATCACTGCAGAGGAGACAGGTTCATCTGTGCATCATCAAACTCCTCCACGGCAGCCGAGCCACCAGCAGTCCCAGGGGACCTGCACATTCCCAAAACAACAAGACAAAGGGTCACAGGAAGCTCTCAGTGCCTCTAAAAGCCCCAGGCTCTGCAGAGAGCTGAATTTTTAATATCCAGCACCAGCCCTGGGGCTGCCTGAGCCCACGCTCAGTGCACGGGGGCTGTTTCTGTCTTTCCAGAAAACAAATTTTCTTTACATTCCCCAAAGCCAAGGTGGTGAATGAGCTCCTCTGGTGCCCATCTCCTGCATCTGTTAAAAATAAAGATTTCTATGAGTGCAACCAAGTTCCTGCAAGGGCTTCCATGAGGTTTGGGGATGGAAAGGAAAGAGGGAGGCTGTGAATTTCTTGTGATGGGTCGGCTTTGCTGAGCACCTTGGGAGCACCAGGAAAATCTGGGGTGGCTCCATCCACGGCTGACACCTCCCAAGGTCCAACTCTGCACAGAATCATGGAATTATTTAGGTCGGAAAAGGCCTCCAGGATCACCAAATCCAACCTGTGACCAATCCCCACCTTGTCCACCAGCTCAGGGCACTGAGTGACACCTCCAGTGGTTCCCTGGACACCTCCAGGGATGGGGACATCAACACCTCCCTGGGCAGCTCCAATGCCTGACCAACCCTTTCCATGGAGAAATTCTTCCTGATGCCCAAAATTCTCCCTGATGCCCAAAATTCTCCCTGATGCCCAAAACTCTTCCTGATGCCCAAATGTGTTGCTTCTTCTGGTCTAAATGTTTTTATCAGAGCTGTGCCTACAACCACACTTGGAAAAAAACCCCTAAAATAATTGATCATTTGTGACACTGAGAAAGAAGTTCTTAAAAAGCACCTGGGATCTGAAGATGTTCTTTACTTTTATTATTTTTTTTTTATTTTATATTTTTCCAGAGGGCGTTCTGAGAATCTTTTAAAACAAAGCAAGCTGGGAAAAAAAAAAAATTAATGGGACTTTTAAATGAGAAAATGGAAGTGTTTTCATGCAAGACTGCTAAAATGTTTCAGTTGTCAAAATGTTTCAGCCTGTGCATCTTTCCAGCGGAATTGATGGGTGAATTAAGAGGAATTCAGGGAATGTTTCTGACAACCTGATGAGCTCTTTGGGTTCTATCTCCCACTGGCTCCACAGAGAGAGGGTCAGGTTCTGCTCCACCACAAATCTGCAGCTGCTTTTTGGGTGAGATGAGACAAGACCTGGCTCTCATCGTTCCAGTGTGGGATTTGTGCCCTTTTGTGCATTTATTTGTCAGTGTTGAGAGCGAGTCTGTGACCAGCAAAGCTCAGAGCAGGGAATGTGGCACCCCGAAGGAGCTGGGGCTGGGTGTGATGGATGGAAGGATGGAAAATGTCCAAACCAGTGGTGGGTGCTGAGAGCAACCAGAGCCTGAGCTCTGCCTGCTCAGCCAGAGGTGCTGGAGCTCCAGAGATGCTGAACTCCAACCCCAGAAATTCAGCCTGGGGAAGAAAAGGATTTAGGGAAAGCTTCCAGGGACTAAAGGGGCTCCAGGAGAGCTGGAGAGGGACTTGGGACAAGGGATGGAGGGACAGGATAAGAAGGAATGGCTTCCCACTGCCAGAGGTCAGGGATGGATGGGATATTGGGAATAAATTCTTCCCTGTGAGGATGGTCAGGCCCTGGCACAGGGTGTCCAGAGAAGCTGTGGCTGCCCCTGGATCCCTGGAAGTGTCCAAGGCCAGGCTGGATGGGGTTTGGAGCAACCTGGGACAGTGGGAGATGTCCCTGCCCATGGAAGGAGGTGGGATTGGATGATCTTTAAGAATCCCTTCCATCTCAAACCATTCTGGGATTCTCTGTCTTCCCTTGATGGGTTTTACAGGGAAATATTTGCCCCGGCCCCTGCTTGGTGCAAAGGAACTCAGGAACTAAAATTTGTAACTTCTGGAAACCAAAAGCCACAAACTTTTCTGTTTATCCTTCATTACAATCTCCCTCCCATCTATTATCCTTTTTCTTTTTTCTATTATCCATTTCTTCCCCTTTCCCATCATTTTTTCCATCCCAATTAGATCTCCTCCATTGATCCCGATACCTGCTCCTCCGGAGGCACAAACCCCTCCCCAGACAAACAATCTCAGTTTGGAGATCTGCTGGTTCTATTTCAAACCCCAACATTAACCCTAAAACCTGTTTGATTCCTTTCCCACATGGTCTAACAGAAGATCCTACCTCTACCTACAAACCTTGACCGGCAGAGAGAGATTTGAAAATGGGAAAAATCAGGAATTCTCCACGCTGCTGCCAAAGTTGAGCAATTCAAGATGAAAGCACTGAAATTCTCATCCTCCTCCACTCCCAAATCTCACCATAAAGCTTAAAGGGACATTTCAGGCCTGGAAGTGCCTCTGTGTGACCACACAGCAGCTGATAAACCAGGGGAATGTGCCAGGATCTCCTGCCACTGCTGGTTTTATTTGCACCATCATTCCCAGCTGCCATCCCACATCCCACCTCTCCAGCGCTGGATTCCTGCATGCCCAGGCCAAAACCATCATTTCCCTGTTTAAAATAAAAAGGACTTGATTACATTAAAAGACCCTTTGAGGATGGAGACTCCCCGGGCAGGAGGGAGCCAGAATTCCCAGGCTCCTCTCTAATCACTGTGCAGAGCTAAATCGAGGTTTTCCAGCCTCTTGGAGAAATTTGTAGGCGAGGCACCGGAAAGGCTCCGGAGGCTGCCGTTGAATTTTGATGCTGTTCATCCATTATGGATGAAGAGGTTTTATGTAAGAGCCTTTCCCTGGCGTTCATCTGAGGCCAGGCTGCAGAGGGAAAGGCACAGGGCACGGCAAGAGGGACAAGGGACGCGGAGATGGGATCGCTGCTTTTCTCCTGACAACCGGGAGCACTCGAAAACAACCGGGAAAAAAAAGCCTCCAGCACTTAATAAAACCTTGTCCTGCCTGCAAGGTACATCCTCCTGTGTGAAATATGCATAAAGCCTCTGTTTGGACATGGATTGGGCTGTGTTTTTTGGATGCAAGAACACCTCTCTCTGTCAGCTTTGCACCTGGTGGAGAGAAGGGACTTTGAGTGGAAATATTTCCCTCCCATCCTCTTGGATAATGCTCTGACCGCACCTCCCCCGTGGCTGGTGAGGCAGCCAAGCCTTGCTTGCTCTGCTCTCTTTAAACAGGAGGATTAATTAAGCCGGAGAGTTTGCTAATGAACTGTTAGATCTGTCCACAGACAAGGCGGGGAAACGAACCACAGTTAATTAGCAAAGGTATTATTAGTAAAACACCCCGGATCAGAACCTGCCTGGGTGGATAATCTCTGCCTGTCCCTCAGCTCAGCCTTACAAAGCTCGTTTGAGTGACTTTGGACATCTCTTTTATTTTCTCCTCTTGACTCTGCCATCCAGCACGGAGGATTTCCACATTATTTGTTCATCCTCCTGCGGGGACATCAAACAGACAAGGGGATGTTGACCATGTCCTGCCTGTGTTTGCAGAGCCCACAGGGCCTGGCTGCTGGAAAAGCTGGAGTATTTCCATGTCTCCATGCTTTTGGATAGGGCATGGGATGGGTTCAAAGCCCTGGAAGGGTCTCCTTGCTGTCCACAAGTCCCTGACAGGAGCAGGCAGCCAGGGGAATTTGGGCTCTGCTCCCAGGGAACAGGGACAGGAGGAGAGGGAATGGCTTCAAGTTGTGCCAGGGGAGAATTAAATTGGATATTAAGGGAAATTTCTTCATGGAAAGGGTGTCCAGCCCTGGCACAGCTGCCCCTGGAGGGGTTTACAAGCTGTGTGGATGTGGCACTTGGGGACAGGGGTCAGTGGTGGCCTTGGTAGCGCTGGGGAATGAATTATTTTGGAGCCCTTTTCCAAACCAAAAATTTCTCTGATTCTGCACTGGGAAAGAGGCCACAACTTTTTAGCAGATCAAATCCCTTCACAGCCAAAGTGCTTCAAAGCCAACAGGACATCTCACCACCCTTAAAAAATCCCAGAATTGGTATAAACACCCAGGACAGGGGTGTCACTGCTCCCTGAGAGCCCCATCATGGCTGGGCCCCATCATGCAGACTTCACACTCTCCTGGTGCAAAATAATTCCCATCTCCAGCCTCCTTTCCTGTAACACCCACACAGGAACAAGCCCTTTCCAGCCCCTATAAATCCCATTTCCAAGGAAAGTGGCATTATTCCAGGAGAAGCTGCCCCTCAGTGAGCAGAGGACATTGTCCCTCATGTCACCACTGTCACTCTGAGCCCTGCTGCAGATCCAAACATCTCCACTGCGCTCAGCAGCAGCTGCACCTTTGCCTCCCCTTCTCCCCTCAGAGGTTTCACTGCTTTCAGGAGTTCTCCACGGGCAGAACTGTGCCAATTTGCATCGCCTTCCACTCAATTTGAGGCTCCCAGAGTGGGGATTCCCAAAATACGTGGCACTCACTGAAGCAAGAGCCAAGCAGAGACACGGCAGGAGAGCTCCTGTGCTTTCCAGGATTTCTTCCCAAATTTCACCAAGTGGCCTTGAAATATCACAAGGCTGCAAATGAAAGGATTGAGGATAAAACCTCAGCCTGGGGAGAAAGTGGCTGCTCATTTCTCCTCCTCGTGTGCTCCTCCCATGTTTTGTTTTGGTTTTGCTCTGGGATTTCCTGTCTTTTCCTGTATACAGGAATTTCCTGGACAAACCTATTGGTTTGACCATGCCTCCTTCAGACTCCAGGACTGCCTGTTTATATCCACTGGGGCATCCAAAAATTCAGCTGGAGCTTTAAACCCCCTCAGCTAAGCTGAGTTTATCTCAACATCCCCCTGACACCTCCGGACAGATAAACCTGATTTTCAACACTTTTAGTGTCAAAACCATCCTGAAAGCACAATGCTTTATTCATCCCAAGGGAATCTGGGGGGAAAAAAGGTTAAAGGATCAAAATGCCAAAGGGAAGGGATTGATCCCCCTAAACTCAGGCTGCAGGCACAGGAAAACAGGCAGCAGGGATCCCTGCAATTCCCTGCTCCTGGATTTTGCCCTTATCTCAGCATCTGCTCTTCCTTCCTCCCACAGTGGCACGAGGAGCAGCCTGAGATGGGAGGTGAGCTTCCTTCAGAGCCATTCCAGGAAAATCCAGCTCCTATCAGATAAAAAGAGAAGGTGGGGAGCTTTGGGATGAGCTGCAGGACGTGAGACGGGTGGAGGCAGGGCCAAGGTAGTGACAGGAATTAAATCACAGAATTCCAGAATGGTTTGGGTTGGAAAGGACCTTCAGGACATTCCAGTTCCAGCCCTCCTCTCCTTGGGTGGGGACACTTTCCCACTATCCCAGGTGGCTCCAACCTGGCCTTGGACACTGCCAGGGATCCAGGGGCAGCCACAGCAAATCTGGGCACCCTGAGCCAGGGCCTCCCCACCCTCCCAGGGAGGAATTCCATCCCAATATCCCATCTAAACCTTTCCTCTTCCAGTTTAAACCCAAGTTAACTTCAAGACAGGACAGGTCCATGGGAAACATTAGAGATAATATCAGTGTGTGAACCTTTTCACCTCCAAGTGTGGAGCCTGCAATTAATAAATCTCCTTTTATCCCACGAACATGGAGCCATCCTCCAGCTTTGGAGGGAGTTTCCAGCAACAGCGTGAGCATTTAAAAATTAAATAATAAAAAAATTTCAAACGGACTTTGAAGATTAACATTAAATTAAAAGTAACCTTTTAAAAATTAAAATAGACATTAAGGTTTCAAATGTGACAAACCAGGGACACAAATGACCACGATCCAGGCGTAATTAAGGCACTGATCTTAATTTTGGGTTGCAGGGGGCTCAGGTCCCCCACTGGAGCACTCTTAGAAGGAGGCAGCTGGCAAGAAAGGCAGGTATTTTTTCTTCCCTGTCACGAAGCCAGCGAGTCTCCTCTTCCACAGCAATTATTTGCCTCAGATGCCTAAAAATACAATGCTCTGGGATTTGGAAAACTTTTCTTTTTTAACACAAAGTGAAGGCTTTGAACTCCTTTGTCGTGAAGCGAGTCAGAGCTTCGTGTGGATTTTATCTCGGCTCCATCCCAAAGCCTGCCCAAAGCCCAGCTTCAGTTTTCAGTTTGTTGTGGATTGTTTTAGGCAATCCCATCGCTCTGGAGGCGTTAAACCCGAGTTTTTATTAACCTTGGCTTTGCCGCATCCCGGGCACAGGTGATGAGGGGAGGGAAGGGGAGGCAGCGCGGAGCCCCCGCGTTAATTAAGCGTTAATTAAACGCCACATCTCGATGCGCTCGCAGACAGTCTCCGCTTGTCACCCAAAATATCCCGGTGGCAGCAGCTGCAGAGCCCGATTTAGCTCCAGGCGTGCCTGCAGCCCACACTGGGTGCTCTCCTGCTGGGTGCTGACAGCAGGGCTAATGATCACTAATCTCTGCTTTATTATCATTTCATCTTTTTTTTTCTCCCCCTGCTCCAAAGGGAAGGAGAGGGGTCCGTGCCACTCCCCTCCTGCTCCTCATCTGCTCTGCTCTGATCTTTGCCACCTGTTGGCCAGTTTTCAGTGGGATGGAGGGGAAATAGCCAGTGAAGGGATGATCTTGAGGAGGTAAGAGCCCTTCCAGGCATCTCCACTCACAGGGGATGGATCATCATGAGCCAGACTCCAGCTTGTGAAGAGTGTTCATGTTTCTCGTGTTCCCCAGGGGAAGATTTGCATTTTCCTCCTCAAAAGCCTCTCCAGCAATCACAGAATCAGAAAATCATAGAGTCATGGAATGGTGTGGGCTGGAAGAGACTTTAAAGCTCATCTTGTTCCACCTCCCTTCCATGGGCAGGGACACCTTCCACTATCCCAGGCTGCTCCAAGCCTTGCCCAACTTGGCCTGGAATGTTCCCAGAGATGGGAACTCCTCTGGGTAACCTGCACCGATCTTTTAACACCCTCACTGTAAAAAATGTCATCCTAATACCTCATCTACATCTCTCCTATTTTAACTTTAAAACCATCAGTCCTTCTCCTTTTGCTACAGACCCAACTAAAAGTCTGTCCCCATCTTTCCTGGGAGTGTTGAAAGGCCACAAAAATCTCCCCGGAGCCACCCTTCCTCTGCATCCACGGGTACCACGTGTCCCCAGCCTGTGGCACCGAGGAGGGAGGGGCGGCCCCAGGTTTGTTTTCCAGCGTTGTTTGGAGATCCCAGAGCCTCGGATGTGTGAGTCATTGCCAGCTCCAAACCCACCCGTGCCATTTCTGCAGCTCTTCCCTGCGAGTTTGCTTGGCTGCTTCCCGCCCCGCCGCTCCCAGGCGTGTGCTCCGCAGTCCGTGGGAGGAAAGACTTTCTCAGATCCTCCCGGGTTTGCCCTGAACTCCTCAAGAAGCTGGGAAAGGGATGAAACAGAGCGTTGTTCCCTGCCAGCAGAGGGGATTTGACCTGGCACTAAACCCATGGCCTTGCAGAACAGTCGCTGGAGAGGGAAGAAAGGACGGAGAGGAAACGCACGAGTCCTTCTGCATTCCGGGCTCCCAGCGAGGAAATCCAGTGCCAATGAATTATACAAATGCTTATGCAATTAGAAGGAGCTACAGTCAGTCCTCCTGCAGCCAAAAATAGCTGCGTGCACCAGCAAAGGGCCTGCCTGCCTTCACATCTCGTTAGGAGCAGAAAACACTCCGGGGCTGCTGAGTGGGAGAAGATTCAGACAGAACAAAATATCCCTGGCTGGGAGTGCTGGAGGGCAATGAGACACAGGGTGGGACACACAGCTGGCCCCGTGTGTCCTTCCCAATGGGTGTCTTGGAATTATGGAATGGTTTTGGTAGGAAAGGGTCTCTAAGAGCAACTAATCCAACTCCTGCCGTGGGCAGGGGCACCTCCCACTAGCCCAGGGTGCTCCAAGCCCTGTCCAGCCTGGCCTTGGACACTGCCAGGGATCCAGGGGCAGCTACAGCTTCTCTGGGCACCCTGTGCCAGTGCCTCATGATCTTTAAATTCATCACTGGATGATCTTTAATGTCCCTTCCAACCCAAACCATCCTGGGCTCCTGTGAGAGATGGCCCTGAAATTCTCCCCTAAGCATCCACACTCCCAAGTGGGAGAGGGTTGGAAAACTGACCACTCCCAGCAATCAGAGATGGGGGAAATGTCCAGACTGATGGGAAAGGGGGCGGGATTGCCACGGGACAGCACTGAGCACAGCTGCCTTTTGGGCAGAAAGATGTGGAGGTTTATCCTGAATCCACAGGAATCCTCAAACTGGGGTTTGGAGCCACCCACCCCCGTGTGCTGGCCAGGGCATGGAGAGGAGCCTGCAGGAGAAGGGAAGCAGAAGGTGCCATCTGGGCTTGGCAGAGACGCTCCCGAGATCCCAGTTCTTGGCAAATCCCAGCACTGCCGAGGCCTTCCAGGATAAAGCGGCGACAGATCAAAGATGCCAACTCAGCTGCACTTGGCCCAGGGTGCAGGGAGGGGTGGAAGGGGGCCAGGAGTGCCCTGGGATGTTGTGGAAGTCACTGGAGATGTTAAATCCTTCCTGGCATCACTGCTGCCAGCAGGGAGGTGGATGGCTGAGAGTCCCAGGAATGCCACTGTGGCAAGAAGACGAAGAGGTGGGAAGATGTCAAGGTGGTACACACCATTCCTGAAAAATTTTGTGGAAAAGAAGGTGGAAAGACAAGTGATCAGCAAGCTGGTCTTCTTCTGGTGGTCCATCCCAGGGTGGGAAACATCCCAGGGACACACCTGCATCCACAGAGGTTGAAAATCATTGATTAAAACATTGCCAACAGCAAAGCTTGGAGATGGCAGCTGGGCCTGGATGTGCAATCTGAGCTGGAAACCCCCACCTTTCCCACCTGTGTCACACCTGGCAGCCTCCCATATTGCTGAGGGCACCTCAGGTGGCTCCTGGCACAGTGATCAGGCCACCAAACCACAGCCCTGCACTGCGTGTGGGTGTCTCAACTTTGGCAAAACCCCACACTGGTGATGGTGGTGGTGACACAGAAATCACCCTGTCCCCAGAGCCCACAGCAAAGAGGGACCACCAGGATTCCTGGGATTCATGGCACAGCCCAAGGGCGGTCACTGAGTGCAGGATTTCCCATCTCAGTTTGTCTGGGAGCAGCAGAGAGGCTCCAAGCCCTGTGTCTGGGACTGTGTTTACTATTTGGGAGAGGGAGGTGTTGCACACAGCAAGATCTCTCCAGCCTGCCAGGGAATTGATATCAAAGTTTTGCTCATGGCAAAAAAAACCCCATATTGGGGTAGATAATGTTCTTGCTGACGAGCCAGATGTCAAAACACGGCAGGATAATGTTACTGAAAGCCTCAGCTGCTCTGAAAGGGAATTGAAGAGATGATTGTTCCTTCATTAGGCATCAAAATTTGATGGCATATCGCTATGGCTGGAAGGCTCATGAATGCTTAAAATAAAACAGGGCTGGAAGTTACCTGGGATGTCGGCTGGGAGATTCCTGCGAGAGGCTGACCACGTTTGGTCTCCGTTGTGGGCATGCTCAGAGCCAGGAGATGGGCAGGGCTGCTGAGAGCTCTGCACACCTCTGGCAAGAGCTGATCCACCACAGACGGGTCCAGACAGCAGAATCAGGGACTCCTTCAGGCTGGAAAAGCCCTCTGAGATCACCCAGTCCAGTCACCATGTCCCCAAGTGCCACATCCACACATCTTTAAACCTCTCCAGAGATGGGGACTCCATCAGTGCTCTGGACAGATGTGTCAGGGAGGGACAACCCTTTAAGTGAAGAAATTCTTCCTAATATCCAACCTAAACCTCCCAAGTGCAAGGCAAAATCTGGCTAAACCCATCCTGGACAGATGCCCACAGTGGGTGGCTTCAGGACCATGTAAGAGCTGCAAGGTTTGGGACAGTGACAAAGCAAAGTTTGGGAGAGTGACAAAGCAAGGTTTGGGAGAGTGACAAAGCAAAGTTTGGGAGAGTGAAAAAGCAAAGTTTGGGACAGTAACAAAGCAAGGTTTGGGACAGTGACAAAGCAAGGTTTGGGATAGTGACAAAGCAAGGTTTGGGACAGTGACAAAGCAAGGTTTGGGACAGTGACAAAGCAAAGTTTGGGACAGTGACAAAGCAAGGTTTGGGACAGTAACAAAGCAAGGTTTGGGAGGTTTGGGACAGTGACAAAGCAAGGTTTGGGACAGTGACAAGCAGCCAGGACACGCCACTGTGGTCACCCACTGGAGCTGCCACAGCAGAGCTCTCTCAGCCCATTTCTCGTCCTGTCCCCCGGGCTCCTGAATGTCCCCAAGGGAGGCTGGTGAGCAGCTTTGCTCACAGCAGGTCCCAGGGTGTCTCTGGAAGATGAATTGGACTTAGACACCAATTTCTTTTCTTCCCAATATCTGATCTAAATCCTCCCTCTGTCAGTGTGAAGCCATTCCCCCTTTCTCCTGTCACTCCCTGTCCTTGCCCAAAGTCCCTCTCCAGCTCTCTTGGAGTCTTTTTAGGTACTGGAAGGACCAAGAGCAGCTCAGTCAAAGGAGTCACTGATTGTGTGACACCTCTGTGACCCTGGTCCTGTGACAGAAGCTGTGCTGGGAGCACCAGAGAGCTGTGAATCATCAGCTGGATCACATCTTGTGCTGTCCTGCCAAGGCTGTAAGGAAGTGAGAACCCTGAAAAACATAAAAATGAGAGGGTTTGGGTTGGTTGTTGGCTCTTTTTTCCTGAACAAGTGTTGTGCTATTGAGCTTTAATTTTCCATGCATAGAATCATGGAATGGTTTGGGTTGGAATGGAAGGGACATTAAAAACCTCACATTTCCACTATCCCAGGTTGCTCCAAGCCCTGTCCAACCTGGCCTTGGACATTTCAGGGACACTCAGCAAGGATCTCACAGGGGAAGGTCTCCCATATCCTCTGGTTACCAAACCTGTGTGCAAACCAAAGAACAGAGAGTGCTGCAAGCCGATGGGAATTTATGGGAATGGAGGGAATTGCCTGCCTGGTTTGGCAGGGAGAATCTTTTCCTCTGTGCAAATTCAAAGGCCTGCAAAGCCCAAGCCTGCTGCACAAGGTCTGTTTCCCTCTTGTGCCACGCTGCTCCTAGAGATGGATCAGGCCAGGAGAACACTGGACAGATGGACAGAAACCTGCTGAATCCTGCCCAAACCAACAGGCAGAAACATCTCCTGTGATTTGCAGGCAGAGCCCTTTAAATCCTGCCCACAGAGGGGCTCAGGTGAGATCAACACCAAGGACCAGGCTGCCCAATTCCCCATCATTTCCTGCCCAGCCCAATGTGCCAAACCCCAGCCTGAGCTGTGCCATGACAAACACGACTCAGGGGGACCATCCAGAGCAATCATCGTCCTCTTTCCGAGCCACAGGACCAGCAGCAACTGTCGAGGCTGCTTTTGAACTTTGCTGGTATCATTTATTATCATTAATTATCATTTATTCAGTGCTCCAAGCCCCATCTGTCTCACAAAGATTTTTCTCTTGACATCAGCTCTTCGTGGAATTCCTTTATCAACTTCACTGCGTCTTTCAGCACAAAGGCAACCTGGCACGGCTCTTCCAGGAGGCTTTGTGGCAAAATAAAATGGAAATGATGCTGCTCTTAATGCTTTACCTGCCTGGGGAGTGATTTATGGGTGTTGCCGAATGCACACAGAGATAAATCTCAGTCCTTTACGCCTGGCTCATCTCCTGAACACCTTTGAAGTAAAGAAGGAGGAAAAAGAATTCAAAGATAAAACTAGAGCACAGACCAGCTGAGAAAAAGGGGGGGATTCTAGGGGTAACCCATCCTCCGCAGGATCTCAGGACCTGTGAGGGAGGTTCTTGGTGCCATCTCCCTGTGTTAGAGATGGGCAAACAGAGGGAGATGGGAAATGCTGTGTCCACTTGCTTACGAAAGGGTTAATGGATTTAAATAAATAAACAAACAAATAAATTGTTAGAAGTGCCAGATAATAATGCTTGCTGCCACTTTCCCCCAGTATTAGAAATTCCTTCACTCAGCAAAACAAAAAGCAACAGGATTGTGCACTGGGTACAAGTTTCAGCTCAAGCTCTCACACCTTCCCAATCCCAAGCGATTTCTTTTCACTAAAAAGGGAAAAAAAATCAGCAGATCACACATTTCCAGCACAGCAATTCTGACTTTCTCCAGCACTGGCTGCCCTGTGCACACCAGAAAGCCTCCCTTGATGACAAGCAGCTCTTCTGGCCAACACTGGTGCTCCCAGGACTGGTGTAGCCACACAAATCCTGATTATTCCCTGTGTTTGGGGTTGTCCCCACACAAACACAAGTCTGGAAGCCCAGAGCCACAGCAGATCTGAGCACATCTGCCCAGAAAATACAGAGCAGAGCAGCCACAGCCTGCACACAGTTGATGGTTAAACAGAATTGGTTAAAACATGAAAAAGGAGGTCCTGACACAAAGAGCCCCTGCAAATCCCTTTTGCTCACCTGGGAGCTGCACTGACATGAACCTCACATCCTTAATTTCGTGTTAAGGAGCATTTTAGTGCTGATCAGAAAACAAAGCAGGGAGTGGAGCTGGTGCACAGAGCAGCAGTCAGTGGGTTTGTTCCCAAAACGATCTCCTGGTTTTGAACACCTCACAGAGACCCAGCCCCCACCACCTTCTCCCAAAGTGCTTTTTACTGCTGGAAGCCCTAAAACAGCAGGCAGAGCATTTTCTCTGTTTCTCAGTGATGAGGAGCAGCTTATTCATCAGCTGTCGCTTTTCACCACTTCCTTTTAGGGTGTTTTAGAGACCTTTTCAGGAAAAGAAATCTGGGAATGTTCCTAATCACCCGCACGCTTCATTTGAGGCTCTCACACTGAGCTGGGAAGGTGACACCCTGTCACATCCTCGCTGTGTCTGGGGACCAAGAGGAGAAGGGATTGATGCAAGGCCACCCAGGCTGGCTCTGGAGGGAGCAGGATGCAAGGCCAGACCTTTGGAAGCTGTGAGGATGATTTAATGACAGATTCTGCCACACCACTGCCCTGGGCAGCTGTGCCAGGGCTGGACAACGATTTCTGTAAAGGATTTTTCCCTAATATCCAACTTAAACCTGCCCTGGCACAACTTGAGGCTGTTTCTTCTCATCCCGAATGCAATTCACTCTCACGTGGTCTCCATCCTGGATTGCATCAGGGAAAATTATCCAAAACTTTCCTGCTGCAAGAAGCCCCCCTTTCCCAGGAGATGTCACCAGGTTTGATGGCAGCATCCCCACATCCCCAGACCCAGCTCCCCTCTTACACCTCCCAATATCTTTCTCCTCTGCTCCCCTCCTCTGGAACCCTTCCCAAATTTATGTTCCCACGTGGCTCAGGCGGCATCAATTGGCCAAAAACCCAGCTGAAGCTGCCTGAGGGCACCTGGGGACCTTCTGGCCATGAGTTGTCCCCACTCAGCTCAATCCTGGATAAATACCAGAGCCAGGCTGAGCCCTGACCTGGAGAGGAGTGGATGGAGCTCCAGGAGGGGCAGGGAGTGAGAAATGCTGATTCCCACCCCACCCAGCCCTGAGTTTTGGATGGTGTTCTTCATCACACCTCACTCCTCACCCACACAGCCCTGCAGAGAAAAAGCAAATCAGCCACATCCCACCCCCAAAAAAACCCCATTCCTCTGCTTTCAGCCCCCAAAAATGAAAAGCTCCTTGGCCTCTGAGTGAAAGGAAGTTTTCCCACACAATAGCTCAGATCCCATTAAAGCATTGACAAGCAACCACTTTGTGCTTCACTTAAAGTTTAGCCAGGAGGGAAAATATTACTTTGGATGGCAAGAAGAGATTGCTTTAAATTGAAACTCCTTCTGTGCTGAACTGCTGTTGACACTCAGCTTTCAATTAACAGTTCCACGGGTTTTAGTTCGGTTCAAGTCAAGGCTGTAAAGTGAGGAAAAAAAGAAGTAAAATCAAATCAAACCAAATCAGGGCTTCTGGATGATCCTGGAGAAGTCCAAAGGAATTTAAAAGCAAGCCTGTGTGAGTTTTTTTCCTTCATATCCTTGACTCTGTGGTGTCCTCGCAATTTCCGAGGTCACCTTCACAAACTGTTGAAGGCCTGAGGTTGGGAGGGACCTCTGAGGTCTTTATTCCAAACCTTTGGGTCAACTTGAAGGTCAGAGGTTGCCCAGAGGCTCTTCCAGGTGGGATGATGTTACGATCTAATTATTAAAGTTCTTTAGAGATACTTCTGCCTGAATTAAGGTACAAGCGAGACCATATGCCAATCAATAGTATGGGTTTGATTTGATAGTAAATATGAGAGAGAGAGAGAGAAGAAGAGAGAGAAAAGAGGGAGTAGGGAGAAATAAGAAAGAGAGAGAAGAAAAGAGAGAAAAGAGAGAGTAGGGAGAAAGATGGGGGGGACAGAGAGGGACAGGGACAAAGAAGTATCACCACTCCGTGGGTCCCATTGGTGTCCTGATGTCCTCTTCAGCTGCTCTCGGTGGTGGAAGTCCCCCCCCAAAAGCACAGAATGCCATGGGTTGATATACACTCAGGCCAGGTGGAAATGTCCAGGCTTGTCCCCCTGGGGGAGAGGGGCAGCCTCCAGCAGCAGACTCTGCTTGCATCACGTGCAGTCCTGTGGTGCAAGGCGTCTGGGGAGCACTTTGGGGGGTCTGTGATGGATTGTGACTCCCCCTCAGCTGCCTCTCACGTGAGAGTCCCGTGGATGTGGCTTGTGGGGTTGGGGGTTCCACAGCTGGGCCAGTTTGTGTACTGGAGGATGCGTGTGTATTGCCTCTGACCAGAGGTTACGCCATCCTCCTCCCCCCTTCAGCTGGGGGAGGGCTGTGTAAACTTGGCTTCTGTGAGCTGTGCTTTGCCCCCCCACCCCAAACTCAGCCAGAAATGATTCTCAGTCCAGCTGGTGGCCCCAGGCTCTGAGGACGGATTCCTCTCCCTCAGACAGAGATGATTGAACAATAGGCTTTTCCCTTTATCTAATCTCAGTAGTTTGACTCAGTCCAAAGTCCCAGTCAGGAATCTTCAGGGAAGCTTCTCTGATTGAAACTTTATATCAGTGTTTGAGGCATGAACTATTTTCAGTCTCTGACAGATGAACACCTCCAGCAGTGGTGGCTGCACAGCTTTTGGGGGAGGTTTGGGATATCCGGGTTTGGCTGCAGCTGGGATGTGCCCACCCTTGGTGTGGGAGCCGTGGCCACACATCCATAGGGAACAACTATTGGAAAACTACCTTTCCAACTGCCTTAGAAAAGGCTGGGAAAATCCATTTCTGACAATGGAGAAAGGTGCAAATCAGGTGAAATCACTGCAGGCACAGATTTAACAGAATTGCACTAAAAATTATATGGGCAAAGTGGAAAAACGCCTTATTTTTATATCCAAAGATGCATTTAAGTGGTGGCCTTGGCAGTACTGAGTTAATGCCTGAACTCAGTGATCTTTTCCAACCTAAATGGTTTCCATTCTGTGCATAAAGTCAAGGATTTACTGTTGGTGTAACTGGAACCACGAGTCTGCATTCACGAAAATGATAAAAATAATTTTAAAAAGGAAACAAATTAAAAATAAAAAAATCAAAGCTGTTTTCTGGCAGTTTCCTCCAGAATTCTTATGCATGAAAAATACCTCTCTTCACTCACCAGCACGGCCAGGGAGGTTATTTCAAATGGAATTGCTCCAGCCACGAGCAGGAGGATGCTGGAAGACTTTTGCTCCCAGCAAAGCCTCTCCATGGGAAAACCATTCGGAGAGGAGCAGCCCCAGCAAATCCCAGCCCTTCAAACCCAGCTCCTGGTCCAAGCTGCAGTCAGCGAGTCCTCCCAAAAACATCAATCTTCCCATTACAGCCTGATTCAAGCACTGGAGCTTTCATTGTCTTCAGTCCCCGGAGGTCAATAGAAGGCACGTCCTGAGTGTTGGGCAATTTGCTGGAGTCGATGTAATGACACTGCAATGGGCTGTGAAGACAAAACAAGATGCCCTGTGCTTGAATCTATCCAGAGGCTGCCTTTGGCCCTTTTTCCTGTCCCTGGTGATAAAAGTGTGACTCTCCCAGGTCCTCCAAGCTATTTTCTCTCATAAATTACCCACAACACCAGAGATAAGTGCAGCTCTTAAATTCCGTGTGGGTTGCTCGCTATCAGTTTGGTGAGGTTTATTTGGGAGGGGTGGAAAAGGGAAAAGTTGATTTTACCTGGCGAGTTTTGCTTCCCTTTTGTAAAAATGGATTATTTAAAAATTGTGCCAGAGATTTATGTACCAACCACAGGCAGTTGTATGACCTTAAAACTGGGCCTTGCTTTTGGTCTAAATTGTGGCCTACAACACATCCAGGTGGAATTCCAGCCCTCTGGAATTCAGATGCCTGGATCTTGTGGCCAACCCTGCTCAAAACTCACCCCATGCCCCTGAGATGGTCACCCAGGCTTAGATTTGGGTGGGAAAACTCACCATGGAGGCACAGAATGACAGAACCATCACGGCTGGTAAAGATCTCAAGGATGCCTGAGTCACCCCAGCACCGCCACCACGTTCACCACTAATCCACGTCCTCAAGTGCCACAGCCACGTGTTTTTGGAACAATTCCAGGGATGGTGGCTTCACCACTGCCTTGGGCAGCCTGGACAACCCTTTCCCTGTCTTGCTTTGCAAGCAATTTGGTGTGAATAATTTCACATCTGTTCCACGTGTCAGAATAATTGAGGTGGGAGGAGGGTTTTCAAGATCTCCAGTTCAACTTTTGGATCCAAGATGAGTCCTCTTCTAACACCAATTTATTGCTCCTGGTTATGTCCAGCAGAATTCTGAACATCTCCAAGGATGGAGAACCCACAGCCTCTTTGATCCCCCTTTTCCTGTGTTCGACCACTCTCACAGTGGAAGCTTTCCTCTTGCATCTCACTGGATTTGTCACCTCCCTGTGCACTTCCATGAGTCCATCTTCTCCATAACCCTCCTTCAGGGGTTGTCGACACGATTTGGATCCGTCTCAGACCTTCACCCTTTCTCTACCAGCTGGTCCCCTCTCCTGCAGCCACAGAGGGGACACTGGCTGTGCTTTGGGACACAGCTGCACGTCCCACGGCCACTCGTGACCTCACAGATGCCAGAAGATTGGGTCCAGCCTGGTCTGCGTGAGCTGCAGGAACATTTGGGCTCTTCTGGCCTGAATATTGTTGGAACTGTCAAAAAACAGCTCTGCAGCAAATGGTGAGGTTATGAAAAGCTGGTACTTCACACTGAAAGCAGGTAGGGTTAGTTTGGATATTGGGAAGAAATTCTCCCCTGTGAGGGTGGGGAGGCCCTAGCACAGGGTGCCCAGAGAAGCTGTGGCTGCCCCTGGATCCCTGGAAGTGTCCAAGGCCAGGATGGACAGGGCTTGGAGCAGCCTGAGATTGTGGAAGGTGACCCTGCCCAGGGCAGGGGATTGGAACTGGATGATCTTTAAAGTCCCCTCCAACCCAAATTCCAGGATTCCGTGATTCCACGGGCTGGGAAGTGGTGGCTTTCCAACTACTGAAGTTCAGTCCTCCTGATTTGTTCTCTGGATCAGGATGTGCAGCAAGAAGGAAAAAAAAAACAGAAAGGGAGGAGAAAAAGCAGAAAAAGTGGGGATATGAATCCAGCATGGAAAGCTGATGTAGGGTGGCAAAATGTGTTTGCTCAGCTCTTCCCTGGATTTCTTCCACTTGAATTTGAATGGAGAAGGATGTAATTCACTGTGATATTGCAGGTCTGGTGTCCAGCGTGGGTGGGAGAAGATGTGCGTGATAAGAGAACTCCAGAGATAACAGCAGATTTTGGAAAGAATTTTTTTAAATGCCATTAGGAGTGGAGGTGGCCATGCAAGCCCTGGAGAGAGGCAGTGGGGATGGGTGAGTATCCAAGGTGAGGCACGGCCAGAAGTTCCTCCTGTCAGTCTTCCAGAGCTTCCCCAACCACACATCCTTGGCAGGAGCAGATCGCTGCTGCTCTGCCGCTCTCCAAGAGTGTGCCTGCACTCTTCTCCATCCCTGACACAGATTCTATTTTTATATTAAACAGAAAAAGGTTAAAAAGTTTTGTTTTGCTGATTTTGTTTTTTTTTTTTACCACAAAACTCCAGATAATGACAAACAAGTGAGCAAGACTCTGGCACAAGCAAATGAGGAGATTTAATCTGTCAGCCCGTGGGCGGCTGGAGCAGGATAGCTCTGGCTGTATTTTCTTAAGGTGGCTCTTTCCATCCCTGGAGCTGCTTAAAATAAAGCAGATGGGAGTACAGAATTATCCTCGATGCTGAAATATGGTGCTGCATGCAGGAAATGCTGCTTTTTGTGGAGTCTCTGCTCTGACACACTAAATCCACACCAGCCACTCAAGCACCGACTGGAAAATGATGGCCCAGACACTTCAGTGGCAGGGCTGGAGCCAGGGAATCAGATCCCCTGGGATGTTTGAGCCTGATTTAGGGGTTCAGGGGGTTGAAATGTGTGAGGAAGGGTCACCTGGACCCGATGAGAAGAACAAGCCTTGGATAGTTCACTGATAGAACACAGAAATCCCTGACAGGGCTGTTGGGTGTGAGAGCTCCTGGTCCATGCTGGGATCCAGCCAAGAGTGATCTGAACCAAAATCATGGAGCTGTTTAGGTCATTTCATGAGCCAGGAGGTGGCAGGGGCTGCTCTCCTCCAGGTCTTGGTGCATTTTTTGCTTCCCTCTGATCCAGAGTGTGGTGGGGAGATAAAGGTTCAGCTCAGTTCCCACCAAAGACCTGATGCATTAAAGCAATGGGTGGGCAGACAGAACCACTGAACCACAGAATCCCAGAATTGCTGAGGTTGGAAAAGCCCTCTAAGATTCCCCCAGCACTGCCAAGGCCACCACTAAACCACCCCCAGGTGTCACATTCACAGGTTTTTTGAACATTTTCAGAGATGGTGACTCTGCCACCTCCCTGGGCAGCTGTGCCAGGGCTGGACACCCTTTCCATGAAGAAATTATCCCAGATATCCAATCTGAACCTCCCCTGGCACAGCCTGAGGCCGTTCCCTCTCCTCCTGTCCCTGTTCCCTGGGAGCAGAGCCTGAACCCTCCCAGCTGTCCCCTCCTGTCAGGGAGTTGTGCAGAGCCACAAGGTCCCCCCTGAGCCTCCTTTTCTCCAGGCTGAGCCCCTTTCTCAGATCCCTCAGCTGCTCCAGACCCTTCCCCAGCTCTGTTCCCTTCCCTGGACACGCTCCAGCCCCTCAAAGTCCTTCCTATTGGGAAGGGCTAAACTAAACCAGGGATGTTTGTTCTCTCTCTGCTGGCAAAGGAAAAGTCAGGAAAGATTGAGTGACTTGGGAGAAACAGATGAGCACAACTCCATCACTGAGAGGACCCTGAAAGGACAATGCTCCCAGGAACAGGGTGGGGTTGTTGGGACCAGGAGTTGGACTCGATGATCCTTGAGGGTCCCTTCCATCTCAGGAGATTCCATGGATCTATAATTCTTAAAAAAACTGGGATACCTACAGATGAAAACACGATTCTCATGCCTGAAGGTGATTAATTACCTTCTCAGCACCTGCCCCTTCGTGACCTGCCCTTGTGTTTCAGAAGGAGATGGGAGGAGAAATCCCTGTCCCTTTTTCTTGGCTTTCACCACTCTCTGCTGCCTTGGTGGGTGTCCAGCTCCAGTTTTGGGGGGGTCACTGCCAGGCCATCACGACCTGCCTTGAGATCAGTCCAGGGGCTTCAAAGGGCAGTGACCACGGGATGGCAGCAAAATCTGTCACTGGGGAAGTGTCCAAGCCTGGTTTTCCTGGTCCTTCTTGGCTCCAGGACACACCAGGAGCTGGCAGTGCAGAGCCCAGCCTGAGGCTGTAAAGGGACAGCGATGAGGGGAAGTAAAATCATCTTTTATCTCAGAGGTAATTTTGCTTTTCTATTGAAAAGCAATCCCTAAAAAAACCCCAAAAACAAACGAAAGAAGCAAAACCAACCACAAAACACACCATTCTTTTTGGATGAATCCTTTGGTGCTGGATGGGGAAGAAGGTGGATGGGAGGGGTGAAAAATGAAAAACTTTGCAAAAAAACCCAGCCTTTTTTTTTTTAATTTTTCTTTTTCTTTTTTTCCCACACACAAATCCATATCAAGATGTCAGGGTAGGATTGCAAGGCTGTCCCTCTCCAAGCAGCAACCTCTGCAGATGCTGGGAGAGCAGAAGGCACTCGGGGCAGGCAGAACAGCCTGTTCTGCTCAGGGATGAGGAGATCTCTGCCTAATGAATTGGCCCTGGTTCCGGAATCGCTGCCAGGATGAAATGGGGTCTCTCCTCCACTTATTCACAGCAATTGGCTGCTTCCAACCTCTCCTCCTGTGTCATTTCTGGGACAGAAAAAAAGTGAAATGGGAAGGAAAGGAGTGAGTTCACGTTTATGTCCTGGTAGGAATTTTGGCTGAACCCCATTAAAACCAAGGTAAATCACAGATTTTTATCAGGGCTTTCTAAAGTAACACCAACCTGGCATCCTTTTCCTTGCTTCTCTCTTCTTTTTTTCTTTTTTTTTTTTTGAGCAGATAAAAATTGCAGGATGGAGGAAAAGAAAACTAAAGCTGTGAGGTTTGGGGTTCGTTTTTTAAAAATTCTGATGTTTTGGGAAATTTTTTTTTTTTTTAAATAAAGTAAACATGTCCTGATTGACTTTCCCCACCCTCCTTTTTAAACTTCATCACAGAATCATGGAATAGTTTGGGTTGGAAGGCACCTTAAAGACCATCTTGTTCCATCCCTTGCCATGGGCAGGGGCACCTTCCACTATCCCAGCTTGCTCCAAGTCCTTTCCAACCTGGCCTTGGACACTTCCAGGGATCCACAGCTTCTCTGGGCACCCTGTGGTGCCTCCCCACCCTCACAGGGAAGAGTTTCTTCTTAATATCCAATCTAAACCTGCTCTCTTTCCATTTGAAGCCATTCTCCCTTGTCCTGGCACTCCATCCCTTATCCAAAGTCCCTCTCCACCTCTCTTGGGGCCTCTTCAGGTCCTGGAAAGCTGCAATTAGGTCACCCCACAGCCTTCCCTTCTCCAGGCTGAACAATCCCAATTCTCCCAGCCTTTCCTCATGGGCAGATGCTTCATCCCTCCTCTCCCTCCAGCTCAGAACAGGAGCAAAGCACCTCCTCCTCCTTTTTCCATCGGTAGCAATTATCCAGCACCTCAGACCTGAGAGCACTGACAGGGGGGAACCTCCCCACCCATCCCACTTCCAGAAAAGAATGGAGTCACATAATCACCTTTCCCAGCAGATTTAATTGGGAATCCGCCCCACGGACAGAGGATGGATTCACTCTCTCACTTTGAGGTCAGCGTGCATACAAATCAAATTCCTGTGCCTTCAGTGTAAAGAGATCTCTTATGGCTGTAGGGTTAGGATTGAAGAGTCTAATAAGGGGAGAGAATTAAGCCTGCAATCACTTGGACTGATTTAAATTAGGGTTGGTTTTTTTCCCCTCTTGCTTTGATTAAAATAAGCCGATTTTCCCTTCCACCTGTGTTTCTTATGCGGGCAGAATTTCCATTAACTTCAGTCAAAGCTTTTTTTAACTTCTCCGAGCTAAAACTTCATGGCATCCCTTCCTCCTGGTTGCCAGGATTTTCCTTAGCACATTCCCACCCTTGTGATATTAATTATAACATCTCCCTGTCACCTCTGTTATTAAATGGACCTCCTGTGTGCCTTTCTTCCCTCTTATTAAAGAACGCTGACCTTCATTGTGCTACAGAAAATGATGAATATTCATCATGGCATGGGGATGATCTTGGGCTTACATTGTCTGCAGGAAGATTTAGGTCAGGAATAAAGGAAACCCTTGCTGGGACAGGGACAGTGATGAGCTGGAACGGTTTGGAGGTGGGACAGGGCACGTGGCTTTCAAGCACACAGCCAAATATTGGGGATGCAGCAGTAGAGGTGATGCTGATTTGGGGTGAATAGGGGGGGTCCTGATCAGCCCTTGTCCTTTTGCACACTCCCTATGGAAACAGGAGTGTTGGAAGTCTTCCAGTAAGTTCTCCCAGTAGCCATCCATTAAAAAGAACAGCACAATGTTTAATAGCACAATTTTCAAGCTCTGGACTAATTGTACAGTGCTTAAATCAAAGAGAAGACAAAGTAACCTGGGCAGTCTTCTCTGGCCATCGATTCATCCTGCAGCCCTGCGTTAATGGCACTGCAGACAGTACCTGTCCCCATCCCCATCCCCCTGATGGATTCATCAACATCCAGGAAATCCTCCAGCAGCCACGCTGAGCTCATCTCCCCACTTTTAACCCAGCTCAGAGTTGGGATAATGCCCAGCAGTGGGATGGGAAGTGCCTGAGGAGCATGGGGAAGGAGCCCTGGGAGCTCTGACTGGAATCCACTTTCCTGACTCCCATAGGTACCCACAAGGTGTCCACACCCTCCTCCTGACTGACAGGATGAGTGGAGAATGGATTTACATTGATTAGAATTATTTAATTCTTGGCTGTGAGGGTGGGGAGGCCCTGGCACAGGGTGCCCAGAGAAGCTGTGGCTGCCACTGGATCCCTGGGAGTGTCCAAGGCCAGGCTGGATGGGGCTTGGAGCAGCCTGGGATAGTGGAAGTTGGCCCTGCCCATGGCAGGGGGTGGAATTAATTGATCTTCAAGGTCCCTGCCAACCCAAACCAATCTGTGCTTCAATTATTTGGTTGCTACAGGCAGATCAAATCCAGTGAATCTCATTTATGAGGTCACTGGGTTTGCATCTCTCTCCCAGTATAGTCACTTTAGGATCTGCAACCCAGAGCAAAGATCATTTCTGAGCATCCTGACTCTGCTGGAGACAGATCCCTGCAGAAAGAGACCCCTGCAGAAGTGCTTTCCTGGTTGCTCTTGAGGGACATTTGTTGCCCAGGTTTCCCTGCCATTTCCTTTAGGATACCATGGAACATCCTGAGTTGAAAGGGACCCACAAGGATCATCCAAGTCCAACACCTAAAGGTTCCAGGCTTTCATGATTCAAAACATACAGAGGCAGCAAAAGACCCCTGGTACTTCTGGCGAAGCCCATGGGTCAGTTCTGACCCTTCCCCACTTCCCTGGGAGATCCCAGCTGCTGTCCCCAGGTAATTCCCACAGCCCAGGCTGCTGTGACAACTTCAGCTACTCGTCCCTACAACCCACTGTGGGTTCTGCACCACCACCATCAGCAACTCACAGCCTTCCAGAGACTCTTGGAAACCTTCCTGATTTTTTTAAAAGCTGACCCTGCAAGGATGGCAGTCAAGGCGATATTCTGGGGGAAAGGGGAACAAAATAACCAATTTTTCCTCTGAAATGTTCTGTACAGCTTTTTAAATGATTCCTGGAAACCTGCTGTGCTGGTCATCGAAGAAAGCAAGGAACTGGATTAGGTGTGCCTTGAGCCTAATCCAGCCTGACAGTCCTCACAATTCCGTGTTCCCTCTGTTATCCACAGAGCAGGGACAGCACAGACAGCTCTGCTCCCTTTTCCCCACTGCACAACCAACTCTAGGTAGGAGCACCCCCATTTGTGGGCAGACGAGGCAATTCAGCCCAGACATTAAACACAGGCAACAAATTCAGCACCAGCAAGGACTGGTGCCTCCTGATCCTGCCAAACTCCTGCTCAGCGCTTTGATTTTAAGGATTTCTTTAATTTATTTTTAAATAAAGATACTCTGTCTTCTCCTGCTCTCCCCTGCCTTCCCCCAGCAACGTGATCCCTTTGGATTAGCTCCAGGGAGATGAAAGCAGCCTTGCTGCTCCCAGAGTTATCTGTGTGCTCCACGCAGTCCGAGGAGAAAAGCGAATGTTCCCGGTCGCTGATGCAGCTCTTGGCCTGCTGTCAGCGTGGAGCTGCTGAGCAGAGCAGTGGCATTTCGGAGAGATAAGGAGGCTCTGAAGGCTGTATCCACACCCATCTCTGCTTGGACATGCAATTCCTTCTGTTCTGGGTCTTGGACGTTTGCAGAATTGCATCAGAATTCAGGCTGTGCCTTGTCCAGCTGAGTGTGGGACACCTCCAAGGGAAGCAATGCCCCCAAGCCCTCTGGGCATTTCATCATCCTCTCAGTGCACTGCTCCTCTCAGCGTGGAATTGCCCTTGCTGCAAATCCCTGTTGCTTCTCATCCTTTTGTCACCACCCCTCTGAGGGCAGTCAGGCTCTCTCTTCTCTGTAATTTTAATTATGAAGCTGAAAAGAGAAATTAGATCTCACAAAGCGAGACCACAACAGGCCAAGCTGTTCATATGCAAGACTGAAAGATGGACAGACACATTAAATGAAGTGTGGCACCACCAGGGCAGGGAGCAAGAGGACCTGGGCTCGTCCAGCCTCACTGCAGAAGTCTGGAAGGGAGATGAATGCAGGCAGATGAACACCCACCCTTAGGTTACACCAGTAATGCTGTTGTGCCACAGACAAATCTTTTGCTGATAAAATAGTTGTGAGAAGCCAGGATCCATTCCCTGGCACATTCCAGCACGGGCTCACGAGCACAGAGGGAAGGCAGAGGTGAAGGGATGCTGGAAAAGCCTTTAAGGAGGGGAGGATTTGCCCCAAAGACAATGGGGAACCACAGTTCAGCCTCCAGCCAAGCCAAAATAAAAGTGCTTCCTTCTGTGCTGCATCCAGAAAGAGAAATGCAGCCCATGACTCAAGCTGCTCATGCCAACACCGGGATGTGAAATGGTGAGCAACGTTCCCATCAAGCAGAGCCTGCAATCCAACAAAACGCCCTGGATTTATGGGAGTTGGCTGGAAAGGTGGATTTTTGCAGCTAAAAGCCTCCCCTCAGCCTGCAAAGCCATTACAGCTGCAAGTCCCCGTGGTCCCTGGGGACAACCTGAGGGAGGTTCTGCTGGGTCACAACTGCTCCCCTTTTCTTCACCCGCAGCAAAGAGACCAAATTCCATTTTGGCAATTCCATTTTGGCATCTCTGGTTTTCTATCCCCTTCGTGCTGGTGGATTTTTGGAGACAGGACGGTTCTTTGTTAATTTGTGGTGGAAATCCTGATCGTCCAGGTCTTGGTCATTGCTCGTGTGTTGTCAGCTGAGTCACAGACTTTGAGGGACATTTATTACAACCGCAGCTGATGCCCCGAGAATGAGATAGGCTTTGTAATTAAATGGGGTTTAATGGAAACAGGGGAAGGGACAGGTGAAATTAAAGCGGGGCTGCAGAACCGACTTCTTAACTAATGACTTGTAAATTGGTTACAATTTACATTTCGAAAAGATACAGGAAACTCATTAACGCTCTAGACAAACAGCTCGATGGGCATGAGAGGAGAGAGCTCCGCAGTGGGAGCAGCTCTGAATGACAAAGAAACTCAGAACAGCACCAACCTCTGGGTTTCCACCAGCGTTTCTGTGATGGTTGCCGTTCCCAGGACTGATTTTGGGAAGAAAAGCAGTATTTTTATCTTTAATTTTCAGCTACAAAATGCCAGGCATAGAGGAGTATCCTGCTCAGTGCTGGGGCCGTGTTCAGATAACACAGCTGGAGCTAAGTCTTGGAAAAGACCTCCAAGATCAAGTCGAGCTCTAGACCCATCACCACCTTGCCAACCAGCCCAGAGCACTGAGTGTCACCTCCAGTCGTTCCTTGGACACCTCCAGGGATGAGGACTCCAATAGGTTTTTTTCTAGGAATGCATCCATTCCCAAGAAACACTGGTTAAGAGTCGTCTGGAATAGTTTATAGCCAGAAGAGATGAAGAAAAGATTGTAGATGAATTGCTGAAAAGACATCCACAGACGCAGTTACAGCCACACAGGCTGAACCCTGTGGTCAGGACATCCAAATCCATCACCTGGGTGGCTTCACTGTTCTCCAAAGAGCCTTTGAAAGGTTTTGGGTTTGTGGCCACAGGAAGGAAATTATCTGAATTTCACTTCTAGGGATTTCACTTCACCACTATTTTTTTCTTTTTTTCTTTAATCCCCTGTTAGCACAGCAGCCTTGATCTCCAAATATTTTTGAAGACTGGCTCAAAGAAATCCTTAGCCTGGCTGGATTTCTTTTAGATTTATATCTTCACTGGCATTATTTGTTTCAAATCTTCCTCCAGCTTTTAAGGCAAAAGAGGCCTTTATCTGATCAAGTCTCACTCCCTGCATCGCTTAGACATCCTGGCCCAGAAGCAGCTGTGGCTGAACTAGACCAGACTCAAACCTTCAGAGCAGAAACGAGCTGTTCTAAACCGCAACACAGAGGAAATGACCTCATGATAATTTCAAGCTCCAAAATTTTCATGCATTTCTTAAATTCGTAAAGTTGTTTTCAAGAACTAAGATTCTATTTTGATTACGATCGTTACTTGTATTTAAATTTCGCTGTTAAAGGTAGATTTGTAAGCTTTCTCAAACAACAACAAACCAGTTTATTTCTCCTAAAACAAGTGATCCAAGTAGAGAAGCTCTTCTCCTTCCAGTGAGAAGGAAGCAGCAGAGCCTCATCAGACCAAAACACATCTCAGAAGCTTCTTCAGAAGCTTTGGGGAGGTGCTGAGCTCCAGATGGTGCAGGCAGGTCCTGGCTGGAGCTCACATTTAGGGTCACCAGCTCACTGCCCTGCAATTATAAAATAATCTGCAGCTCTTTGGCACCTCGATCCAGCTCCTTCCCAGAGTGTGATCCTGCACTCCAGAGCGCTTCCTGGAAGGTGCCGTGTCCCACTGGCACAAAGGAGCGATGCAGAAACGCTCCCCGCCATCAGCACATTTCGAGAGGAGCTGGAAGAACAGCCCAGGTCCATATCCAAGTGGGAGGGAGCTGGAAGGCAGCACTCGCAGCATTTCTCCCTGTAAATAAATCCCGCTGCACGAAGGTCGCATCGCTGCTGGAAGATAAGCACATCCATGAGAGAAAACGTTCGAAAGTCCCTCTGCACAAACTTGGGTGCCAAGCTGCGTTTTCCTAGATAATTCCCGGTTCAAAGCAGTCCAGGAACAGCTCCCGGCAGGCAGATTGCATCCAGCCACCCTCTCCTGGAAGGCGAGGCAGGCTGACAAGTGTGGAAGAGGGCGTTTCGTGCCAGTTGGCCCCAGGGCCCGGGACACAGCGAGTTCCTGGATGCACTTTAGTTTATTAGCACGGAGCTGCCGCTCCTCGGAGCCTCATTAGCGCCCATCGATACCTGAAGCCGCTGGATCGAAGCCTCGGGGCTGCTCTGCCAGCTGGGAGAGATCTCCCGGCTGCCACAAAAAAGTGCCCAGCGCTCACCCAGGTCTCACTCGCTGTGCCTCCAGCCCTGCAGGGATTAAAATTAAAGGGATTTTAAGTGTATGGGTGGAGCTTTGGGGTGGTTCAGTGGTGGCTTTGGCAGTGGGGGAATGGTTGGATTTGATGATCCAAGAGGGCTTTTCCAGCCTTAATGATTCTGTGATTCTATATAATTCCTGTATACAATGAGGTGCTACTTGACCTTTTGCCACAATAAACTGAAAAATGACCAATTTTCCCTTAAAAGACCCTGTACTGGGATCAGACGCTGGGTGAGGAAATTCCATAGGTCGGCAAATACTGGATTATTGTGATTAAGGATTAAGGGGAGACATTTTTAAACTAAACGAGGGCAGATTTAGATTGGGTACTAAGAAGAAATTCTTCCCTGTGAGGGTGGTGAGGCCCTGGCACAGGGTGCCCAGAGAAGCTGTGGCTGCCCCTGGATCCCTGGAAGTGTCCAAGGTCAGGTTGGAGCAGCCTGGAATGGTGGGAGGTGTCTCTGCCCATGGCAGGGGGTGGAACGAGATCATCTCCACGGTCCCTCCCAACTCAAATCATTCCCAGATTCCAGGATATTCTTGCAGTATTTGCATGACTGAGTGGAACAAGTCACGCTCCAGCAGCAGTCACCAAACTCAATCACCACCCACAGCTCGTCACAGCCTTCACACATTCTCCCGGTGTCCTGGTAGAAAGCCAGCCCCAAAATCCTCTGGAATTTACACGGTTATTGAAGACACCACAGGGATTTTTCTAGACTTAAATGAGGAAAAATTTTAAAAAGGCTCCTGTGAAACACAACCCGAGAGATGCCAAATGTTTCAGGAGACTCTGGTGTCGCATCAACCTGACCCGAGCATCGCATCTCAGCATCCTGAGTTCAAGCCCAGGTTCTACACGGGATATTGGTGACACCTACAGGAAAAACTCCTCTGCTCCCTCTGCAGCCCAGAGAGGAGCAGGTGACATCCCATCGTTAACATCAGCTCCTTATTAAAGGCTGTAGGGATCATGCAGGGAAATAAAACCCTGAGCCCGTGGCACAGGGTGTCCAGAGAAGCTGTGGCTGCCCCTGGATCCCTGGAAGTGCCCAAGGCCAGGCTGGACAGGGCTTGGAGCAACCTGGGGTAGTGAGAGGTGTCCCTGCCCATGGCAGTGGTTGGAATGAGATGAGCTTTAAGGTTCTTTCTTACCCAAACCATTCTGGGATTTTATGAATGACTCCCAAAATAAGATTTTTGAAAGGCTATTACGAAAATAAAGCTTTGCCATAAAACACTCAGCCTGTTCCTTTTTGTTCTGTTCCTTTTTGGGAACTTCCCACTGTGTTGCTGGTTTTACATTGCTAAAATTCAGCAAATCCCTCGGCTGAAGCTGCTTTTTCATGTGCTGACAGCTCTGAACTCATCTCAAGCTCGTGACAGCGAACAGGCAGCTGTGGAGTTCACGGCAGTGATTAATTAGCTAAAACAGTGCTTTTGATCACCACAGCCACTGATTTGCATTTTCAATTTATTAAAACACTTCCCCCCACCAGGAGCACTTTAAACAGCCACACTGAAGGCATTTCTGAAGCAAGAAAGGGCTCGATCAGGTAGAACTTCACATCCACAAAGTGAAAAAGGGTAAAGCTTAAAACACTTCCCTCTTCACTCAGAAGGACTGAGGCAGAGCCTGAGAAAGTTTCAGATCTAACAGTGGGTGACCATGCAAAGGGGGGAGATTTGTTCTCCATCTCCAGTGCAAGTTACTGCATCTTTTTGTGCACGTTTGGTTCAGGCCAGGTCGGGACATCACTCCTGAAACGCTGCTGAGCCAGGCACCTCCAGCTTCACCTCACCCCCAAACTCCGGAGACCTAAAGGCAGAAGACAGAATTTACTCGGGGGTTTAACTTGTATTTCACCATTACCGGGACAACCCGAGAGCAGTCAGGGTCTGCCTGCAGCGGAGCCGGTGCGGGCTCACGGCTGAGGATCCGCCCGCCGTGTGTGCAGGACCACCAGCCGCCCGTAGCAGCCGTGCCGGGCGGCCACACCCGCGGGCGCCGCGCTCCCGGCCGGTTTTGCCTCACAGTTTTTAATTTCTCCTTGAACTCTTGCTTTAATTCCGCCTTTAATTTCCTTTTTCCGCGCCCTCCCTCAGCGCCAGCCTCAGGGACGCGCCAGGCCCCCTCCCGCGGGCTGCCCGCGCCGCGCCTGCCCGAGCGCAGCGCGCCCGCCGCGCCGCGCCGCCACAGGCACCCCGCGGGGCAGCCCGAGCGCGGGGGGCCTTGCGGCAGGGGAAGGGGACGGGGCGTACCAAGGCTGATGTGGGCGGGGCCGGTGCTGCGCGATGGACGCGGTCCTGCTCGCCGCCGCCGCCGTGCTGCTCGGCGTCCTTCTCTTCTTCGCCACCCGTCTCCGCGGGCAAGCCAGGGCAGGTGGGTCGCGGCGCCGAGCGGACCGGCCGAGCTCCGCTCGCCCCCCCGCGGCCCGTTCCGGTGGGCGCGGCCCTGCTCTCAACCGGGTCCGCGCGCGCGGGGGGCGCGTTTCTCGGGAGCCGCCAGGGGGCGCCGCGCGTCGGGCGGCCCCTGAGGGGAGCCCGCCATGTCTGGGGGGAGCGGGGATTTTGAGGGGTCCCGAGGGGTTTTGGGGGGTTCCGGGGAGGGTTCTCAGGGTGTTCCGGCGTCTTAACCCTGCCCTCCGTCCGGGGTGCGGGCGCCGAGGCCTTGTGGTGGTGCTTCTGGGGGTTCCCGGCCTGAGGCGGCCTCACTCCAGGGTGAGGAGCGCTGGGGTGGAAGTCTGAGTTCTCCCTCGGGGATTCTGCCAGGGGCTCTGGGACTGGGAACGTGGCCCTGGGGTTCTTGCAAACGGGGGAGGGAGGCAATGGAGAACAGATCCCAGAGGGTCGGGATCAGGGGTACAGGGTGTAGATGGAGGCCTGTCACTGGTGGTGTCCCTCGGGGTTCTGTACTTAGTGTTTGTAACTTCTTCAGCAATGATTTGCACAAAGGGGTCGATGTTCCCTCAGCAAGTTCGCTTATGATACAAAACAAAGAATGGCCGATGTCTCAGAGGGTTGTGCAGCCTTTCAGAGGAACCTCGACAGACAGGAGAGAGGGGCCGAGAAAAATCTTGTGAAATTCAGCACAGACACATTCAGGGTCCTGCACGTGGGGAGGAACAACTGGCAGAGATTTCCTGGGAAGGACCTGGTGGAGAATGAGCTGTCCCTGAGCCAGGAGTGTTCCCTTGTGCCGAGAAGGGATCCTGGGATGCTTTGGGAAGAGCATTCCCAGCAGGTCAGGTGTGATCTTGCCCCTCTGCTCAGCCCAAGCCACATCTGGGGTGCTGTGTCCAGCTCTGGGCTCTTCAGCACCTGCAGTGGGTCCAGCAGAGCCTGTGAGGATGATGAAGGGGCTGGAGCATTTCCTGACGAGGAGAGGCTGAGGGAGCTGGGGCTGTTCAACCTGGAGAGGAGAAAACTGAGAGGGAACTTCATCCATGGCCATGGATACCTGCAGGGAGGGCTCTGAGCAGGGCCCAGCAATGGCACAACAGGAATGGGCAGGGACTGATGCCCAGGAAGCTCCACTTGAACATGGGGAAGAATTTCTTTATGTAAAGCACTGGAAAAGATTGCCCACAGGAGGAGGGTGCAGAGTGTCCCTCACTGGAGATATTCCAGAACCATCTGGACTCAATCCTGTCCCACTTCGGCTCCTTTCCCACCTCACCCGTGGCAGTCCAGGTGTTGTGGATGATGCAGCACTTCCAGCCCTGTGTCACTGCTGACCAGTGCTACGTCAGAGAAAAAGAATCTAGGTTAGGAAAAAAACCTTCAAAATCACTGAGTCCAATCATAACCAGCACTGCCAGTTCCACTGTGGGCGAAGTGACCTCGTGTGGGTGGGAATTGGGTGTTGTGGGAAGCAGTCAGGTGTGGGGTGAACTCACTGACCTTGCTGTGGAAGGAGGGAGCTTGTTTGGCTGTCAGGTGTCAAATTAAGATATTTAACCAGTACAAACTCTGAACTCCTGGTCAATACCACCACAGATTTTGGGGTGTTTTGGGGTTAGAATTTGTATTGTTTTTCTTTTGGGGGAGTTGGCTTTGGTGATTTTTAATCAAGAGGAAAAACCACCACACCTTTAGTATAAACACAGCCGTTCAGTGCAAGGCTGTGCTGGCAAGAAATGGGTGTTAAAAGGAGGTTTTCCTGATCATAATTAAATTTTCCAACACACCTCTGCTTCCACAGACTTGGTCTAAATCTTTCTCTTGGAAAAATTTGGAAGCTGATGTAATTCTGTTGGGTTCTTATAAATGAACTTCTGGTAAAAAGTGAGGGATGCATATCCTGGAGAAATTCATAATTTCCTGAGCTTGTCTCCTGTCATGATTTATATAATCAGGGGCTGTGGGGCTTGGGAGGATTTCTTTTCTCTTTAAACATTCAAAGTTCTAAACTGAAGCCCAAGAATTTGTTTTAAATAGTGTGAATTATTTTTAATAAAGCTTTAATGCTGATTTTGAGCAAGTTGGTTGAAGTTCATTTACATTCAGGACAATTTAATCACGTTGAAGCCTTTTTTAATGGTAACTTTTTCACACTTCCGAATTGGTCTTGCTTTTTTTACTGTTCTTTTAGATACTCTTTGCTTTAAAATGTTGTTTTCTGTCATGATAAAGCCCTTCACAGAATTTCAGCTGCTGGGGATGACCTTGTTCTCTGTGCACAACAGAAATTATTTCTCAGAACCACTGGGACTGTGGTGTATTTAACAGCTACAGAATTTCGTTTTCAGCAGGAATTTGCTTTCCCATTCCATTTTCTTAGGCGGAAAATGGAAGCTGCCACAATTCTGCCAATAAATCTGTGTTGCCACATGGAAAGGACTTGAAACCAGGGGCATTTGACCTGAGGAAGTGGTGAGAGCTCTCTCCTTGTTAACATGCAGGGATGGGGGCAGCAGTTTATTTTTATGTTTTTTCTTGGAAATTGGCTTTTAAAAACATCCAAGACTTGCCTATTTTGGGGAGCTGAGGATCAGGAGAGCTAAATCCTGTACCTTTGTACTCCTTTAAAGGTCACTTGGAGCAGCACGGTTTTTCCAGCAGGAGCATGCCTGGGCTTGTTCTGCTGATAATAATAATAATAATAAAGTGGCATTTCTGGGTTTTACACGTGGCTGCCACCTCTCTGTGTGCTAAACTGCACTGGGCCAAAACACCTCCCCAGGAAGCTTCCACCTGTTGAATTTTAAATCCCTGTCTGAGTTTCACAGGTTTTGCATGGAGGCAGAAGGTGCTGAGGGTGCCACCAGCGTGGTGGGAAGCGCCACCACGTGTGAGGCTGCAGCAGGTGGAGCTCTGTCCCTCCTGAGGTGCCTCTGAACCTGCCAGCTCAGGTGTCACCTGCTCATCTGGTGGTGCTGTGACAGGCAAGGGGTGGCTTCTCGAGGAAAGCATTTCTGCTGTAATTTTGCAGTTTTGTGAAGGGACAGATTTGTACCTGGAGAGTGTAAAATGAGGTCCTGATCTGGGCTCTGAAAGAATCCGTGGTATTTTTTGTTTCACATCCAGTTCAGGAAAGATTTCTGCTTTCAAAGCACAGTTCTGTTGTCTCTCCCTTCAGGAAGGAGACACGAGCAGAGTCTCAGAGCTGCTGCTGTGCCCTGGCTGCCAAGTCAGCTGAAATAATCTAAATAATCTCTTGCCTGCACTGATGCTCCCTGAGCACCGAGGCAGAGCTGCTGTGCCCAGCACAGAGCTGTTCCTGGGGTTTGAGGGCTGAGTCACAGCCTGGACACCACGGCCTCAAATACAAACTGAGCCCGTGTCCAATTCCCAGACAGCTGTCGGGTGGTTTGTTTGTATTACCTGTTAATTTGAGGGGTTTATCTCATTAATTCAGTCTGCCTGCCATTCTGCAGAGCTTGTCTCACCTCTTTAATGCTGGCCATTAATTTTCACTCAGATGGCTCTGGATCAAGGCTAATTAGTGCTTGTGTGACTAATCTCTGCATGATCTGACTAGCCCCGGGTGCCACTGCTGAGACCTCTGCAGCTCCAGGAAAATGAAGAGATGTGTTCAGATAAGTGAGGCAGCCAAACCCCGCCCTGTGCTGCAGGAGGGGGTGAAAAAAGAACCCCAGCAGGGCCAGACCCCAGAGCAAACCATTCCTGAGCTCAGATCTGATGGTCAGGAAAAGCAAAAGTGATGTTTAAGTGTGTCCTCTGTTCTGTGAAGCCTCCCCTCTGTGTGCTGTCTGCATGTGACAGAGCACAGCTTCACTTCCAGCATTCTGCAACAAATTCTGTGTCTGAAGTCACGTAGGCAAAGCCCCGACCCCTGAGGGAGCAGGTCCAGGTGTGTTCCAGCACAGCAAATGAGGATTTTCTCCTCCTCCTGTGAAGAGCAGGAAGAAATGCAATGAGTGACGTTCATGTTTTCCAAATGACTGCCCAGCTGAGTGCCTGGCACACAGGAGATGCAGAGTGCTCCAGTCAGAAAGGTTGGAAAAGCCCTCTGAGGTCATCCAGTCCAGCCATTCCCCCAGCACTGCCAAGGCCACCACTGACCCCTGTCCCCAAGTGCCACATCCATACACGACTTTTAAATCCCCCTAGAGATGGAGACTCCACCACTGCCCTGGGCAGCTGTGCCAGGGCTGGACACGCTTTTGGTGAAGAATTTTTCCTAAATATCCAATCTGAACTTCCCTGGCATAGCTTGAAGCCATCTTTTCTAGTCCCTTGTTCCTTGTGAGCAGAGCCTGACCTCCCCTCCTGTCAGGGACTGTGCAGAGCCACAAGGTCCCCCCTGAGCCTCCTTTTCTCCAGGCTGAGCCCCTTTCCCAGCTCCTTCAGCCTCTCCTGCTGCTCCAAACCCTTCCCCAGCTCCATTCCCTTCCCTGTACTCTCTCCAGCCCCTCAATGTCTTTCTTACTTGGAAGGGCTCAAAAACTGCCCCCAGCACTGGAAGTGCCCCAGCAGTGCCAACACAGGGGACGGGCACTGCCCTGGCCCTGCTGCCACAAGCCAGGTGCCACTGGCTCATGTTCAGCCAGCTGTGTGCTGCTGAATAAGAATCTGCAATCAGGAGAAATATTTTAGGGACTGGAAGGAAGAAAAAGCTTCATTAAAACATTTATTTTCCTACTAAATGACAATTCACAGTGGCTTGGTGTCTTCTGTTGGAGATGTGACAAATATTGTCCAAGTGCCCTGTGTGTTTGACCATGATATGGGTCAGGTTTGGTGGAGCCCAGTCCACACTGGTAACTTTTAGGCATTACTGAGTCTCCTGTGGAGAATTAAATGCAGAAAAGCAGAGAGCTTGGCTCACGTGTTTTTCTCTGTGAGGGTTGAGCTCCTTGGTTTGAAATAAGTACACGGCTTATAAATAGATTCCTCTTTCATAAAATGCAAAGCAGTCTCTGTTTCACAGGACAACAGGAACCAAAACCAGAATGAATGAGTGCTGGAGCTGCACAGCTGATCTGCTGGGCAGCACCATCTTGGGAATTACTGAGAGACTCTCAAGCTTGCAGGTGAAAAGATGCTGAGGTTTGAATTGCGGCATATCTCAAGAACTTAGGAAGAAAAATTCTGCATTTGTATGAAAAGCTTTTTGCAGAGTGTTTTTGGCATTTATCAGTATCCAAGAAGCGATTTGCTGCTCTGCCTCTGCAGGAAAATGTTTCTTATAGCATTCCAAAGAAGCTGTGGATGGGACCAGGCCAGCCTGGCAGCAGCACGATGGCATCTCTGGAGCCTGCACTGGGTGATTTCTCCCAGCCCTGTTCTGTCTGCAGAGCTGCATGGGCCCAGGGGGGTGACAGCAATGTGACAGGGCACTGACTCAGTTCCAAATGTCACAGCGTGTTGGGGTGAGGTTTGTGGGGGGCTGCTGACAGCCCTGTGACATCCCTGCTGCAGCAGCCTGAGCTGCTGAGAGCTCTGCTGGCCACAGCCTGCCCTGGGTGGCTCTGCTGTGCAGCCCTGCTGAGCTCGGGGCTGCAGCTGTGTCCTTATCAGCCCCAGAGTCAGCGCTTTGAAGGCTGAGATAGCTGAGGTGAGCTGCAGGCACACCTTTGGTGGCTGCATAGACTCAGTCATAACCAATCTCGTTTCCTGATGGGAGATATGCTAACAAGAGGATTTTTTAGGAAGGCTTTGTTTGGATCAGGAGATGCTGGAGACTTGGCACAGTGTGCTGAGCGTTCTGTGCTCCTGCTAGGACACGACATAATCCGACAGATCACAAAATAAATGTGAGTTGGAGTAAGTGAGTAGTTCTGCAGTTTTCCATGAGATCATTTGAATATTTGCCTGAATTAAGGCTTAAGAGTTAATGCTTTGCAGGATTGAGCAAGTACCAAATATCAGTTAGGCTTATCAACAGAATATGCAAAGCAGGTGTCAAGGATGATGATATTTTACCATTATCTGATTTTTTTTTGCCATGACTGCCATAGTTAATGGCAACAGGAGGCCTCAAAAAAAGAAAAAATCTGAGAGTTTTCTGTGGAAAACTTCTGAAATTAACTCACTGGTCAGTTCTGTCCTGGCAGCTGCTCCTGTTAGGATATTCTTCATTTGCCAGATCTTAATTAGTGACTGCAGCATATGCAGAGAGGATGGCAGTGAGAGCTGCAGTGTCCTGTTTGTACCTGCCTGTGTTGTGGGGAGTTTAAATCAGCAGGGGTAGAACGAAGTTACCCCATAACTGTGTTTATTTCAGCTGTAATTTGTGATCCTTGTTTGCTCCTCAGGTTTTGTTTCACACGTAATGATTTCCATATTCCTCTCTGAAACGTTCGTGCTCCGAGGTTTCCATCAGATGAATCCGAGCTACACAAACGCAAAACAAAAATAAAAAAAAAAACCCAGAATACTTCAGAAAGAAAAACACACTTGCTGTGAGAAATGGAGGCAGGAGGGAAAATCAGCTTTAACAGGAATATTTTATCTCCTTCTTGCAGCTGACGAGGAGCACCAGCAGAATGTGGCAGCAGCAGCAGGAGGAGCAGGGGCCAGGCCCCGGCCCCACGCGGAGGAACGGGCAGAGGGGATGCCCCGGCGCCGCAGGAACATGGGCAGCAGGCTGATGGCCCAGAGGAGAGCCCAGCAGGCAGAGGAATGGCTGGAAGGTAACTCTGGCTTCAGTTCATCCTGCAGACATCGAAACAAACCCTCACAGCAGGTGTTAGAGCTGGGGAAGGGGTGCAGCTGCCTCCTGGAGGAAGTTGTTGAGTTTTGCTGGTGGGTTATTTACGGTTTGGCCATAATCTGTCTTCTCTCTCTACTTCATCCCTTTTCTCTAAATACTCTTTACATTTAACCTCTGCCTCCTTCTGAGGTGAATCCTGGCTATTTGTGGTGCCAGTCTCTTCCCATCCTTCCTAAAAACTTCTGTATTTCCTGCTTAGCCATGCGGGGAATTAAATTAAATTTGGGAAAACAGAATCCACACCTTGCATTGAACAACAAGCCATAGTAAAATCCTGATTTCTTTTAAATTGATGGGAAGTATTAATTCCCTGAAGTAATCTCTGCAGAATGTGGAGTTTTCTCTCCAAGGATCAGGATCAAGTGGATTACCTGGAGGTCACCACAGACTGCAGCATTTTGCCAGCAGGTTGTTGACCGTGTGTCGTGTAAATCCCGTGCTGGATTTACAGTTCCCAGCTACATTTCTGTGGTGTGGTCGTAGACAAAAATATGGTGATAAATAACATCTTTCTGCACCCTGTAAGTATAATTCCCTTCTGTGGTGAAGCTTCACACATTACTCTCTTTATTGCTGGAGAGATGATATCACCATGATTCACCCCCCCTGGATTCTTTCTGCTTTCAGATCGTGGGTGAAGCGTTCAGCCTTTCTGCTCGAGTGGGCTTTGCTGCACGTTGAGTTTGCAGTGGAGATCAGGGTGTCTTGGTGGTGTGCAGGAGGTGAAAGCACTGAGCACACACCTCTGGGATGCCTTCATTAGGGGCTGTTTGCACTTTGCTCAGCTCTTCTTGCCCTGCAGTTTGGAGAAAGCCTCATGTTGGCAGGTGAATGTGCTTTTCCAGCTAATTATGTTCAGCACTCTCACAGATGGAGAACGGACAGGTGTGAACTCTCCGACTTTGGTTATTTCTTCTCATGTGATAACATCCTGGAAAGAAAATGGAATCTAAAAATACTTGGTTTTCAACTCCAGACATCAAAAGTTTGAATGCTGAAGGCCGACAGTGAAGCTGTCAAAGCAAACGGCTCATCTTATCTTAATCTTACTTTGTCACTTTAGCAATAGAAGAATCTGTGTCATTGGGCTTTATAAATAATTCTTTTGCAGCTCTCTGTACATCAGATGCAAGTGCTGCTGCTTTTGCATGAAGTTCCCTTTGAAATGTCATGCCTTCTTTTATTTGTTTTCTCTAATTTCTTACCCAAATTCAAACAGCTTCTTGCTCTCTGCTGCTGTTTTGTGCTGCTTCTGTGGGTGGTTTTATTCATATTTTGGGATGGTTTTTCCGAGTGGCTGAGCTCAGGTGCACAGCAGGAACACCAAAGCCTTTGGAGACTGAGCACAGACTTGAGCAGAGAAGCATCTGCCCCTGGTTCCCCAGCACTGAGGTGCTCAGTGACCAGTGGCCATTATTAATTGGGATTAGCCACCCTTTGTGCTGCTAATCCTTCAGCCTGGCCCTGAGCTACCTGTCTGAGTGTGGGTGTGGGTTTTCCCCTTACAAAAAGATCTGTTGCCTGATTTAAAGCCCTCTCTGTGGACATGTGCCACAAACCTGGAATCACTCTAGGATTTATCCCTTCTTTTTTTTGCATTTTCTCTATGTCTGTGTAGAGCAGTTTTGCCTAATTGCTGTCTGCATTTGAACCAGCTGGAATAGCAAGTTCTCTCCACAGCAGAGTTTTGGGCTAAAGAATTCACTGACTCCATGAAAAGAGAACCCAGTTCTGCACCAGGGCTGAAGAGCAAAATTATTTGGCAATTTAGACAGAAACACCAAACCCAAGCCAGGCTGGTTTCTTCATTCTTGCTTTGGTAAATGCTCTGTAAACTTCTGAACATCTGCAGCTGAAGTAGATTTTTTTTTGTTGTTGTTTGAATTTGTTGCAGTGTTTTACTGGTAAGTTTCTGTTCCGTGTGTGGAATTTCCACTCTGGGCCCATGCTGAACTTCGGGCAAAGCTGCCTGATCCTTCTCTGTGTCACTGATTTCTGCTAAGAAGTGATTTTTTTCATCAACCCATCACTGCAAGATACCAAGCAGTGACCCCAGGCAGGGTGTGAGGATGCCCTGACCATCCCTGTGTCCCTGTGAGAGTCACAAAGGGGACTCAGGTAGGAAGTGCTATTGCCACCAAAGAGTTCTGCCTGTTGGGAGCCAGTTCTGCTGACTCTAGGAAAGAAGCACTTGCAGACTTTGGAGTTGTGGTTAGCACGAAGGTTTTCTGTTTTCCATCTAACAATCAGATTTCAATTCCAGAATGAGAAAGAAGCTTCAAGGGTAAAGGCGTAGCCCACGGTTTCTGCTGCCTGTGCCAGGACTCAAATCTCTCACAGAAGAATGGGGGAGGAAAACCAACCCCAAACCCTGGGCACGAAAATCAGAACCTTGAAAACTTCTAGTTTTGCCTTCTGTAGCTTAAATTTTACTTGCAGATCTGGATAAGGAGTCATTTAATACTGACAGGGATAGTAAATGATTATTTACAATATTCAAAACCACCCCATTGCCAGTGGAGCTAAACCAAGTTGTAATTCTTCCTTTAGCTTACTGGGGTGAGTTAAGAACTCTAAATTAGTTCTAGGATTGTCACAGACAGGAAATAGTGCAGCACCAAATGTCTTGACTTTCCTCCCAGATGGAAAACCCAACAGGTGCTGGGTTCCTGATTCCCGGGTTCCATGTGGGACAGCCCCAGCCAGGTGCCCACCCTGCCCCAATTCACTGAGCAATGTTTCTCAGTGGGGATCGAGTGCTCCAAGGAGGTCACTGTCAGGAGAACCTCAGCACCTGCAAATCCCCTCTGCTGCCCAAAGATTGCTGGGAGCTGTTCTCCTTGGTGACAAAGTAATTCTCAAAATGACTGAGACCCCTGAGCTGTTCCACCAGCTTGACTTTCAGGCTGGCTTTAGAAAAATGGTTTTGATTGCCTTAAATTGCTCAATTTCATTCCAGCCACAACACTCCTGCCTTTCCTGCAGCCTCTGCAGTCTGGGAGTGTTAAAAGCCTCTGTGCTCTGCACACTGGAGCAGGGTGCCTGCTCCTCTCCCTGTGGAAAAGGAGTCTGGAAGGAGAGTTGTGTATTCATGTGGTTAGGTTGAGATCCCAGACTTAATTAACCCTGTGTGTCTTAATTTAAATGGAACCCAGACAGAGGTGGCTTTGTGGACTGGCTGGAGACAGGATGAAAATGCTGCAAGGCATAAATGGGTGAGGATTTCAGGCATTCATCATTTAGGGCAAGAGAGGCCAAGCTAAGCAGTGGGAAAGGGGATAAATTTGAGTTGGATTGAGGGTTGTTTGGGGCATGGGGTGGTGTAAATACACAGCCTTACCCATTTCTAATTTCAAATTCCTTTTATTTACTGTCCAAGAAGGGTGTGCTTGGCTCTTGTTTTGCCTGACTGATGCTCTGAGTGCATCCACTTGGACTCTGCTCACCTTTGGGTGGACATAAGGGTGTTTTGTTGAGAGCTTTCACTTGCTTGCTGATCATGTGCAGAAAAAACACTTGTCCAGCTCTCAAGCTGAGCTCAATATCCTTGAACACTGCGAAGAGCTCAGAGGTGAAGAAGGTGCTTCTCTTGAGACTGCATTTTGGGGCAGAAAGTGACCCATCCATCTGATATTTACATCAAAACTGTAATTTCCTCTCAAGTGACAGAAACTCGTGAGGATGAGATAATGGCAGCTCCAGTTGGGTTGTCTTGATCCTGCTGTGGGAAAATTTATAAAAATAAGAAATAATTTTGGTTTTTTTATTACTTACCCCAAACTGTGGGCTCTCTACTTCTGGCAGCAACATAAAATTCCAGAAGGTTAAATATCCCAACATCTGCTTGGCTTTTCTCTGAGCTTTTGGAATTGTGCACCTGAGCACAGGTGGTGGAATCTCCAGTACAGTGAATATTTTTTTAAAATTATTTTACTTTCACAGCGTCAGTAATGATAAATCCAACAGCTTTTGACAGTCTGAGTGCTCGAGCTTGTAAACTAAAACCTAATAAAGAAAAGTTAATGAGTGCAACATAAATGAAATAAATTCCTCTCTTCTTTTGCATGGCAAGACTTGGAGATCAGAGTCTCACAATTTTTTTTGTAAGTGTTGATCACTGTCGAGAAAGAAAGCACAAAACAAAGAAGGTTTTAAAAGTTTTTTAAAATATAATAATTGGGCATTTAAAAATGCCCTTTATTGCTTTGCTTGGCGTCTAAGCTCAGCATTCAAATCATGCAGCTAAAAAAAAAAATCCTTGTATGAGTGTTTTCTGCTACTTTTTGGGGGGGAAAATAATACAAAAATAACTTTTCATCCCCATCGAGTGATGGATACTGTGCATGAGTTCAAGAAGAATGTGTTGGTGCCGAAATCTCTTAAAATAAGCACTTTTTGTGAGTGCTGAAAGATCTGGAAAATGTGTAAATTTAGAAGCAGTGATGTGGTCCCACGCTGTTCTTGTGAAGTGGAGCTGCGTTAATTGGCGTCGCAGTCGAAATTATTTTACTGCTTAATCAGTAGGAAAACCTTTCGAGCACAGTTAAACTTTGACTAATATCCCAACTGGTGAATCAAAAGTCAATTTTGCCTTGCTGCTACTCATCCAGTGAGTTTGGTGTTGTCAGAGTGCCCCCAGTGAGTGGCTGATCCCGTTCAGGCTCAGACGAGGCTGTGCAAGGGGGGGGGGGGCTCTGTGGTTTCTCACTTCTGCCAAATGAATAAACTTCACATTCTGCTCTAAAGGTCTGCTGTCCTTTGTGTCTGCTGCACTTCTCTGCCCTCAGTGTTTGCCTTGCTTTTTGTGGCTTTAATAAACCAGGTTCTTGTTCAGTTTCGAAGGTGGGTAGCTACCGAATTAAACTAAAAATTAAAATAAGAATCAATGAAGAGTAGTTATTAGGCTATGATTAATCCCACACCTTTCCAGTGGCTGGTGTCACACATCTGTTGGGTATTAATTACGTGCTGTTAATAACATCTTCTGCTTTTACCTGGCATCTTTTTCCCCCTCCTTTCTCTTACTCCTTTCATTAGGTGTAAATAAATAGTAAATAAAGCAGCTGGGTGTGCCCAAAGGACTTTCTGTGAGTAGCCACATGTGCAGCTCTCATTCTTTTTCATGGATGGGAATCCATTTGCTTCACCCAGAATTTAAAAAGAAGCAAGACAAGGACAAGACCAGGTTGGACAGGGCTTGGAGAAACCTGGGATGGTGGAAGGTGGGAGTGGCAGTGGGGCTGGAATGAGATGATCTTTAAGGTCCTTTGCATTCCAAACCATTCTGTGATTCTGGGATAACTAAAATACCTGATGCTGGTTGTTTATTTTGGAGGTTTTTTGTCTATTCTGTACACAGAATTCTGCTACATTTCTGTCCTGATAGTGAATATCAGCACTCCAGCACATTTTCTAATGGTACTGGGAAGCATTTTGAAAAAGAAGGCTGCACCTTTCCAGAAATTCAGGCACGTGTGTGACTGATAACTTTCCTGTCCTTCTGCCTCTCAATATGTTCAAGATATTAAGGAAAAGCAAAGATTCAGCTCAGATCCCCACGTTTGTGTAAAGCAGAATATGTCACACTGGCTGTGCTTTCTGACTCTTGAGATGGGAACTGGTGGCAATGCTGAAATCACAGAATGGTTTGGGATGGAAGGAATCTTAAAGTCCATCCAGTGCCACCCCTGCCAAGGTCAGGGACACCTCCCACTATCCCAGGCTGCTCCAAGCCCTGTCCAGCCTGGCCTTGGACACTTCCAGGGTTCCAGGGGCAGCCACAGATTCTCTGGACACCCTGTGCCAGAGCCACCCTCTCAGGGAAGAATTTCTTCCCAATATCCCATCTAAACCTGCTTGCTTTCAGTTTTAATGCTGTCACTGTGTGGGGTTTCCCAGCACAGGCTGCCCAGGCACCTGAGGGATGCTCAGCTGCTTTCACCACCATGAACTGAACCTCCTGCATCCCACCCAAAGCTCAGGGACAGATGGGGTGCAAATTCCTGTGGACTCACCCCTCACTGAGTCTCCCAGTGCTGTCACAGCCTGGAGAGTGTGAAAAGCAATACAAGCTGCTGAAAGAATCACTGCTGTATTAAAATGAAATCAAGAATTTAATTTTAATTCGTGGCTGTGTGCAGCACCCTCCCTGCTTTTGGTGGAGCTGTTCTGCTGCAACAAGAAATGGATTCAGCAAATGCTTTGACCGTGTGTTTATGTTGCTGTCAGCACGATCAGGTTTATTTGGTTTCTATTAATTGCAGCCAGGTTTAGTGCCCTGGTGACCTTTGCAGCTCTGCTGAATCATGTGCTGTGTCTGCATCCCCGTCTCTGGGTTTTTGTTGGATGGAACTCCACACTCTGGAGGAAGCTCGGAGGAAGTGGTGATGAAGGGGTCACAGCAGATGCTGCAAACAGGAGGAAAGCAAATCCTCCTGAACAACAAAGGCACGTTTGATCCAGGGCTGGGAAAAAAATGCCTTTAAAACAAGCCTTCCTTAGATTTCTGCCTCACCTCTGGCTCAGGTAATCTTAATATAGATGAAATCTGTGAAACCCTCAGGTGGAACAGAGTCGTAGATGGAGTTTTATACTTGTGGTGTTTGCCAGAAATAATCTTCTAAACAATAATTCCAGAACCAAGCTGTTAATTTTGGAGCAATAACTGCCAGTGCTGGGTGTGCTCACCCATTGTGTTTGGAACTCCCCTCGATGCTGTATTTAAAATATAAATAAAGTTATTTTAAGCATCACTCAAATTACAGAAGCAACTGTGTCAGGCCTGAGTATCCCTCCTTGCTCTGTGTGGTGCAGGAAGGGGGAACCCTTTTGATCATCTCAGCAATCAGACTCCAGTAATTCTCTGAAGCCCAGCTCAGCAGCCAGGCTCACATTCATTCCAGCTCAGTTATTTGAGAGCCACCTCCACAGCTCTCAGATGCATTTATTTCTCATGATGTCTTGGTGGTTTGACCATAGTCCCATTCTGTGTCTTGGAATCAGTAAAACAAGAACGTTTCCAACCGAATTCTGCACGTAAAAAGAAGGGGCGGTGTCATTCATCCAATCTGCTCCTCTCACAGCAGCTTTTTGGGTTCCCAAAAAAGGGGACCAGGTGCTCCTGAGAGAGCTCCCTCCAGAAAACATCCTGGCACCAGCCCTGCCAGATCTCTTCCAGTTTGGATCTGAAGTCAGCATCGAGCAGAGCAGCACTGAGGATGCTCAAAATACCAATTATTTTACCCAAAAAGGGGATCCATGTGTGAGGAGCTTTCATTTTGACCCTGCCATGACTGTGAATGTTTTGTGTGGTGTTTGTGCAGCGAGCTGAGGGTTTCTCTAGGAGTGTTGAGATCAATCCCCAGGACTTTGGTGGGATCAAGGACTGATTCAGCCCAGCAAATAAAGTGGCCAAATATTCCTGAGCTTTCAGCAGGGAGAAAAAAGCTCTTCTGCCTTTAAAATCTCTTCTTCCTCAGCCCCTGAGTGAGCAGAAATCCTCATTTGCACCCCCTTTGAGCAAAACTCTTTCATATTTCACGGCAGAAATCACCTCTGCAAACAGCCATTTGTCATACAACAGGCAAATATTTACATGTCATTTTCTTGCAGGCAGACCCAAGATTTGCATTTCAAGGATTTTTTTTTTCCCCTCATTCCTGAAAGGTTATTTCTGTCAGGGTAGAAGCAGTGGATGAGTGGGGAGCCTCTGAATCCTATTTTTTTCAGTTGTGCAAGAGCCTGAGGGTAACAGGGAATAAAGTCTGCAGGCCAGGGGTTGAGCAGATAAATAATGACAACCATTAGCACAATTTCTGTATCAGGAAAAGTCTCTCTTTTAATTGTGCAAAGCAAGAAATCTTCATGAAAAAGCCTTCCTTTCAAAGGATCAAGGGAATTTTTACTTCTGCCTTCACTTGAGTGTGTGTTTGCCTTGTGACTTCTGCTCTGTGGCTTTGGCAGTCTCGTGTGATTTTTTTCCCCCCCCTTTTTCCATCTAAAAAGGTCTTGTCTGAAGTGTGTGTGTGTGTGTGTGTGTCTCCTTTTCATCTGCTGCTGCTGCTTTCCTAAGCTGCACTGAAGTTTCTCCAAAGGGATTCCTTACAGATGATTGAAAATCTGTCACTTATTCAACGTTACAGAGGAAGAGGATGCTGAGGAGGTGCCAGAATTTCAGGTGGCTGGGAAGATTGGAGCAAAGAAGCAGAGGAAATTAGAGGAGAAACAAGCCAGGAAAGCACAGAGAGAGGTGAGGATTTCCTGCCACGTATTGAGCAGAGCCTGAACAGCTCAGCAGAGACCTGGGCATGACACAGCCCAGAAAGGCAAAGGCAGTGTCATCACTAAAATGGTTGTTTCATTTTAAAAAATGTAAATTCAGCTTTTGCTGGCCCTGGAGGGTTGTGGAAAACGTTGTCTCATTTTCTTTCCATTCAGTCTGGTGGGGAGGAGAGGAGTTAGACTCTTGAATGCTCTTTCTTGGATGTTTCCACTGCCTTCCAGCTTGATGTCAGCACTGTCTCCCCTTGAAAATGCACTCAGCAACTTGAGCAACTTGTGAGGAGTGGTTCAGGTGCTCTCCGAGTGTAAAAACTTGGTTTATTTTTATCTGTGTTTAGCCATTTTTGTTCTTTTTACAGGCTGGGGGAGATGAAAAGCTTTTTGCTGTTCATCCCAGGGAAGCAAGAGGCTTTCAGCCTTCTGAAAGCAGCAGTTTGTGCATTTTCCTTGGAGTTGTTCTATTTTTAATTTGGTTTTTCTTTTTGCACACTCTGTATTGTTCTGTATGAACAGTTTTAAAGCTGGTGAAATCCCAAGTTGGGAATCTTTGTGTCACCTGAGGTTTAAATCCAGCAGAGTAGATGGAGCAGTTGGTAATAAACTTAATTAGTGGTTATATATAAACTTCCATTATGAACCTTTTCTCACTCAGTGCTTTCATCATTTTATTACTTTCCATGCTCGTTGTATTGAATTTTTTTTTGGTGGAAAATCTGAGCAAAGTGGAATGAAGTTGGATAAGCATCAGCTGGTGGAGCAAGGAATCTTCTGTTTCATTTTAAAACACGCTGATTTTTATTTTCCCATGTAGACAGAGAAATTCCTTGGATGGGGCTTTGTCTCTGAAACACTCAAAGCCAAATCCTCCACTGGAATATTTTCTGCTTGGATCTGAGAAATTAAAAAAAAAACAAACCACCTCCTCTTAATATATTTTCAAATTTAAGTATCCTGAAGAGCCTGAAAAGAAAAATCTTTTAAAATTCCACTAAACATCCTTTTTATTTTTCCCTCATTTTGCAACAACTTCCTTGGCTTAAAAACAAAAATAAAATGATTTCAAGAGACAGCTTCAGCTTTTTCTGTAAGAGATTCTGCCCAGGTTAATGATCCATTTCAATGCACTTATTTTTACAGTTTGTGTTCCAAATCCCTTTTTATTTTTCTTCTTGGGGTCCATTTTAAGTAAACTTTAAATGAGGCTAGAAGGAATTCCATGACACAACATTGTTTAATATCTTTATCACTGTAGTAATAAACTCAAAAGCACACTCAAAGTTAAACTGAGATAAAGATAAGACAAGTGAGGAGGGTAATTTCTAAATTTACCACAGTGTTGAATGTGCTAAAAGGGAGGGGGGGGGGGGAAGTGAAATGATAATGGCTTTTTATTATTATTCTTTTTGATGTTGATCTCATCTAAAAGGTGATGAGAAACACCCTCATGGTATCAGAATATGAAATTTTAAAATGTGTGCATTTAAAAAAGAGTTAAGCTTGGCTTGCATCATGTTTATTTTAGGCTGAAGAAGCAGAGAGGGAAGAACGCAGAAAGCTCGAGTCCAAAAGAGAGGAGGAAAGGAGGAAAGAAGAGGAGAGGATTCGTCTGGAGGAGGAACGACAGGTGGGGATAATTCTATTTATCCATGGAAATACTGAGCCAGGTTTGCTTTGGGCATTGTTTGTGGGGAAGTTCTGTGATCAGAGACCTGCAGGGACCGCGGGGTCTGTCCTGCTCCGAGCACATCCAGGATTTGGAGCTCAGGGATTCGCCCAGCCCAGCTCTGAGTGTCTCCTGAGGATGGAGATTTCACGACTTCCCCGTTCCCCTTGAGCTGCCAGCTGTAACCAGCAGGGCAGAAAGTGAAAGACAGCTGATTTTGCAAGGGTTGTGTGAAATTATGTGATTTCATTCTGATTCTGTGTATTTGCATGTGCTTCCCAATGAAAATTCCTGTGTTAGCAGGAGTGACCCAGAAAAACAGGTACTGCTCAATTGAAATGCTCTTGTTGAATATTTTTAATTAGTGGAGGGAGAAAGCTTTGAGTTCAGAGCTGCTTTTTGTACTCAGGCCATCAGTTCTGCTGGCTGAGAACTGAATTTTCTGGTGTTGCTGCAAGCTGTGTGGTGGCTTTGCTCCTGGAGGAGAGGACAGAGATGTTCTGCACGTGAAAAATTGCAGCCCCCAACTCTCACTGTGATTTTATTTTTTGGAAATTTGTGCCTCTGCTTTGTGGAGATTTATTTTAATTTGCTCCAAGTGGGGGGTGTTGCTGATAATATTTTTAAAAGGAAAAGACAATTTTTCCTTTCCTCTGTCGAGGGCACGAAGGCAGGATAAAGCAATTTTTAAAAAATAATCTGTCCATTACACATACAGATTTTATCCATGGCATCTTTATATGAATGTCCTTTTATCTCTGGGGTTATTTCCCCCAAATCCTTTCCCTTCTGAATTCTCAGTTCCTTTCCATCAGTAGAAGTCTTGAATTTCAGAAGGGGGAGAATTCAGGTGAATCAGCTTAGGCACAGTTGAAAAGTTGAGTAGAAAATAAGGGTGAAATTCTAACCAGAGGTCTCTTCACACAGAAATATTTATTTACATTATTTTAATTGTGTTTCTGTTCAGTTGAGGGCTGTGTAATTTATTTTTGGTCGAATGAGGAAACCCTTTCTTTGTTTCTGGTTTAATTTGCAGTGCTCCTACTAAAGACTGTGCTACAGCACTTCTATTTCACAAGGGAAAAAGAAGAATACAAACTAAGGCTCTGGTTTTAGTTAGTTAGTTAGTTAGTTAGTTAGTTGTGTATTTTTATGTATTTATTTATGTATTTATTCATTTGTTTCTCAATTTTGTGCACGACAATCCACAGAATCCTTCCTAGAACTTGGAAGATTGCTCAAATTCCTGAACCCACCTTGATGATCACTTTAGCCAGTACCTTCCTCAGCTCCTTAAATCCTGTCATTTGAAGCTATTTCAGTTTGGTTTAATTATTTGTTTTCCCAGAATTTATCAGAACAGCAAGCCCACCCACCAGGCTGCATCAGGAACATTTTTCTGCCTCTCAGAGAAAAGTGCTCTCAATATTGAATTTTTTTTTTTGCTCGTGTCTGAGTTGATAATCCAGTAAATGCTGAACATTTGGAGCGTGGATCAAAGTCAATGTGTCTGACAATATTTAATGGCCATGCTCAGCTGTTTTCTAGAAATCCTAAATCTGTCTTCATGGAATCTTGAACAGGAAGCAGAACAATTGAGGAGAGCCTGTCCTTAGGCTCAGAACATTTGATCTTTCCAATCTTGTTACAGGCTGATGGAAAAGGCACAGTGAGCAGCGAGGATCGTTGGGTTGATGGAATACACAGGATAAAATGTCATTTATTTTCCTCCACAGGAGGAATTCTCCAGTGCCACAAGTAATGCCTTGTCACCTTGTGGGCTACACTTGTGATGATTCCATCCCCCCATCTGATTTAGGGAGGTGGAAAGGCAAAATTCTGAAAGGTAGCTCAAGGAGTGACTGATAGTCAGGAGATAAAAACCAGGGGGGAGCTGGTTCTTCCAGAGGCATTTTGTTCACTGACATTGCTGGTTATATAATCCCACAAAGCACAAAAAAAAATCAGGTTATTGCTGAATTTTGCCTGAGAAATGTTACAGTTGTCAGATACTTCATTTTCCCCTTCCTTTCCCCAGCAAATCAGAGGATTTTTGACAGTGGCCCAAACAAGCACAGCCAACTTTGGGAGCTAAATTCCACTTGAACCTTTCTTTTTTTCACTCTCTCTCCCAAGAAACGCCACTAAAATCGTGCTGACAGGTGGGAACTGTACCTTGAGGGAGTTATGGGGGGGTTAAATCTCACCTAATCTTGAGCAAAATACCCTCTGCTTCCATTTCAAGAGATTCGTGTGCACATACAAATAAAATGTGGTCGCCCCTTGGCTTGAGTGTTGCAAACCAGATCACGTACTTTTGAATTCAAGTTTCCTTTCCAGTGCTCTGCTGAGCTGATTGGCTGCAGGCCTGAGGAAGCTCCTTTATAATTGGCATTTGCTTCAGCTCTGCTTTACCCTGGGGATTTCCCTTTCACTCTTGGAGTTTTTTGGTGGTGAGCTGCTTTGCCAGCCTGCACCTTATCAATGAGAGTGAACTTCCTCTGGCGTTGCAAAACAGAGGCTTCAGACAAAACCCTGGCAGATTGCTCACATCAAAAGCTCTTTTTCCTTTGCCTGTGCACAGAGGTTTTGGGTAAATTTGCATTAAAGGGTCTAAATAAAAATGATGTGGATCTTCAGAGCTCTGGAAGTGGAGGATCAGTCAGGATCCCAGGGATCCTCTGGAAGGTTCCACCCTAAAGTTTTGACTCTTTGATATTTGAAGAAGAGGCACCAAATTTTAGTTGGTTTATTCTGTAAACATCAAGGTTTGTGTGTTTCTCAGCAGAGCTCTTCATTATCTGTTCAGCATTTCTATCCATTTTCCCTACATGAAGTGCATCTCTGGAGGCTGATGGAGAACCACTCCTTTGTTGCAGTTTAGGCATCAGTTTTCAAGTGTGCAGACTTCCCTCAAAGTTAATTTCTCCTAAGGGAGCACAAGTTGAAAAGCTCACAAAAAACCTCATTCTCCTCTGATTTTGAGGGGATGAGGACACTTATTCTGTGTAAGCAGTGAGGGAGGCAGGAATCCTACAGATCCATCTGCTCTGTGCCAAATCATTCCCTGCAAAGTCCCTTTTTGGCTTCCTGCAGAACCTGCACTGACAACACAAAACCTGGATGCTCTTCAAGGAGGGTATCTTTGGTCCACGACCCTCAAAACATTCAGGATGCTCTTCCTCATCCTACAAATTAAGGAAACAGCCACAAAAAAAGGAATGACAGGGATTAGGTGGTGGCTGAAGAGTGTCCAGTGTTTGCTCAGTGAGATTTTCTCCACCCAAGCAGCATCCCAGAGCACTCTCCAGTGATCCCAAAAATCAGAGTGTGCCTCCAGCTGTCATCCTAAGAGAGTTTTTGGGATGCTGTGTGTTTCACCTGGTAAAAGGTTGGGCTCTCGTGCAGCTGGCACAGGGGAATGTGTTTGGAAATAACCCCTGGGGTCAAGGTGAGAGGCAGACAGAGGGTGGTGATGTGAAAGGAGCCTCACAGCACATCCAGCTCCTTGGCCAGGGGGGACTGAGTGAGAGAAAGAGCAGAAGGAATAAAAGTTTGAGTGTGACTCATTTGTTTATTTATTTGTTCAATAAAAACACGGTCAAAGTGGGGTTGTTTGTTCTTCACATGCAGTGGAGTAAAATAACAAAAAAGAAATCTTTACACTGTTCAAGCCTGCAGTCTGGGTAACATTCAGATGGGTGAGGAGAGAGGCAAACCTGCTTTAAAAAAAAAAACACCCAAAAAATAAAAGCAGGCAGCTGAAGATGAGCATCTGCACTTACCAAATTTCCATCTGCTGGGATTTCCCCAGCACCCCACCCATGGCTGAGGGTTGGCCCAGCCTCTCTCTGCTCTGAGCCACGAGCTCAGAAAGGAACTGAGTGCCAAAATTGTGGGGTTTGAAAGGTGGGACTGTGCCCAGTGCCGTCTGTGTGATTCACTAAATCCTGGCCTCAGTTTGGGAGGAGACCCCGAGGGGCTGTGGGGGATTCCCTGCCTGGGTTATTTTATGGACACGCTGGTTTCTGTGGGAATTCTGCCTCAATTTGACCCTGCAGCTCCCACACATGTGAGAGAAGAGAGTTAGAGAGATGGGAGAATAAAAAAAACTGGGAATAAACATCCCCAGACCTCCTGGCCGTGCCAGGGTTCCCCTGCTCAGCCTCCACCTTGCTTCTCCCCAGGCAAAGTCACCTCTCCTCTTGCTCTGAACCAGTTTGGATAAATCCCTTTTTTTCCTCCAGATTGAATCATAGGCGAGTTTAGGTTGTAAAGCATGTGAAGCTCTGCATGAATTTTTAATTTCCAGATGAAAAAAGCAGCTGGAAATACTTAATGTGCTGGAGGAAGCTACAACCACCAGGAAGCTTTGAGGGCTGACACACTTTAGCCACCAGAGCAGTGGCTCAGAGCACCTGGAAATGCTCTGCTGATCAAAATTCAGCAGCTGGAAAACAAACTCCTGGTGGCAAAAGAGAGGCTGGGAGCTGAGAGCTTTGCCAGCCTCACAGCAGAGCTGCTTCTCTGAATGTGCTGGGAACGGAACTGCTGATAGGAACAGGCTGGGATGCCTCCAAAAAATGCAAGGTGCTGTTTTTTAGGTAGGGAAGGACCACAGGGAGGAGCTTTGCTCAGTTGTTAGAGCTTCCAGAAGCAGGAGAATTATTTTAGTTATTGTTGCTCTCAGTTACAAATGGGACACTGTCTTCTGATCTTTTCTCTTTTTTTTTTGCAGAACCATCTAGAAATGATTTCCCAAAGCAATTTTGAGGCTTTGTAATTGTTTTTCTTCTCCCTCATTTCAAATCCTGCTGAATTACAACCTCTCTAATAGACCAGGGGAAAGAACATTACTCTTGTCTTTCCAGGATCAAGATTAAATTTAATGCACTTACAAGAAAAGAACAATTGCTGGTGCTTCCAAATGAAATATGGTTATGTTGTTCTTGGCATCTGAAGTGCATATAAGGGAAAAAAATCTGCTGTTGGATTAATTGTTGTGGTGATGAATGACCCAAAAATGATCTTGTTTTGTCTCAAGAGCTTCCTCAGACCTGTAGATTTTTTCATGAGATAGCAGTTTAAAAAAAATGGATTTGGCTCTGCAGATGCACTCAGATCCTTTCAGTCCTGTTTTTCTCATTCTTGGATGTTGGCAGGATTCTTTCTCCTGACTTTCTGGGAATTTGATGAAATAAAATCAGGATCAAATACTCTTTCTCTTCGTTTTTTATCAAAGGGCAACTCTCCCATCCCCATCTCTGGTACCTCGCTGGTTTTGGCCTTATGTGACATCTTTTAAAACACAGATCTATTTTCTCTATACTGAATTCTATATTTTCTATATACTGAACGACCTGTCCCTGTCTCTCCCTGTTTTAATGGAACAAATATTTACATTCCAGCTATTTAAAGGAAGCAATTACCATATTAGTGTCAAAGATGTAGCCTGGCAGGTGTTTAGAAATCAATATCATTGCTCTTTAGAAAGATCAGTTCCTCTGCTGACGATGGAGGAATGCCCTGGGATTGGCACTGAAATTTGAAGAACTCCTGTGTTTGTTTTAATCAGCCTCTGGAATGTGATGGAGCCAGAGGCCAGATCCTTTTGGAATCTCTTTGTGCCAGGTGCTGCACAAACAACGAATTTCTCTGTGGCAGAAACTGTCCTGTAAGGAAACATTTTTGTTCTGTGTGAGCCGTGGAATCTTTCAGAGTGGAAAAGGCCTCTGAGATCTTCAACCTTCAAAGTTAGTCCAACCTTCATCTTTCCAAAAGAGCAAGTCAAATTTGAAATGAAAATAATGGAGAGCTGCAAATTTAGGAGTTCCCAGTAAAAAACTATTCTCATTTGAAACATTTTCTAAGTCATCTGTCACATTCCCAAACCTGTAATCACCATTTTGCTTTGTGAAGGTGTGAATTCCACAGAACCAGGCATCACCACATCATTGATGCTGGGCTTGGAGTTTTCTGGGTCAGCTTTTTTGTGGGTTTTAAGGCTTTACTATTTATTTCAGGATAGGCCATGAAGTTTTTTTTTTTATTGCAGATAACTAACAGCAAAGCCTGAAGCTTTTGTTTAACAATCAAACAGGTAAAAAAACCCTTTTGTTAATACAACCAAGCCTTGCCTCCTGTGCTTAAAACACTTTATACAATAATTTATATTCCATATAGGCACAGTTTGCTGGAAGAAAACTTTCATACAAAGGGAGATTTTCCTTGAAAACTTGATTTTACTTGAAATTTTTACAGGCTGCCTTTTTCTCTCTGCTCCACTGTTCCTTATGAGCAATCCCAGTGTCCTGCAGTGGCAGAGCAGAATTGGGGCCAGAGACCAAAAATGTTGCATCAAAATTCAGGGAGGGGCAGGGACTTCCTGTCAGAAGCAGCAGATTCATGCAAATGAAGAGGCAGGTTGCTATTTAAGAGTGGTTTTCTGCCCTCTGTCAGCTCTGGGAAGAAGCAGCCCTGGGTGTGAGATGGTCACTTCTCAACCTGGTTGTGCCATCAAGAGACAACTTAGACTCATCTTAAAAACTTTCTATGTGCTGGCTGCAGATAAAGATGCTGCTTCACTTAAAACCTGGCTTAGGAAAGAGCAAACTGACCACTTGTCATCTTTTCTGTGCAGGAAGAGGAGAAAAGGAAGGCAAAGGAAGAAGAGGAGAAGAGAGAATATGAAGAATACCTGAAGCTGAAGGAGAGTTTTGTGGTTGAAGAGGAAGGGGTTGAAGAATCAATGACAGAGGAGCAGGTACGTGAGGCTGCTTCTGCCCTTCCCCTTCTCCTGTCAGGCTTGCTGCATTCTGTCTCATGTAAAATGAACTTCAAAGCAGGAGTCAGCCAAAGGTTTTTGCTTGTGGAAGCTGAATTGTGTCTGTGGCACAGGTTAACCCTGGGATATTTCCTGGGGAATGCTGCACTTCCTCATACCAGACTCCTACGGGTCATTTTGGAGTTCTGAGGGAAATGTCTCTTGCTGGAAATGAGTTCTGTCCTCCCTGTGTCTACAAACTGAAATAAAACTCATTCTGGGATTCAGATAATCTCTCAGTGTCAGCAGCTCTGCCTTACCCACAGACACTGAGCCGGCAAAGCTGAATTTGGGGTTTGAAAGTGCCCACAGACCTTGGGGGCAGTTGCTTGGGTATGGCTTTATTTTCTCCACCAAGAGAACTGCTGTGAAATCAAATTAAAAACCAAGCTCTTGTCTCAAAAGGCTTCTGATAAGGGAATTCTCAGGACAAACCCACACTGCAGCTCCTGTGGCTGCCTGCAGAGCTGCTGGGGATGGTGGTTGAAATGTGATGCTTGGTATAAAATCACAGCAAACCTGAAAAAGTTTTGCTCTTGTTGGAAGGCAGGGTTCTTGTTTTGTCTGCTGAAAACCTGTTAGGCACAGTTTATTTGCTGTCACATCCTGGAATTGCTCTTGGGTTGGAGCTGCCAATTTGAGCTGTCCAGTTCATTTCTGGGGAAGGATTTATTTCAGGGCCATGCGTGCATTTGCTCCTCTGCTGAAGAGAATTAAATAGATTTGCTTTAGTGTGACTGAGAGTGGCTTTGAGCACAGCAGATTGTGCCTCGTGTCAGGCAGCATTGACTCATTGCAAGTTCTCACTATGGAGCCCTTCCCACCAGGAGAAATTCCTCCATCACACCAGGATTAACACCAAGAGAAGTTCTGTCTGCTGATGGGGAATTCCCCAAGATGCAGTGAACAGCAAAATGCACACTTTTATTGACAGTTCCTTCAAGAAATCTGTACCTGTCCTGTTAGGAGATGAGATTATCCCTAAATACTGATGTGTTTCACTTCAAACACCCATTAAAGCTGCAATGTGTTGATTGTCCATGTTCCTACAGCTGCCTGTCAAGGAGAAATTAATCTTCCTGTATGTCAGAAGGGTGTTCCTCACCTAAAAGAGCTTGGCAGGCAGCTGCTGGTGCCTGGATCTCAACCTGAGATAACTTTGGTAGGGGTGGGGAGTTAAAACTTGAATTGCAGGTGATTTAAAAGTCACCTCCAGAAATGATAACAGGCACAGAGTGACCTGGAGACAGCAGAAAGGAGAAAGCAATGAAGCAGTCACCCTGGCCCTGTGGTGGCTGAAGTCATGAAGCATTTCAGGATACTGAAATGCTGACTCTGCCTTGTGGTGTTGGGGCTGCTGTGCCAAAAGTGCTAAAAATCAAACTCCTGAGTCCAGAGTTAAGCAGTTAATTAAGGCTGATTGATTTCCAGGGTTGCAGAGTAACCTGATCTCCTGTTAACTCCACTGCACAGTGTTTGCACTGCCTCTGGGATGGAGCTGCTCACGTCCATGCTCTGCGTTTCAGGTGCATGGCTGTGAAATGCTGCAGCCTGCACGGGTGTTGTGCAGCTGTGCTGCTCTTGGCCATCTGCAGGGGTTCTGTCCTGAGTCACTCCGAGTTTTCCTCTGCACAAAATGTCCTTGGTGTGTGATTTACCAGTGCTCAAACTCACCCAGACGTGGTTATTGCCGGGTATTTATGATGGCAAGAATAAAAAATGGTGTGATATCTTTTCAGGAAATGTTTAAATTGTACCTGAGCCACATTCTGTCTCAGAAAATACCTGTCAGAAAGTCCTTGCTAAGATGAAATCTAGATTATTGTATTTCTAATTCAATATCTCAGTGTGTGTAACTAGAACTTAGGAATTGTGTAATTTAAACCCTTCTGTAATATTTGTACTCAGCAAGTTTTTGATGCATTTTATGCTCACGAATTTAAATTGCCAATTGTTTTCCTTTGCTGTCTCCAGTCTCGCAGCTTTCTTCTGGAATTCCTGGAATATGTTAAGGTAAGGTGCCATTGGTTTTCCTCCTTAGATAGTGTAAAACGTTATATATCAAATCAAAATCTGTCAAAGAGGGACATCTTTACTGCCTTTTTCATTTCATTCAATATCCAACAAGTAACAAAATGATACCTTCAAGAAGCTCTTTATTGAACCAGCACCAGCACATCCATCATTGCTCAAAGAGTTTAATTCCAGCTGGGTCTTGGCTTTTGGGGCAGGATGTGGCTCTTGCCCTGTGGTATAAACACAGCCTGGTGGATCTCCCTCGGGGTTTATGGAAGCAATGATTGCTGGAAATTGGGATTTGGGACATTCAGGTTTTTTTGTTTGTGAACATCAGCCACTGATTTTAAAAAGCATTTGTCCACGTGAGCTCAGCAGGAAGGAGAGCTGCTCTACCAGGAAGGTGTTTTTGAGCCTCCAACTCTGGCATTGGAAAGCTCAGTCCCAGCTTTTTGTGTGATTCCTTCACTGTTTTCTACCCATGCAGCTTCCAGTGTTGTTTTAATGTTGTCAGGGCTGTTTAAGAAGCAGCTCCTGTGTTTTAACCAGGGTGTGTCAGTGTCCCTTTCATCCCATTGTATGGCTGAGCTTTTAAAACCTGGGCTGTGCCCATGAGGGTTTGTGCTTTTGATCTCTGAGGACAAACGTTCTCGACTATTGCCTTATCAAAGGTCAGATGCATTTTTCTCCTCTCACTCCATCAATATCATGCAAAGCTTTTTTCCCCTAATTAACCCCTTTCTTCCTTTGCTGCAATCTGACCTCTCAGGCTGTGTGAAGGGTGTGAGAGGCTTCTCTAGCAAACAAATCACTTGGACACTTAGTGAGCTCCTAATCGTTTCGTATTCCAGAATCTCACACTTGGACTGGTTTTGCCTGTCCATTATCCCAGTAAATCTGCTGGATTTACAGCAGATTGATCTCCTGGACTCACAGATTTGCCTCATGGATAAATCTCCTTGGGGAGTCTTTTGGAGTGATTTTCAGGCAGTTCTGGACAAGGGCTCACTTTGCAAAGCTCTGCTGGGCTCTCTCTGCCTCTCTTTTACCTCAGGAGGTAAAAAAATGGAGATTCCAGTGTCCCTTGGGATCTTCCTGGAATTTTTCCAAGGGATGACTCTGCCCATGGCCCAGGGGAGCTTGTGGTGGATGGACCAGATTAGTCACAAGCTCCCAGTTCAATGTTTCAGCACTGAGTTTTATCTCAGTCACTTCATCTTGACGTCAGAGAAATTAAAACTTGGGCTGCAAACCGAAGGCTGAATATTCGGCACCTGATTTCCTCTGCAGAGCTGAGCTGCAGAGCTGGGGCATCGCTTTGCTTTCACAAAGTTTTAAGTAATTTTTTTCTTCTTTAATCTTGAAATTGTGCTTAATGTATAGATTATGTATTGCCCTCGTCTTCTGTTCTGCTCACACCAAACCATTGACAGGAGGCAGCGCTGAGCTGCTCGGAGCTGTCTGAAAAAAACATAAATTAAGAGTAATTGGCATTTTTTTTTAAGAAATAAAATGGAATTGAGCTCTTCTGTTGAATAATTCCTTGTGCTGGTGTCATTGACTGGAGATAGCTCACCCCATGCTTCATTCTGAGGGTGCTGGAAGTAAAATGCTGAGGACAGCAGCAGCATCACCCCTAAAGTGAAATGAATTCAGGAAAATGTGGATGTGTTTGTGTTGCTGAAGGGAAGTTAAGCCTGTTTCTAGAACATGGTGCATGTGGAGAAGTGTTTCATTCCCTTTGAGTGTGTGTGGGGTGCATCCTAATCCCACCCCACCGCCTCGGGCTCTCATTCCCAGCAGGGTCTGTCTTGGAAAGCTTCCACTAAACTTGGTCATTATTAAACGTGGGGATATCTTGAAGTGAAGGTTTAAGTCCTGTTTTTCTTGTTGATGTGGCTTTGCACCAATTCCCCCCAATCCCTTTAAAAGAAGATGTGACGAATGTTGGCAGTTCCCAGCTCTGAGAACTGAATTCCATGGACTGGTTCCAGTTCCATGTGTTCAGTCCATGGTATTCAGTTCTCTAGCTTGGCTGCATCGAACTTCACAACTCCTAAATCTCTGTGTGGCTTTTTCTTTTTTCTTTTTTTTTTTGGTCTGATTTTATTAATGAAAGAGCTTCATCTGTTTCAGCCTCTCTTTATGTCTTTAATGTCTTTCCAGTGTGCTCTCAAGACCAGAAACAAAAGGACTTTATTGTTGGAAGTGTTTAATTTGTTCATGGAGATGCAGTGGCTGTACATACATGGATTTTAGGAATGTAATCCTGAATATTAACTGAGCTTTCCAACAGTTTTGTCTTTTCCAAGCTCCTTTTTTGCAACCAAACAGATGAGTTCCTAAAACTTTTTGGCAGAGAAGAAAACAGGAACCAAGTAGCTCCAGACAAGCACTGCAGGTGTTTTCTCTGGAGCTACAGAGAAGCACAGAAACCAGATGTGAGCAGTGGTGGCTGTGCCCTGACTGAGAAGAGCTGCAGGAAGAATCTGTCAAGAGCAAAAATGACAATTTGCAGCTCCAACACTGACAATTTTAATCAGGTGTTGGCTTGCTTAGGAAGATTATGATGGCATTAATACACATGACATCAGTAAAACAGACTAAAGCACTTAATTCTGCCAGTCTTGCTTGAGTTTTATAACTCAGTAAGTGCTGATACACACCAGAGATCTTTTTAAAAGGTGCTTTGAAACATCCCTCAAAAGGAAAAAGGGATCTTGATAAAACACACTGGAAATTAAAAGGAACTCAGGAGGTGGGGGGAACAGAGGCCTGGCTGTTCCTGATGCTCATCCTGATGGGAGGAAAAGTCCAGGATCAACACTGGCAGATGAGTCTTGCCCTAAGTGGGTCAGAGCACTCAGTCTTTCCACAGAGCTCACTGCTTTAGGTCATTTGAGAGCTTTCCATCACAGGAAAGTGCTTACTAGGAGATGTTACTTACAGGGACAGGCTCTGCTTTGTCTGGTTAATGCATTTTTTATTTGAGTGGGGGAAAAAAAAATCCATCCCAACTTTCTCATTCATCAGCTTAGCTCTTGTTTGTTTCCATAGAAAACAAAGGTTATCCAGCTGGAGGACTTGGCTTCACATCTGGGTTTAAGGACACAGGTAAGCACTGACTTTTGGGGTGGAAGTTGTAATTTTTGATGGGCCTCTGCCTCCCTCTTAAACCAGAACTCCATTTAAATGTGCAGTGGGTTGCTTAAAGGAGTTTATCTGGTTAAAATCTAAATTTTGATTTCCTTCTGCAGTCTTATAATGACAAGAAAAAGAGAGAGGTGGAACTGTAGAGACCAACACTTAAGGTGCAGTGGAGCTGCATGCTTGGAGTAGCTGGAGAGTAAACACAGCCATAAATTCAACAAGCTGTTGCTTTGGGTTGGAAGGAGAGGTTTGCTCCTAAAAGGAGCAGGAAAAGATACAAAAAACCATGGAATTTTGGAGCAAGGACCTTGGAGAAGGACCTCAGTTTGCTTCATGCAACTTCATGGCACTGCACAGCCTTTCCATGGGAAGATTCCTGTAACCCCCTGCTCCTTGAAACAGCCAAGTAATGCCAATAAAAGTCTCTTTTAAGGGATAGAGAATGTAATTTGAACATCCCAAAATGCAAAATGAATTCATCCCTCTAAGACCAAAGGGCTGATTGCATCTCTCTGTGTGGGAGTACTGAATTCCTTAACCCTGAGGGATTTCTCTGTAAACCTCTGTAGTTTATCTGAACGTGTGAAATGGTTTTTTGCTTCCCTTTTGATCAGTCTGTTGACTCCTTTTTTTTTCTTCTGCACAGGATGCAATTAACAGAATCCAGGACCTGATGGCAGATGGCTCCCTGACAGGTGACAGCCAAAGCACAAAGGGGGGATCTTTCTGGAGCTGGTGAAGAGGTGGTGGTGCACAAAATGCCTTCTCTGTGGCAGAGGGAATTCCAGTGTCATTCCTATTTTAAGGACTGATAGCTAGATATTTCTCTTTTATTTATTTACCCATCTGCTGAAGGCCTTTTGGGGTTGCTGAGCAGCCAGCAGCAAACGGGGCCTTCTGAAATCTGAATTGGAGAGGATCACTGGGATGCTTTGGGGTGCTTTCCAAGCCTGGTGGCTAAAGCCAGGACTGGGGTGTGGCATGTGGGGGAGGAGGCAAACATCCCAGAGCACTGCAGGATGCTGGAGTCAGAGAAGTGCTTTTCCCACCCAGTCCAGGCTGGAATGGCAGCAGAGACTGAGCATGAACAAGGCTGGTTTAGTGCTGGGCAGTCTTGTTCTTTCCAAGGGGAAAGTAACGCAAACATTTCTTGACCTGATCTGTGTTTGTAGCTAGGGAACAATTAACTCAGCAAGAACATGTGGATACCCTTTCAAATGCCCTAAAAGTGCTTGGAATTCAGGGATGAGGATGTGTGCTGGCCTGGCTGCCTGTGGCCCAAAGCCAGGGAGGTGTAGTACATAAAAACACAGTTCTGTTCTCAGTCTGGTTGGAGCAACTGAAATATGGGAATTGAGCTTCATTCCCTGTCCCAGGGGGAGCTGGAAAGGCTGAGCTGGGCCCCACAAGGGCTCTCAGTGCCCTCCTGGACCTTCCTGCTCTGCCTTTCTCCATCAGCTGCCTGAGCTGAGAATGTGAGCTCCAAAAAATATCAGGGCTGTGAGGATGGGGAAGGGTCTGGAGAGGAATCCACCCAGGGTTCAGCCTGGAGAAGAGGACGCTGAGGGGAGATTCATCAAGGACTGCAGCTCCAGGGGCAACTCTGATCTCTGTTCTCTGTGACAGTGACAGAACCCAAGGGAAGGACTGGAGCTGGGTCAGGGCAGGTTTAGGTTGGATTTTAGGAGAAGATTGTTCCCACAAAGGGTGTTCAGACACTGCCCAGGCTCCCCAGGGAATGGGCATGGCCCTGAGGCTGCCAGAGCTCCAGGAGGGTTTGGATACCACTCCCAGGGATGCCCAGGGTGGGATTTTTGGGGTGTCTGTGCAGAGCCAGGAGCTGGATCAGTGATCCTGGTGGGTCCCTTCCAGCTCAGGCCATTCAGTGATTCCATGAAAAGGAGGTTCCTGCAGCAGCTGCTGTGGAGCTCCCAGTGCTCACAACGTGTTCCTTGGAGCAGAATGAGCATTGCCAGACCCTGGGCTGCTGGCACAGCCCTGCCCCAGCACCCAGCACTGCCCAGGAGATCCAAGCCTGGCCTGGATGGGAAGTGCAGCCTTGCCAGAGCAGTGAGTGCCACCTGTGGGGAGGTGAGGGGAGCCCCAGTGCTGAGTGCAGGCTGTGCTGTGTTTGCCCTGCAGGTGTGATCGATGACAGGGGCAAGTTCATCTACATCACTGCGGAGGAGATGGCAGCCGTGGCCCAGTACATCAAGCAGCGAGGCCGAGTGTCCATCGCAGAGCTGGCCCAGGCCAGCAACTCCCTCATCAACCTGCAGCCCGACAGCAGAGCTGTGGCTCCAACCCTGGCCTGAGGAAAGCACTGCAAGGGTTTTCACCTCTTAATGAATAAACCACGTAATTAAAAGCAAACGAGAACCTCCCCGCTCCGTTGGTGGTGCCTGAAGGTAGGATGCTCTTTTGAAGCATCAGAAAACTCAGAAGTTTTGCTTTTCCTTCTGCTAGAACTGGTGTTAAATAGGACATTTAACATTTGATTGGACAAGAGGCTGGCCAGGAACTCAAACACTGGTGCCCCTGTAGCCCAGGAAGATCAGTGATTTATCCCTCGGCAGCCACGTTGCTATAAACAAACTTCTTATTGTTGGCAGATTCTGATGTCTGTATCAAATAGATTTGGGGTTGATTGCACTCAGCATTCTCCAGGCTTGCTCTGCACCACGGAGCTGTTTAACTTTGGGATGGACACAGCCATAGGTGTGTAGGTTTTGGCTGCTGTACCCCACATTGGAAGGAAAAAGTAAAAAGAAAACACTGTAAGTGTGTCTTTGTCCTGAAACTCTGCAAAGAATGGTTGCTCTGTTAAAACTTCCAGGGGCTATTTCAGGAAACCTTTGCTATATAAATACGTTTTCCTTGCTTTATGTAATATAAAAAGTTTGCTTGCAGATGAGCTGCATCATTTCCCTGGAGCCAAGAGACAGAAACCCCTCCAGGGAAGGGCTAACTCGGCTCATTTCTTGTGCAGGCCAGTTCTGCTGATCCCAACCAGAGCCTGGTGATTCATCCTTTGAAGTCAGAGCCAGCTCAGAGTGTCTGAAGGCCTCAGACACCCCCATCCTGTGGCCTCTGTGTTCTGCAGGTTTAGGGCTTTTTTAAGTAAAAACTTCAGGCACTCTGAGTCATGCAATTAATGTTCTGAGTTAATGATTATTAATGTCATTATTATTAAGGGTCAGTGTATTTCCTGCATAAGAATGTTTATTTTTTTTTAAATAATTCATGCATTCTCCTCTCTGAAATCAGCAGAATTGATGTGGATAAACAGTAATTGGGGAGGACAAGAGGTTTAGTCTCTGCCAAACTTAGAGGTAACTTGAGCAGACTAAAAGCCACGTTATCAGTGGGATGAGACAGCAATAAAACAAAGGAAGGAAACGTTTCCTTTTAATCTCTGCCCTGCTGCTGCATGGGAGAGTGCAGGAGAGTGGAGTTCCACCAGCACCACGTTGGTGTGAAAGGTCAGCACATCCTGAGAGCTGGACAACCACAGCCAGAACAAGGTTATTTAACATTTGAGGCTTGTAAAGTCTCACACTTAACAGATTTCATATTAAAATTTAAAAAAAATATTTGGGTTTGCCATGATTTTTTTTTTGTTCTGTCTTAAAATGCTCTTGTAATAAAATCAACAATGTTGAAAGAACTGCAGAGGTTTGTGTTAGAAATGGGCAGGGGCACAGTTGGGGTGAAACATGACTGTGAGCTCTGCTCTCCTGATCCTCTTCTCTCATTTCCATCCCTGTTCTTTTCACCCAGCTGCATCCTCTCAGCACTCAGGAAAACTCATTTTTCTCTCGTTTTGCATGTGAATTGTATGGCTGGGGATTTACATGAGCCAGGAGAAAATAATGCAGGTAACAAAAACCATGAGTGGGGCTTCTTTCCTGAAAATTCCTGTGGAATAAACTCTGCTCTGCCTTGAAGGAATTGTTTCACTTCTCTGAGTTTCCTGAGTGGCTGCAGGAGGTGAGGCCAGGTGAAAACTCATTTTTCTCTCGTTTTGCATGTGAATTGTAAGGCTGGGGATTTACATGAGCCAGGAGAATTAATGCAGGTAACAAAAACCATGAGTGGGGCTCTAACTCTGCTGAAAACTCCTATGGAATGAACTCTGCTCTGCCTTGAAGGAATAGTTTCACTTCTCTGAGTTTCCTGAGTGGCTGCAGGAGGTGAGGCCAGGTGAAAACTCATTTTTCTCTCATTTTGGGGTGCTTTGCTGCATGTGAATTGTGAGGCTGAGGGCTTACATGAGCCAGGAGAAAATAATGCAGGTAACAAAAACCATGAGTGGGGCTTCTAACGCTGCTGAAAACTCCTGTGGAATGAACTCTGCTCTGCCTTGAAGGAATTGTTTCACTTCTCTGAGTTTCCTGAGTGGCTGCAGGAGGTGAGGCCAGGTGGGTGTTGGTGCTCTGACCCTGTGCCTTGGGGAACAGCCACCACTGTTCCACTGCAGCTCAGTTTTCTGTTAAAGGAGTGTTCTGGTATTTTCTAGGAATCCTCTTGCAGAGTCCCAGGAGGCAGCTGGAAGTCTGGAACACAGTTGGCTCCAGGCCATTTGTTTGGATGGTTTGTAAATGAGGCAATTCAAACCTAACCTGCTGTTTCAATCTCTGGAAGTGGAGGGGGAAGAAATTCAGAGCTGTGGCCCCAAAATTACACCACTGACTGAATTGAAAACTCACATTTCATACCCCAAAGAAGCACCTAATGGGATGAGAGTTTTTCCCTCCCTGCTGGCACTGAAATAGGGGCATCCAGGGTGTCCTGGATGAGTTGGGAGTTGTCCCCAATGTCCTGGGTGAGGATGAGGGTGCTGGGGGAGAGGTGGAACAATCTGGGAGCACTGAAGTGCTCCTCTTTCCTCAGTGTTCAGATATTAAACTGTCTTCATCTCCCTCCAGCATTGCAGGGCCTAAAGGGGCTCCAGGAGAGCTGGAGAGGGACAAGGCATGGAGGGACAGGACACAGGGAATGGCTTCAAAGTGATGGAGAGTAGGATTTGATGGGATATTGGGAAGGAATTCCTGGCTGTGAGGGTAGGAAGGGGCTGGGATGGAATTCCTAGAGAAGCTGTGGCTGCCCCTGGATCCCTGGCAGTGCCCAAGGCCAGGTTGGACGGGGTTTTGAGCCACCTGGGATAGTGGGAGGTGTCCCTGCCCATGGCAGGGAGTGGAACTGGATGGGATTCAAGGTCCCTTCCCACACAATTCCATCATTCTGTGGTCCCACAGTGAATTTTCTCACTGTTACCCCTGTGATTCCCTCCCTCATCCCACCCCAGGCCGTGCCCCTGTGGCTCTGTGGGGCTCAGCCCTGACAGCCTGGCACAGTCAGCACCACAGGGCAGGGAAGTGCTGGTAGAATGGTAAATACAGTAAAATTCTGGGCAGCAGATTTTGAGCTCCTCCCTTTGGGATGATCCAAATGCAAATCACTCCTCAAAATCAGCCCTGGGCAAGGGCAGCTCCTGCCACTGCCCCTCTTTGCTGGAGGCAGGGTGGTGGTGATATTTTGCTTCCTGCTGCTTTATCCCATCTACTTCCATCAGTTTTTAAAAGGTGGAACATCCCCCTGTGATCTGACTTTCAAAAAACTCCCTCTTTTCTGTTAAACTTCACCATGCATTGTGCAGCATTTCCCCCCATGTTTTCCCTCTGAAGTGGCACAGGACTCCCAGGTACTCTGGAAGGAATAATAATAATAATAATAATAATAATAATAATAATAACAACAGTAACAATAGCAGTAATAATAATAATAACAATAATAACAACAACTACAATAATAATAATAATAATAATAATAATAATAATAATAATAATAATAACAAGCTCATTGGAGTGAGCTTGTCCTAATTTTGCCATTCCACCCAAAGGCAAAGGCCAAAAAATAAGAAAAAGATTGAAAACCTTTTCTCCAGAACACACAGGGTGAGACCTCATCAAGGAAAACTCCAGCTTCTTGTCTGATGGAAGAATCCAATCAAAGTGTTTACAGGTTAAAAAATAAACTTAAAAAGCAACAAATGCCACAACTTTTCGTTTTATTTCTTTGTGACAGGAGTTTTCCTACCCATCACCCTCAGGGTCTCTGAGTTTCCTCTGTAGCTATGGATACTGGGAACAGATTTGGGGTTTTTTTTTCCTTGTTGTTTGGGGTTCTGTTCTAATTCACGTTGCGTGTTCATCGTTTTAGGAAAATGTTAAATATCACAAGATGGCAGTGAATCACAGAGCTGCAATATTCCCCTCTGCACAGGAACAGCCACAGATTTCTTTCTTTTTAACCCCAAAAGCAAATCCAGATCATTAATACCAATCTGTGGCTGCAGGGATCCCTACAAAAAAAAAAAAAGCTGATACCCAGGGAAGTCTCGTGCCTGCAGCACTGCAGGGATGGGGCTTTAATTCTTTTCATCTTCTTTTGATACAAAAGAAAAAGTAAAACAAAGGAGGGGGAAACATTTCCTTCCTGCCCTAAAGACAAAAGAACATTTTGTGATCTCTCTGGATACCTCTGGAGTCATCAAATGTCACATTTTCTGTGTCTAGGGGCAAGGTGGAACAAAGAGTGGCATCAGCTGCTGCTTGGCCCTGGGCTTGGAGGCTCCTCAGGATAAAAACCCCACACCTGGAGTGCCCCAACCCTTCCCAGCCCGGGTTTAGCTGAACCAGGTTTAGCTGAACCAGGTTTAGCTGATCCAGGTTTAACTTTCCTTTCCTCACCCATCCTGGAGTTCCAGGCCAGGCTGGACAGGGCCTGGAGCAATCTGGGATAGAGGGAGGTGTCCCTGAACGAGATGGGCTTAAATCCCTTCCAACCCAAACCAAAATGATTCTTCAAAAGGCTTCTCATACTGGGATGAACTGGTTTGGTGATGAGATGGGAGGAACAACTCCTGATTTATTCACTGTCCAGTAATCCAGTTCATTTCCCTCTTAGGGTCCAAGACCTGCCCTTCCCTTTTTGAGGTGAGCCAGCTGAGCTGGTTATCCCTAAAATCCTGTGCACACCTGCACTGTGGGATGAGCACGGCAGCAAAGAGGCACAATTCCCTTTGGTCTCTCTTTTTCAGACCTTTTAGTGGCCTGAAATTTGGTGAATTCTGACCTAAAAGGGTCAGAATTGTTGGAGAGGGGATCTCGCTGTGTGCTCAGGTGTGAACTGCAGGAGGGAATTTCCTCTGGAATGCTGTGTGTGAACTTCTCCCACTTGGCAGGAGCTCTGGGAAGCTCTGAGGAGAGCAGGGTTCAGGTGTCCAGGGGTTCAGTGGGATTGTGGGGCCAGGATGAAGCAAGGAGAAGGCTGGGATGGGACAACCCCTGCAGGAGCTGAGCTGGAGCTGAGCTGGCAGCACCAATAACCCAAATTCCTCTCATCTGCCCCAGGGTGGGACGAGGACATCCCACAGGAGGGTGGCAGCTCCTGAGGACACTTTGCCCTGCGTGATGGCAACCAAGCACAGGGTCAGGCTACCCCACTTAAATTTAAAATCATTTAAAATCATTTAAAATCATTTAAATCATTTAATACCTCGGTGTTTCTGGCCATCAGCACAAGCAATGCCACGCTCCAGCTCCTGTCACTGTCCCTAAAGTGATCCCTCACAGGAATCCAGGCTGTGCCTCCCATCTCCTGCCACCCAACAGCCTGGCACGTGTCTCCTGTCACCTCCAGGACCAGGAGCCACCCACAGCCGAGGTTTCCCTGTTGTGGGCTGGGATCCCTGATCCCTGTGAGCTCCTGCTGACAGGAGAGATGGGAAGGATGGGGACGGATGGAAAAGTGCAGCAAAGGTGCAGCTCTCGGTCGTAACCCTGAGAAACGAGGCTGAGCCGCAGCTCCCAACACGTCCCACGCTCATTGTGGTGCCTCCTCACCGGCAGAGAAACCTCACACCCCTCCCCTCCCATCTGCAGCCGGTGCTGCCGCGTTCATTCCCCTGCTGCCGCTTCCATCAGTCACTGAGAGACGAATTAACTCCTTCAGAGGGTTCTGTTCCTCTGAGCTGCTCTCCATCCTGGGGCTCACCTCGCCAGCCCTTCAGGGTCCTCCCAGTCCAGCACAAGATGTGCCCAAAGATCTCAAAATACAACGTGGGCAGTTCTGGGCATGATCCTGGTTTGTGCCAGCACTGGACAGGGCAGTGCCCGTCCCCTGTGCTGGCACTGCTGGGGCACCCCCAGTCCTGGGGGCACTTCTGGGCCCCTTGTGACAAGAAGGACATTGGGGAAGGGTCTGGAGCACCAGGAGAGGCTGAGGGAGCTGGGAAAGGGGCTGAGCCTGGAGAAAAGGAGGCTCAGGGGGGACCTTGTGGCTCTGCACAGTCCCTGACAGGAGGGGGCAGCCGGGGGGATTTGGGCTCTGCTCCCAGGGACCAGGGACAGGAGGAGAGGGAACAGCCTCAGGCTGGGCCAGGGGAGGTTTAGATTGGGATATTTGGGAGAATTTCTTCATGGAAAGGGTGTCCAGCCCTGGCACAGCTGCCCAGGGCAGTGTTGGGAGTCCACATCCCTTGAAGGGTTTCAGAGCCATGTGGATGTGGCACTTGGGGACATGGTCAGTGATGGCCTTGGCAGTGCTGGGTTAATGATTGGACTGGAGGATCTTAGAGGGCTTTTCCAGCGTTAATGACTTTATGATTTAGGGTCATGACCATTGGAATGAATGCTTCTCTGGCAGAGCCCGCGGGTTCAGGTGACATTCTGCCAGCACCAGGTGAGCCCTGCTGTGCCCAGACCGATGTCCCTGCCCAGCTTTGCGCTAAGCTCTGCCCAGAACATCCCCGACCTGCCCGTGCTCATCCTAAACCCCCCCGGCCATCCCGGCTCCTCCAGGAGATGGCAGCAGCCGCTCTCGCATCCCCCTCCCGCCAGCATTCCTATGGCAACGGGAGCGCAGCATCCCCAGAGCCCGCAGGGCGAGCACAGGGTCCGGGAGAGCCATCGCATCCCGGCACACAGCCCCTCTCCCGGCTTCCCAGGGCTCGGGAAGGGCTGGGAGGTGAGCACAGGGTTAGGGAGAACCATCACATCCCGGCACAGAGCCCGGGAAGGGCTGGAGGACGAGCACAGAGTTAGGGAGAACCATCGCATCCCGGCACAGAGCCCCTCTCCCGGCATCCCAGGGCTCGGGAAGGGCTGGAAGGTGAGCACAGGGTTCGGGAGAACCATCACATCCCCGCACACAGCCCCTCTCCCGGCTTCCCAGGGCTCGGGAAGGGCTGGGAGGTGAGCACAGAGTTAGGGAGAGCCATCGCATCCCGGCACACAGCCCCTCTCCCGGCTTCCCAGGGCTCGGGAAGGGCTGGAAGGTGAGCACAGGATTAGGGAGAACCATCACATCCCGGCACAGAGCCCGGGAAGGGCTGGAGGACGAGCACAAGGTTAGGGAGAGCCATCACATCCCGGCACAGAGCCCCTCTCTCGGCATCCCAGGGCTCGGGAAGGGCTGGGAGGTGAGCACAGGGTTCGGGAAAACCATCGCATCCCTCACACAGCCCCTCTCCCGGCATCCCAGACCTCGGGAAAACCTGGTGGAACCCACCTGCTGCTCTGCTCCTCGCCCAGTGTTGCGACATTGAGGTGACAACCGGGGGATTGGGGTTAAATTAACCAAAACTGCCGAGTTTTATTTCTTTTAGAAGGACGGGAAAGCCACTGGAGAAATCCTCCAGCTCCTGGATGGACCGAAAATGGGAGGATTGACAGCAAAAGCTTTGCCAGCATCATCAGAGCGTGGCTGCCATCGGCCGGAGCAGCCGGAGCGGGGAATTATTTGCGGGTTTAGATCCTAAACACAGGCTCCAGAGTGTTTGGGAAGCTGCTGCTCCCAGCTTTCCACCCCGAGTAAGCTGCTTAGCACATGTGGTGTAATCCATGGCCGGGCTCGTGGCAGGAGCAGCGCTGGGAGCTCATTAACATTTGTTAATGAGCCTGTTAGCAGAGCCCGGCTCCTGCAGCTCCGAGAGCATCGCGGCTCGTCCCGGGGATTTGCACGGCGAGGTTTTGGCAATTAGGCGCGACTTAACTCGGAGTTGAGGCCGGGGACGAGTCCCTCCAGCTGTGGCTGATGCCACTCACAGCGGGCGGATCCCGGGCAGGTCGTGAGCCGAGCTCTGGGGTGCAGCTCAGAGCTGTGCTGGAAAGCTCCAAGGGAGGGGTTTTCCATAGAATCCTGGAATTTGGGTGGGAAAGAACCTTAAAGATCATCCAGTTCCACCCCCTGCCATAGACAGGGACATCTTCCACTGTCCCAGGTTGCTCCAAGCCCGATCCAGCCTGGTCTTGGGCACTTCCAGGGATCCAGGGGCAGCCACAGCTTCTCTGGGCACCCTGTGCAAGGACCTCACCACCCTCACAGGGAAGGATTCCTTCCCAATATCGCCTCCAACCCTGCCCCCTGTCAGTTTAAAGCCATTCCCATAAATGTGCCGTCATTCCTTGGAGTCAGGGCACAGCTCAAAATGCTGCTCAAGAAGGGCAAGGGCAGTGTTTGGGAGGGGTTGTATGACGTTCTCAAGGCTGCTCTGTTGTGTCAATAAATGACATTCATCTGCTCAAGCTGATGCTTTCATCCCTGGAAGTGTCCAAGGCCAGGCTGGAGCAACCTGGGATAGTGGGAGGTGTCCCAGCCCATGGCAGGGGTGGAACAAGATGGGATTTAAGATCCTCTCCAACCCAACCCAACCCAACCCAACCCAACCCAGCCCAACCCCTCCTGTGATTCCAGTGTTACTCCCCTCAGCACTGGCGGGGATAACCCAGCACCCCTGATTTGTTCTCCCTGTTGATTCACGAGCTGATCCCTGGGTCTGGCTCACCCCTGTCCCCCAGCAGAGAGCAGGAACAGCACAGATCCTGTCCTGGCTCCCTCTCCAGCTGCTGGATGTTTCCCTGTGGGATTCTCTGCAGGGAGAGCTGCTGACCGTGCTGGTGTCACCCTGCTGGGCCCTGACACAGCAGAGCCAGGCCCTGCCCTGGCCTTGCTCCAGCCCTGCTGCTGACCAGCTGCTGGCGTTTCCAGTGCCACAGATGGACTGACACAGCAGATATGGGCCCACAGAAAAACACCCATCATCATCATCATCATCATCATCATCATCATCACCATCATCATCATCATCATCACCAGGCCTTTGGGATCCTTAGGAATCTGCTCCTACTCCTGTGCAGTTTCAGGTTTCTTCTCTAGAAGGATTACACGTGGTTCTCTTTGGAAGTTTTGTTTTCAAGCACGGGGCAGATCCTGACTCATTTTCTTTTATGATTTGAGCAGCTCTGCAGGGCTGCAGCTTTTACCAGCTCAGCAGAGGGCGAGGTGCTCTGTCCCAAGCCTTGTCCCCAAGGTCTGGAGAGCCAGGAGAGGAGGAGGGTGGCACAGAGGCAGGACAGGGACCTCAGCTGTGCTGCCCAGCTCCACAGGACCTGGCCAAGGAGAGTGGGAAAGGCACAGATCAGCTCTCCTGGGCTGTTTGGTCGCTCTCCAGAGATGCTGCATCTCTTTGTCTCCTTTTTCCCCTTGCTAATTTTCCCTGCTGTCATTATTTGCCTGACTGGCAGAAAGGATTCACACTGAGTTAGCAGAAGTTTATTCACATGCACACTCATCCCAGAGAGCTGCCACTCACCAGCCTGCCGAGATATTTTGGGTGAATTGAAATGGAATAGAATAAAGCCAGAATGCAAAGCAAACTGCTCGTGCAGACAGCACAAAGCACCAGTGGTGTTTGCAAAGGACCTCGGTATTCTCTGCTACAAGGTTGATTATGCCAGGAAAATCATCCAGCTCGCTGTCCAAAGCAGCCTGAGCTTTGTTTCTAATCCCTGAGGAGCTTCACAAACACCCAGGTCAGCCCAGCTGTTTAAATCCACCCGAGGAACAACTCCAGGCTCTGGACCTGAGGGAGCTGTGGCCACTGGAAGTGACCTGGCAAATTCCTTTAACCTGTGGGGCTCCTCTCCGTGTGGAAGAGCAAAAAAGGAAAAATTCCAACATAAAAAACACCCCCAAAAAGTCTCATGGAGCTCTGGAGTGAGGATGTGGGGTCAGCCCAAGTTTCACACACCCAGGGATCATCTGCAGCAAGGAGCAGGAGCTCCCTCCCTTTCAGGCCACAGGGATTGGGATTCACCACCAAGCTCTGCTTTCCCACCCTTCCTCCCAAGCCCAGCCCCTGTGTCTGCTCCAGACAATCATCTTGGACAGAAATGTGGGAGAGGGATCTTCTCCAGAGGGTTTGACTCGTGCCAGGAGTCCTGTTGTTCTCCTAGGAGCTCAACAGGGAACATCAAATCTTGAGTTTGATGGAGCCTGTCCTAAGCCAAGGCCAAAAAAAAGGGAGAAAAAGGAGTTTTTCTTCCTCTGCAAGATTTAAATGAGGCTGTCAGGAACCACAGCCCTCCTCTCCACCTGTGGATATTGAAGTTGGCACGTTCTTAAGGTGTCCAGACACCTTCTGTGAGGGAAAATCCTGCACTGAGTGGGGTGGCTGCAGCTGGGCTCCCGTGGCTTTTTCCCTGCCAACAGCTTTAAATAAAAAGGCATTTTTTAACAGAAAAAGGGCAGGGACCCATCAGGATGGGAATGACCACAGAATCCAAGAGGTCCCTTGGGTGGAGGGGGGATTCTTCAGCCTTTCTGGAAGCAGATGATGACAGGAGGGTGACAAAGGGGACAGAAGAAGGCTTCAGGTGCATTCAAAGGCTGGAATGTCTCTGCTTCACTTTTCCAGCCTCTCCACCTTCCTGGGAGAGCGTCTGGGAAAACATTTTGGCCAAGGTTCAGGCATCCTATTAAGATCCTATTAAGAAAGAGAAGCTGGAGCCAACGCTGTGGGTGGAGAGGGAAGGACACCAAAGGGAAGAGGCTCTCCCCAGAGTGAAGGACAGCAGCAGCCCAGGCCCTGTGCCCAGCCAGCTCCTCCCAGCCCTGTGGCTGCTGTCACACACTGTCCCAGGCTCTGCAGGGACGTGAGCTCACTGCCTGAGCTGAGCCAGCCTGGCTGAGGCCCTTCCCAGCTCCACCTGAGGAGATTTCCAGCCCCAGAGCTGCTGGATGCAAATCCCTGCCAGTGCAGCATCCCCGGCCCTTCCTCTGGAGCATCCTCACCTGCATCCCTCCGTGGTGACACCTGGGCTGGTTGTCATGGAAACCAAAGGGCTGCTCTGTCCCCGTGTCCTGCCTGGTGCTCTGCTCCCCCCAGCACTGGAGATTTGTGCTCTGAGGGGCCCAGAGCCGTGGTTTCCCTGCAGTGCAGCTTCCCAGTGGCTGGGAATGTGCTCCCAGTGGCTGGGAATGTGCTCCCAGTGCCTGGGAATGTGCTCCCAGCTGCTGGGATTAGTGGGAAGAGAGGGCAGATTGGGGTCACAGTGGATCCCACGAGGGTTTCCCAGCTCCAGGTGCTGGGAGTTCAGGTCACCTCTTACATCCAAAACATTGCAATTGATTTTAGAGTCATGCAATCACAGATTGGTTTGGGTTGGAAGGGATCTCACAGAACATCTCATTCCACCCCTTTCCACTGTCCCAGGCTGCTCCAAGCCCTGTCCAACCTGGCCTTGGGCACTTCCAGGGATCCAGGGGCAGCCACAGCTTCTCTGGGCACCCTGTGCCAAGGTCTCACCACCCTCACAGGGAAGAATTCCTTCCCAATATCCCATCTATCCCTCAGCTGTTGGCTGAGCTGGAGGCAGCGATTCCCATCTCTCCTGAATCCAGGAATTTTCACATCTGCACGTCCTGGATGCTGGTGGGGATGTGAGTGAGCAGAGCCAGCCAAATTTTGCTCATTTTGAAAAAAAAAAACCTAAAAACCATCAGGATCCACCCCCTCTACCCATCCCCAATATCAGAATATTTAGGGGTGTTTTTAATAAAGCCACAGAGGGCATTGACTCTGATTTATTTCAGGGTGGGGTTGATGCTGTTGGACAAAATCCCACAGAACCATGGGATCATAAAGCCATGGAAGAAACCTTAAAGATCCTCCAGTGCCAACCCTGCCATGGCAGGGACACCTTCCACTGTCCCAGGCTGCTCCAAACCCCATCCAGGCTGGCCTTGGACACTTCCAGGGATCCAGGGGCAGCCACAGCTTCTCTGGGAATTCCATCCCAGCCCCTCCCCACCCTCACAGGGAAGGATTTCTTCCCAATATCCCGTCTAACCCTGCCAGATTGAAGCCATTCCATTATCCCCACGCTTCTTCCATGACAACAGTTTGGGGTTTCATTCCGAATTGTTGTTTTGGGAATCCTTACCCTGGGAAGATGAGGCCAAGGCAGGGATTTCCCATCACTCAGCACCTCAGCTTTTATCCATCACCGCTAAGCAAGACCCCAGGGCACCCAGAAATTCCACTCAGCAATTCCATGGAGAGCAACACCTGCTTTCCTTTGGAAATGGGCAAAAACTAAACCATGTCTGCCTTCAGCCACCCTAAAAACATCACCGGTTTGTGGTGAGGAACCAGGGTCCCACAACACCCAGGGCATGAAAAGAAATGAGCTCCTTGAACCCTTTTCTGTCTGCAGTGGGATGGGATGGGATGGGATGGGATGGGATGGGATGGGATGGGATGGGATGGGATGGGATCCATGGGATCCATGGGATCCATGGGATGGGATCGGCTCCATGGGATGGGATCGGCTCCATGGGATGGGATCCATGGGATGGGATGGGATGGGATCCAAGGGATGGGATGGGATGGGATGGGATGGGATGGGATGGGATGGGATGGGATGGGATGGGATCCATGGGATGGGATCCATGGGATGGGATCCATGGGATGGGATCCATGGGATGGGATGGGATGGGATGGGATCCATGGGATGGGAAGAGAAGGAGATGGGTGAGGTTGCACATGAAAGGCATGGAAGTGCCAGATGTCCCAGCAGATGTGACAGTCCCCACTCGATGCTCCCAGAATCAGCCACCCCATTTGGGGTGGATTTGGCCCCTCTGGGGGCCTTTCCTCTGCCTGCACCCCCTCTGTGGAGCCCCTGGGGTGTTTTATCCCAAACACAGGCGCTAATTAGGGAGCTGTGTGTAATTAGGGCTGGTGACAAAGCCCCCCCACCCAGCAGGGTGATTTCATCCCAGCCCAGGTGTCGGGGGCCAGGTGCCAGCTCCGCTCTCACGCAGCCGAACTGCTCTTGGCATTCCTAAAATCCCTCCCCAGCAGGCTCTGGGGAGGATGAATCCAGCCATGGGATCCACCTGCCTGCCTGGAGTCTCTCCCCATCTCCTCTCAACATCCAGGAGCTGGGTGCCACCACCTGACTCCTCTGAAACCCCTTTTTTGGGGGTTACATCTGTACCCCACCCAAAACAGGGTGGGATTGTCCCAAACAGGACTCAGTTCCCACTCCTGGTCTTTCCTCCCCTCAGGAAACAAAAGGCAGGAGGAATTTGCCTCGTTCCCACTCAGCACTGAGGCCAAAAACACTCCAGAATTTGGGAGAAGGTGAAAATGGGATCTGGAAATGCAGCAGCAAAAGGGGGTGAGGGATGAGACCAGATCTCACATCTCACTCCAAAGCAGCTGCTGGCTTGGAAATGAGACAAACCTGGGTGTCCAAGGACAGGGATCCACCCTTTTCCAATGAGATGGGGCTGACACTTCACCAAAAGTGATTTTTTTTGGACAGTTTCATCCCATTTTTTTCTAGGAGTGGCTGGGAAAGGGTGGCTCAGTCAGGAGTTTTATGGCTTTGGATGAGGATGGCATTTCCAGCTTTTCAGGGGAAAAACTGAGGGTGGCTGTGACAGCAGCGTGGACACAACTCATCCTCTCCATGAGGAGGGAGAGCAAAGGGGGGGATTTGGGGAGCAGGAAACGACCAAAGAGGAGGAAAAGTGATCCTGGGGAGCTTAATTGGGCCAGCAGGGCTTCAGGCATCACCAGGGGGTTATTGTGTCATTATTGTGAATCCCAGGGGTTCCTGGCTCTCCATGAACTCCTGGACATGGCCAGGTGGAGGCTGAGGGGTGGCCAGAGGTGTCCTCTCCTCCTCAGGGACATCAGCAGTGATGGGATTTCTTAGGAAGCTGCAGGAAATCTTTCCCCCGTGGCCTTGTCCAAAAGAGGCAGTTTTGGCTCTGCTTTAGCGACAAACTGGAATTCTGCAAGGACAACAAACATCTCCTCCCAGGGATTTGTTTCTCTTTGGAGCAAACTCCCACCAGTTTCCATCCAAGGTGCTGATGCAAATTTTGCAGCACACACTGCAGAGCAGGGAAACTGAGGCACGGAGCAGGATGGGACAAAGGCTGGCAGTGACACGTGGAGGGACCTGCCCTGGACAGCCCAAAGGAGGAGCTCAGGTCGCCTCTCACACCCAAAACATTGCAATTGATTTTAGAATCATGGAATGGTTTGGGTTGGAAGGGACCTCACAGAACATCTCATTCCACCCCTTTCCACTATCCCAGGTTGCTCCAAACCCCATCCAACCTGGCCTTGGGCACTGCCAGGGATGCAGGGGCAGCCACAGCAAATCTGGGAATTCCATCCCAGCCCCTCCCCACCCTCACAGGGAACAATTCCCTCCCAATATCCCATCCATCCCTGCCCTCTGGCAGTGGGAAGCCATTCTCCGTGTCCTGTTATTCCAGACCCATATCCAAAGCCTCTCTCCAGCTCTCTTACAGCCCTTTAGGCACTGGAAGGTGCTGAAAGGTTTCCCTGGAGCCTCCCCTTCTCCAGGGTGAGCAATCCCAGTTCCCTCAGCCTGGCTCCAGAGCAGAGAGGCTCCATTTTCTCCCCTCATGGCCTTACAGGCTCCTTACTGAGCAGATCTCTGCCCTCCACCTCCTCCAAAAGGTGATGAGTGCCTGATCCCTTGATGCCAGACCTGAAATCCTGGGGTCATGCATTTCCCTTTTAGGAAGGAAGATTTGTGAGCCAGAGGGCAAGAAAAAACCCCATAAATCTCAGCTCTTCTTTATCACCTCCCACTATAATTAACCCCTCTCTTAATGAGAGCACTCAGAGCCTGCAGGAGGGACTCTGCAGGAGGAAGCCAGAGGTGTTTCCTGGATTTCCACACAGATCCCCCCTCCTGTGTCCTTCCCTCTGTTCCTGGGTGTCCCTGCAGTGGGGGTGACCTGGATAATCCAGGGTTCTCAATCCTCCTCTGCTGCCCTGGCCAGCCCCAGCCTTGCACAAACTTTGCAGCTGCAGGAATTCATCTTTTAAACAGAAGCACAGGGGGGAAGAAAAAAAAGCAGGAAGCACGGAGGGCAGGCTCAGGGTGTCTGATTGAGCTCTGGGTGATCCAGGCTCAGCACACGCTGCTCTGGCTGCCTCCAGTGAGCTCTGCTGACACCGTGGGGCTGCCCTGCTGCCTCCCTCCTGGCTCCAGCCTGGGAGGAACCTCCCTGCAGTGCCCCTGCCCATGGAGGGGTTGGGATGAGCTGATCTTTGAGGGCTCTTCCAGCCCAAACTGCTCTGGGATTCCACGGCCTGGTGTCTCATGGCAAAGGAGGGGCGGTGCTGCCCCAAGGCCAGTCCTGTCCTGGGATTGTCCCCCAGTTCCTCTTCCAGATCCAGTAAATTCATGGATAATGCCCTTGGCTGGGAGGAGCAGGTGAGGGTCACCCCTGTGGGCAGCTCTCCTGGACACTGCAGTGGGGGAGATCCTGGGGGAACTTTACCCCAATAAAAAGGGCTCCAATCTCAGTGCAGCACGTCCTGTAAGAGTGGACACCCTGACAGATCATCCGTCCTGTGGATCTTCCATTAATGGTCCAACCTCTGAAGGGAAAAGGGGAACAAAAATCCAGCCAGTGTGGAGTGATTATCCACAGCCTCCAGCAGCTTCAAATTCAAACAATTCCTAAGGAAATGATCATGGAATCATGGGATGGTTTTGGTTGGAAAGAACCTTAAAAACCACATAGTTTCACTCCTGCCATGGCAGGGACACCTCCCACCATCCCAGGTTGCTCCAAGCCCTGTCCAGTCTGGCCTTGGACACTTCCAGGGATCCAGAGGCAGCCACAGCTTCTCTGGGCACCCTGTGCCAGGGCCTCACCACCCTCACAGGGAACAATTCCTTCCCAATATCCCATCCAACCCTGCCCTCTATCAGTTTAAATCCATTCTCCCTTTTCCTGTCACTACTTGCCCACATAAAAAGCCACTCTCCCTCTTTTTCACAAGCCAGAGGTGTGATCTTTGCCTGCAAGAGCCTTTTGGGATTATCAGGTGCTAAAGTTTTGGGATCCATGTAAATATTTTATATTTGCAACACCCCACAGCAATAATTCCTTGTTCGGCTGAGCAGGTCCCTGCTCTCTCTGCTCTGTCCTCCCTGAGTGTCACTTGGTGGCTCATTTGTCCCCAGCTCTGTGTCCTGACAGAGGGACCAGCGAGGGGTTGTCCATGTCCTTTTCCCAGCCATCCTTCATTTCACGATTCACCCCAATCCCATTAAACCCTCCTCTGTCCCCCTCCAACAGGAGCCGTCACATCTCCGACCCTTCCTTCCCTCCTCCCAAATTCTTACCGAGAGGGGTGATCAGGATGATCCAAAACCCATCGGAGCATCCCCGGGGGGGGCTGGAAGACCCCGGGCAGCACGAGGGCATCGCTCTGATCCCTTTACACAACCCCTGGCACTGTTTGTTTTTCTTTCCCGACTTTTATTCCGTGCGCGCTTCTCCCGCGCCCGCCGCTCCCAAAGCCGCTTAGGTCGGCGCTAAACCCCGGCTTAGGCAGACGCTGCTCCGCTCCTGGCTGACTCACTGAGCGCTTTCCTAGCAAGGAAAAGGCTCCTCCCTCCTCCCAGCATCCCAAAAGGATGAGACTGGTCCCACCACCCCCTTCTCCATGTGCTCACCCATCACCTCTGACACTTAAGGGGTTTTTTTTCCCCCCGCTTGCTGGGACCAAATTCGGCATTTTTGTGGTTTATCCCCTGATTTGGGACCTGCTGCCCATGAGGTGGACAAGTGGCCTCTTCAAAGGGTTGGCCAAGGTGTTGGTCATCCTCAAAAACACCAGCCTGCCAAATTCCCTCCCGAAAATAAATCCCAGACTTGCAGAGGCACACAGCAGCTCGGGCTGAGTGTGGGAATGGGGGACACTGAAATCCTTTACAGAGTCCTGAAGGTTTTTCTGACATAATCTCACCTTGCCATAGATTTTTTTTTTTTTCATAAAACACAACGTGTCCTGCTCTTCCTTTGTACAACATTGTCCTCTAAAACCTCTGATATTTTGTGTACAGACACACTCACCACATGCACACACACACACACACACACGCGCGTTATCTGGGAAATCTCACCTGCTAAACCCATCCCTTGATAAGGCAAATCAGGAGTTTTGGGGCCTCACTGAAACCTCTCTGCTCTGCAGGGTGATTGTGTAGAAGCCCTGGCCTATCCAGGTCTTTCTTATCAGTTCCTCCGTGTTTTTTGGAAAGCAGATGAATTTTCATGGGCCCTGGAACAAAAGCAGTACCTGGGTTTTTTATCTTCTCCTGAAGAGCTCGACCAGTTTGCTGCTGGGAGAATCATGGAATCTCCTGAGCTGGGAGGGACCCACAAGGATCATCAGTTCAACTCCTGGCCCTGCACAGGACAACCCCAAAAATCCGACCTTGTGCCTGAGAGAATTGCCCAAATTCTCTCTTGAGCACAGGCACAGCCAGGAGCTGGCACACAGCAACACACTGAGGCGGGATGTTTTTTAATCCTTCCCAAATTCTGCAGCTTCTCCAGCCCCATTTCAGACCCTGCTCCCTCCAGAGCAGTCCCAGAGCGCTGGCTCCAAGGGCTCGGCTCGGAGGCAGCGTTTCCCTTTGTGATGCTAAACATCAAGGAAGGGATAATCAAATTATATCCACACGATTACACGGACGAGTGCAAGGAGCACCCCAGAGGGATTTGTCCTTTGTCCCTTTTCGAGGGCCACTGCATCTCTCAGAGAGGCCAAACACACCCCTGGATCTCGAACTGGGCGATGGGAGCATTGATTTATCCACCTTGGGTTGCCTTTTTTTGAGCGCTCCTGGATCTGCTCACCTGGTTGTGATGTCTCTTCCAGGTGCTTCACCTCTCCGCGGAGTTTTTGGGGTGCTGCACCCCACCCTGAGCCCTCCATTCACCCGAGCCTCCCCCCGGAGGGGATCCCCCCACGCCCCCCATTCCCGAGCACAGCCCGGAGGAAGCAGCTGCTTCCCGGCTGGAGCGAGCGCTGCCGGGGCTTACGCAATTATCGGATGAATCAGCAGCACATCTGGGCGCCTGATGAGGCTGCACAGTCACATTTTCCCCTCCATCCCAGCCTCCCCATGAGCTCTTAAGCCCCGGGAAGGCAGCGATCCAGGCCGGGCTGCCTGGCTGGGGAGCGGGAGGGAGAGGAAGCCGGGCTGGCTTTGCCTTGCAGGGGAAATATTTAACGCTGCCATCAAAGAACTGGGTCATGTCCCTGTGTCTTCCTGAGCCGGGGTGAGAAATCAGGGCTGTGTTCTCGGGATGGGTTTGGCTTCCCTGTGGAGGGAGATTCCCCTTTTCCTGCTCCTGGCTCCGGGTTTTGAGGTGGAGGGATGCTCCTGAGCTCGGCTCCTGTAGGGTTGGGATTTATGGGGTCAGGTCAAACCCAGGGGCAAGCTCAGGGTGAGCAAAAGGAGCTGGGAGGCTGAGGATGGAAAAGGAGAGGCTGGGGAGAGAGGAGAGGCTGGGATGGAGAAAGGGAGGATGGGGAAGGAAAAAAGGAGGATGGGGATTGAGAAAGGGAGAATGGGGATGGAGAAAAGGAGGATAAGGATGAAGAAAGGGAGGATGAGGAAGGGGAAAGAGGTTGGAGGATGGATAAGGGGAGGTCAGGAAGTGAGAAGGAGAGGCTGGGAATAGGTGAAATAAAGGATGGGGATGGAGAAGGGGAAGCCAGGAAGAGAGGAGAGGCTGGGAATGGAGAAAGAAAGGACAGGGATGGAGAAAGAAAGGACAGGGATGGAGAAGGAGAAGCTGGGGATAAATAAAGGGGGCTGGAGGTGAAGAAAGGGAGGATGGGGATGGAGAAATAGAGGCTGGGTGTGGAGAAAAAGAGGATGGGAGTGAAGAAAGGAAGAATGGGGATGAGGAAAGGGAGGCTGGGGATGGAGAAGGGGAAGCTGGAGATGGAGAAGGGATGGCCTTGCTTGCATTTGATCCACGAGGAGCTGAAGCCAGACTGACCAGGCACTTTCCACCCTCCACCATTGGGTGCATTTCCCCAGCCCATCACCCCAATCCACAACGCAGGTGAGTCCCCATCCCAAAAACCCTCCTGCCCCCAACACAGCCCCACCCAAAGGGGAATCCTCCCCCAGCAAGCACCTGGAGCCTTTCCCCATTCCATTTCCACTCTCTCCATCACCCCCCAGACCTCCGGGACCCCTCAACCAGCCCGACCCCAAAGTGGGGGGGGCTGCACATGGGGACGGGGGCGCTGCTGGAGCGGCTCCCGGGGCGCTGTGGCTGCGGGAGGGGCAGCGGCTGGCGGGGGCTGCCGTGTCCCCGCTCGCACACTCGGATGTCGCTGCTCATCACCGTCAGCCGGCACGGATCGGCCACAGGCAGACAGGACCGCGGGCGGCAGCGGCGATGCGGGGAGAGCATCCCTTCCCCCACCGCCCCGCTCCTTCCTTCCTTCCTTCCTTCCCCCAGCGCTGTCCCTGGCCCCAAATTCAGGCCTTTGCCAGGATGCGGGGAGAAAACAGGCGGGGAAAGAGGGAGGAAGGTGTTTCACAGCTTGGAACAAAGCCCGAGGGGGTCCTGGGGGATGGCATTTCCTCCCCTGCCCTCTCGTTTCCCCTCTGAAAGAATCGGGAGATCAGGTGGGAAATCACGAGAAGGGAAAAGGGGTGTGTGGGTCCCGCAGTGCCAGGGCACAGTCAGCTCCTTCTGCAGCACAAAATAGCCAGTTTTCCGAGGGAAAACGGGAAGCTGGGGAGATGTGAGTGCAAATGGAGAGCTGGTTCCTTCAGGCTGCGTGCTCAGAGGGGAATACCTGGTCCTTCCCTCTGCTGAGGGGCATCAGAGAGCCCAAACTGGGCCCTCAGACCTTTCCCAGCAGGATTTGGCCTCTGTGGATTATTGCCCATGGGCTGCCTCGTTCCTCCAGTCACACCCACGGGTGGTGGAGGGAAGGGGACACCAGGGGGACACCCCCATGCTCCCATTAAAACTGGTTATCAATCATTAATAAATGGTCGATCACACACAGCTCAGCCAGAGAAGGAAGGAGAATTTCTCCAGCTAACTCAGGTCATGGCCTGCCCTGATTCCCCCATGCCATTTCCAGATGATCATCCCTGATTTCTCCATGCCATTCCCAGATGATCATCCCTGATTCCCCCATGCCATTCCCAAATGATCATCCCTGATTTCCCTGTGCCATTCCCAGATTATCATCGCTGATTTCCCTGTGCCATTCCCAGATGACCATCCCTGATTTCCCAGATGATCATCCCTGATTTCCCTGTGCCATTCCCAGATAATCATCCCTGATTTCCCAGATGATCATCCCTGATTTCTCTATGCCATTTCCAAATGATCATCCCTGATTTCCCTGTGCCATTCCCAGATGATCATCCCTGATTCCCCCGTGCCATTCCCAGATGATCATCCCTGATTCCCCCATGCCATTCCCAGATGATCATCCCTGATTTCCCTGTGCCATTCCCAGATGATCATCCTGATTTCCCTGTGCCATTCCCAGATGACCATCCCTGATTTCCCAGATGATCATCCCTGATTTCCCTGTGCCATTCCCAGATAATCATCCCTGATTTCCCAGATGATCATCCCTGATTTCTCTATGCCATTTCCAAATGATCATCCCTGATTTCCCTGTGCCATTCCCAGATGATCATCCCTGATTCCCCCGTGCCATTCCCAGATGATCATCCCTGATTTCTCCATGCCATTCCCAGATGATCATCCCTGATTCCCCCATGCCATTCCCAGATGAGCATCCCTGATTTCCCTGTGCCATTCCCAGATGATCATCTCCCAGATGATCATCCCTGATTCCCCCATGCCATTCCCAGATGATCATCCCTGATTTCCCTGTGCCATTCCCAGATGATCATCCCTGATTTCCCAGATGATCATCCCTGATTTCTCTATGCCATTTCCCATCCCTGATGCCATTCCCCTGATTTCCCTGTGCATCCCTGATTTCCCTGTTCCCAGATGATCATCCCAGATGCCATTCCCAATGATCATCCCTGATTTCCCTGTGCCATTCCCAGATGATCATCCCTAATTTCTCCATGCCATTCCCAGATGATCATCCCTGATTTCCCTGTGCCATTCCCAGATGATCATCCCTGATTTCCCTGTGCCATTCCCAGATGATCATCCCTGATTTCCCTGTGCCATTCCCAGATGATCATCCCTGATTTCCCTGTGCCATTCCCAGATGATCATCCCTGATTTCCCTGTGCCATTCCCAGATGATCATCCCTGATTTCTCCATGCCATTCCCAGATGATCATCCCTGAAGTGTCACACGAAACAGAGGAGGCAGAAAGGCAGCAAATCCCTGGGAATTTGGGAGCTGGAGCTTGGTCTCATTAACCAGCAAACCACAACGAGCCACGGCGCTCCTGTCAGCATTTGCTGTGACAAACCCAACACGCAGCCCCCAAATTATCCAATTAGTGCTAATTCCCGTCAATAATGCAATTGTGGTGGTGGCACACAGGCTCGTGGCCATCTCCTCTGCTCAGAGGCGCCGTGGAAAGTCAGCAGCAATCCCAGATTTTTTGTTGGAAGGGGTGAGGGTGGGAGTGGGACCTGGTTTTTGCTGCTCTCCCACCTCACAGAACAACCTCCTGCTGGCACTGCTGGGTCACAGAACCTCCCCTGATTTTATTCAGACCCTCACTGGCTGGCTGAATGTTTTTAGGGTGAAACCAAGCAGTTGCGAAAAGCTGGTGGCCTGACTGGTTGCCACACCAGAAATTCTCATCTGACCATTGGGCAATGTGTTGTTACAGCTGAAATCAGCTAAAAATGGATTTTAAAAGCTCCAGGACGAGCCTGCCAAGGCCTGCCAGGACCTTAGCCCTTGTCTTGCTAAGCAGAATAAGGAGCATGACCTAAAGGCAGTGGCCACACCTTGTTTTTGTGCTCCCAGGGCATAAAGGCAGCGGTGTGAAGTGTTATCCCTGAATCCTCCCTCAAGTCTGCCCTGGAAAGGGGAGATTTAGGTGGGATATTGGGAATAAATAGTTCCCTGTGAGGGTGCTGAGGCCCTGGCACAAGTTGTCCAGGTTGTCCCATCCCTGGAAGTTTCCAAAATCAGGTTGGATGGGGTTTGGAGCACCCGGGGACAGTGGGAGGTGTCCCTGCCCATGGCAGGGGTGGAATGAGATGGGATTTAAGATCCTTTCCACCCCAAACCATTCCATGGGTCCTGCAGCACCCTTGGGTCCATCCCACCCTCCGTGCTCTCCACCCATCCCTTGGAGTCCACCCAAACTCCACCTTCCTCTTGGCCCCAGAAGGAGACAGACACCAAAACATCAACATTCGCTGGGTTCCTACAGGATCCTCCTAAAATCCCAAACACTACGGGACATTTGGCATCCTTTGAGTGCGCTAAACAACAAAACTCTGCTTTCCTTCCTTTTCCAGATCATTCCTTTCATTCCCATCACAGTGGGGAAAGTGCCCATCCTCCTGCTGACATCCCAGCCTCAAGGAGCCCCAGGCTGCTGGTCCAGGGGACGGCCAGAGCAGGGAGGGCTGGGCAGGCAGAGCAGCAAGGTTTGTCCCTGAGCTGGCTGGGAGGAGGATAAAACCCTGCTGCAGTGTGAGGTAATGGCAAGGAGAGGTTGTGGGTTTTTTTGAGCTTGTCAGTAGGAAGCATATGGCTGCTGCTGAGCTCCCAGGCTTATTTAGGATTTAGTGCCTATTTGATCTATTTTAATCCAGATGTTCAGCTCATCACATAATGAGATCCCACCAGAGGAACTGTGATGCCTCCCAGACAGCCCAGTCCCCAAATTGCACTGGGGAGAAGGAGCAGCTCCACCAAGGCTGAGCTTGGTGCCAGGGCAGCTCGCGGTTCCCACTGGGCTGGCATCAACACGCCCATGCTGGGAGTCCACACAGCTGCCCACGTCCTTCTGGCACCCAACCCAAGCAGTTTCTAAAAATCTGAAATTTTTGTCTTCCAGCATTTGGAAATGTTGAAGGGTTTCACCGAAGGTGGGATGTGTTTCTCTCCAGCCTCCTTTTCCCTGACCATGGGCCTTCCACCCAGACTAAGGCACCATTTCTTCTCCTTATTTTGGTGCAGGGACTGACCCCTGCACCATTCACCTTCCTCCTGCATCCCTCCACCTGAATTTTTGTCTCTCTTCACCTGAATTTTGGTGTTTGTGCACATGGAATGTGCCAGCTCCCACTGCAGCTCGTGGATATGGAGGGGAATCCAGGAATCTGGCTCATATTGCCACCAGGGGAGCCTCCCTAAGTGCTTTCCAGGAGAAATTAGGGTTGGTTTGGAGCACTGAATTCCTCTAATTTTGAAGCTGGCTCCCACTCTGGGCTCCCCAGAAGGTGACAAAAACACATCTCCTCCTACCAGAGTGACTCCCAAACCCCACTGCAGGATTTACACTGAGTTTAAAACTTTATTAAGATTAAAAAAGGCTTTTCCCAGGTGCAGCACTGCCCCTGGCCAGGGACTTGGAGCAGGGGGAGCTGATCCAAGGTGGATCAGGGTTTGGGCGGCCTGGGACAGGAGCTCTGTGTGTTTCTGGTTGGCACTGACCACAGGAGAATGGAGGTGATGGATGTGTCCTGCCTGCTGCTTCCTGCCCTGCTGCCTCCTCCTCTCCTGCTCCATCTCCAGCTCTCCTTGGGAGGACAAACTGTACAGAAAGATCCTCTGGGAGTGCCAGCACTCGGCATCCAGCCCTCCATCAGCTGCAGCAAAGAGCATCTGGCTCCTCTCCATGTCGGACACTGCGCCTTTCACAGGGAGATCTGAGCAGGGGAGGAGCTGGCTCCAGAGGGCTCCAAACAGGCTGGGAGCACCTCAGCTGCGCAATTCCCATCCCTGGCAGTGCCCAAGGCCAGGCTGGATGGGGTTTGGAGCAACCTGGGATGGTGGGAGGTGTCCCTGCCCATGGCAGGGGTGGAATGGGATGAGTTTTAAGGTTGCTTCCACCCCAAACCAGTCTGGGATTTTCCCACCCGCAGCTCCCCCCTCCTCACCTCACAGGAACTGAGCTCTCCATGAATCTCCATCAGCAGAGGGTGCTTAAAAGGTAAAAAAAAAGCCCCAAACCTGCATATCTTGACATTTAATTAAAGAGATGTGAGTGGTTCATGGGGGATGCAGAGTGCACAGCAGCGGGCCAGGAGATGCCCTTGACGGAGCCTGGGTGTGCTGGGCTTGGGAGCAGGGGGAGGAGGATGGGAAACCCATTTCAGTTAAGATGCTGAGGCATGAAAGCCCTCTTGGCCTCATTCCTCTTTGCACTAATGACCCTGGGCTCCCCTCCTCCACCCCTCCTGTGGCTGCTGGGAGGTTGTGGCACAGCACATCCTTGAGAGAGGCAGGAGGAGAGGGATGGACCCTGCCTGTGGTGGGGGTGTGGAACTGGATGGGCTTTAAGGTCCCTTCCAGACCAGTCTGGGATTCTGTGGTTGATTCCCTGGAAGTGTCCAAGGCCAGGCTGGAAGGGGCTTGGAGCAGCCTGGGATAGTGGGAGGTGTCCCTGCCTTTGCTCTGCTCTTTGGTGGTCCTGGTGCCAGGGAGTGGATGCAGGAATGGCCATCAGGATCCTGGGTTTGCACCAGGGTTTGTGTTTTCAGGGAAAACACCACAAATGAGGGGCTTTATTTCCTTTTTGTCACCTCCTGCAGGTAAACTCAGAGTAGGAAAAGCACCTCTACTGTTACTGAGAAGGAAAGCTTGTGGCAAACGATCCCTTTAATGTATTTCCATGGTTTTCTTGCTGGGTTCAGGAGAGCCCTGTGGGGTGAGGTCCTTCAGCATCCTTCCCCCAGCTCCTGAGCTGTGAGGAGAAACGAGGAGCAGCTCCCAGGGGTGGAAACACCACCCTGGACCTGCCCCATCCCTCTGACAGCAGCACTCCCTGCTTCTGCACCCGCCAGGATGGGTTTGCAGGTGCCAGGTGTGTGCCTGGGGCAAGAAATGGCCATTTTTGTCTGAGCTGAGCCAAAATTACCTTGTCCAGGGGAGGTTGATGTGCTCGGGTGGGCTCCTGCTCCCACAGCCCCCAGTCCTGTTGGGCCTGTGCTCATTCCTGATGCTGTTAATTCCTTCCTCACATCTTCCCAAGGCCAGGTTGGATGGGGCTTGGAGCAACCTGGGGTTGGGAAAGGTTCCTTTCCTATGGCAGGGGGTGGAACCAGAAATCCTTTAAGGCATCCAACCCAACCCAATCCATGATTCTGTGCTGATTCCCCACTCCTCCAATGCGTGGTTGACCCCAAACCACGAATCCTGAGATCCCAAAAGCTCCGAGCGCTTTGTCCCCATCCATGCACGGGAATTCCAGCAGCACCCCGGGGACACCCAGCGCTGTTTTCTCCGTGTCCTCCCTCCCTCCCTCCCTCCTGCCGTGTCCTCCCGGCGTTAATGAGCCGGGAAGTGCCCTTGGCTGCAGGAGGAATCTCCACCTTAATCACTGCGGACAGAGCCGTCCCCAGAGCGGGGCTTGGTTAACGGGGACAGGGATGGAGAGGGAAGGAGATGGATTATCCCGTGCTGATTCACATCTGCAGGGATGAGAGGCGCAAAGGGGATGGGATCACCATTAACGCCGAGGATCTTTGGTGTTCCAGGCTGCTCCCAGCTTCCCAGGAGTGTGGGAATCTGCACAGCTCCATCCTCTCCCTTCAGCACAGCCTTTCCCCCACCTTTTCCCTGAAGATGCTCGGGGTTTGTCTGGGCACATCATAAATCACGGATAATCCTCCAAAGGACCCGCTTTCTCAGGAATTGGTGGCTTTCCCCACCAGTGCTGGGTGCTCCCAGGCTGCACCCCTGCAAGAAGAGAGGCCGAGCTGATTTGTCCCCGGTTTGGTGCCAGGGTCACCCGAGGTGACACTGGAGGTGGGATCCTGCAGGATCAGCCCCTCGCCGAGCTCCAGCAGGATTCAGCAGAGATTCTGCCAGGCTTTTAATAGTGGACTCCTTCCCCCAGCCGCCCCCAACCGTGGCACGTGCAGATCATCAGCTGAAAAGCCTGGTGTGGGCAGGCAGCCCACGGTTCTTTCTCTAAATAAACCTTCCCCTGGCTGCCTGACTCTCCATCTCCCTGCAACGGGATGGGTTTTATTCCTTGGGCTCGGATCAGGGCCTGGGCGGCCTCTGGGGCTTTCTCAGCTCCCCCTGGAAGGGACCTGCATCTCCTCTCTCCCTGCCCCTGGAGCTCTCTTGTTCCAGCAGAGTCATTTCCTGCCTCCTCCTCCTCCTCCCTGCCAGGGGACACAGCGTGCCCCGCAAAGTGCTGGAGGCTGACAAAACTCCTGGATCAGGCAAAAATGTTGCCGTGGCCTCTGATAAAGTGGGAAATGCCCCCAGGCTGTGAGCTACCAGCACGGTGCTGCTCCCAGAGCCTCTTTTGCAGCAGCTGGAGCCTCCCAGACCCCCAAAAACCCCGGGCACAGAGGGTGTGAGCAGCCAGAGGATGCCGGGGGGACCCTGCTGGCCCCTCAGCACAGGGATCTGGGTGCCAGCAGCACTGAGGCAATTAAATTTGCTGCCTGACCCCAGCTCCAGAATGAGATCTTGCCATGCTTGACTTGACCCGTTGGCCGAATCATCATTACGTGGGGAATGCTTGGTTTTTGTTTTTTTTTTGTTTTTTTTATTTCAGCTGTGTAAAAACAAGAGAACGGGGGAGGAGGGAGAGGGAGGGTGCCTGGCTGTGTCCTCTCCTCGCCTCACGTGTCCCTCACCGTGGTCAGGCCACATGGAGCACGTGGGACCTGGTGGAGCATCAGGAAGAGCTTTAAGGAGGGGGTTGCTCTGGATTTTGGGTGAGCCCCTGGTGCCCTGCAGGGCTCAGGCTTTGCTCCTCCACCCCAAAACCATCTGGGGCTGTTTCCTTAAGGAAGCACAGTCTGATCCCCACGCTCTGGTCTCCCTGCTGTGTGTTTCTTACAGTTCTTTGTGCCAAAATCGTGCAGTTCCATGGAATCGGAGGAATTCGGAGTGAGCACGAGGAATGACTCGCTTCGGGGCAGGGAGAGCACACCAGAGTCACCTTTGCCTGGTGAGCACTGGCACGGGGACAGCTCAGGGCTGGGCAGCAGCAGGGCCCCATTCCAGCCTGCCTGGTGATGCTCCTCCAGGATTAAGGACTGAGAGAACCCAGCCCCTGCTAAGGAAACACCTGCAAAAAAACACTGCAGGGAGCCCCAGCCATCTGGCCCAACCCAAACCTGTCCCCAGCGTGTCCCAGAGGAGAGGGACAGAGAAATCCCAACAAAAGCTCTCCCAAGAGCCCCTTTGCTCAGGATTTCTCGCCCAGCTGGGGACGTCAGGAGTTATTTATGGGCTGTGTCTTTTTTAGCCTGCTGTGATCAATAGGTGTGACCCATCACACAATCCAATACCACATCAGCAGCCAGGGCAGCAGAGAAAAGATTTTCCTCCCTGTGGTCATAATGTCACTCACCCAGCTGTCCTTCAAGGAGGGGGGAAAAAAAAGAGTCATTCCCTTCAAGCTGAAAAGAAAAGCTGGGATTCTCCTCCTTTTATTCCCATGAGTTTCCAGCAAGCCACCTTTAGGTGCTTCAATAGACTGCCAGAGCCTGACTTTATCACCTGATAAAAATAATCCTGTGGGAAGATAATGGATCCAACAAGCCTGTGTGGAAGTGGGAGAGGCTGGAATTCATCTGTGCTGCTGGAAGCTCTGGATTACCCTGCCATGGCTCTGGCATCCCTGATGATCCATTCCTGATCTCCAGCTCTGCCTTGGATCAGCAGTTCCTTCCAGCCAGCAGCAGCAGGAGATGGGAATTTGGGGAGTTATCCACACTTTTCACACTCAAAGAGGTGCAGACAGCCTGGGTCTTGGACAGGGGTGTCCTGGGGGCAGGGAGCTGCTCCTGGTCCATATTCATGGCTAAAAGAGAGCTCCCAAGAGTGGAATCATGGAGCAGGAGGAGGAGGAGGCAGCATTGAGCAGCTCTCAGAGGATCTGCTCCCAAGAGAGGACCAGGTTTCCAAAAAAAGGGCCCTCACCAGGCACCCACAGCTCTCTGCTCCCCAGTCTGGGTCTCCTGGGCTTCACCCATCCAGACAGGACAGGACACTGCTCCTTCCACTGGGAGAGCAAATTCCCTGGTGAGATGAACGTCAGGCAGGGCTGAGAGGCTCTTTGGCACCATCCAGCCACGATGTCTGAAGGTTTGCAGGCTGTGTCCCTCTCCAAGAGCTTTCCTGAAACACCAGGATTTATCTCCAGGTGCTGAAAGCCAAGGTCTCCTCCTCTCCTCTCCTCTCCTCTCCTCTCCTCTCCTCTCCTCTCCTCTCCTCTCCTCTCCTCTCCTCTCCTCTCCTCTCCTCTCCTCTCCCCTGCCTCATTTCTTCAGGAGCAGCAGGAATTGCACCACCAAACTCCTCCACCCACCCAGCCACGCTCCTTGGATCAAGCTCTTCCATCCCAGTGCCCCATTCCTGCTGTTTTCACCAAGATTCCAGAGGTTTCTCCCCCTTCTTCCAGGGTGTTGCTGGAGTGATGATGACCTGGCAACCTCCTGGTGTTGTCCTGGGCCAGGGGTGCAGCATCCCCTGCTCCAGACTGTGAGAATTTATCACCCAAATTCACGAGGATGAATTTCAGGTGCAGGGTGGAAGAGGGAAATGGAATTAAGCAGGATTTTGGCCATGAAAGGTCTTTAGTAGCTCACAGTCAGAGCCTGGTATGAAATCCTACCAGCACCTGCTAAAGGCCACCAGAGAGCCCCTCTTACCCTTCTGATGGGGACACTGAGGTCCCCAAATGAGAAGGACAGATAGAAAATGCTCCCCATGGGTGAAAACTCCCTTCTCCCTGCTTGGCCACGTGATTGAAACCCCACAGGAGGAATCTGCACCCAAAGCTCCATCTCACCTCTGGTTTTTCATCAAAATTGGTTAAAATTAGGAGCAAAAATTACAAGCTGGTAGCTCTCCCCTCCTTCCCATGGTTTCATCCTTGCAAGGACAGAATCCCTTCCCCTTTCCTGCAGCGGGGCTGCTCAGGCTCCTGCTCCCATCCCAGATGGCCGTACCCAGGAGCAATGGCTCCGGATGGACATGTCACAATAAAACCTCCTTTCTATTTATACACTGCTTGTGACCTTCAGCTGTTGCTCCACCGCCCTGGACGCGGCACAAACAGATTTTTCAAACATCCTGGGGTTTGTTTCTGGAAGGTGCAGAGGTTCCCTGAGTTTTCCGAGGGGTCACGAAGTGCAGCCACTCCAGACCTTCCCAGAAAGTGGCTGATAGCCTGATATTATTTTTTTTTTTTTCTGTCTGTATCATAATTTCTGGGGTTAAACTTAGTATTTAAAAACACAGATGGGCTCAGTTTAAAGACTGGGAGAGGATCCAATTGTAAGTTGTCCAGCTGGTAAAACACCCTCACTGCTAAAAAACCGGGTGAACTCGGGAATTCAGGCAGCTCCATCCTCCCATCCTTTGCCTCTCCTCTGGCAAAGCCATGAACCCCCCCAAAAATGTGCTCACAGCAGGAATGGGGTCAGTCCATGAGCCACTCACCCCTTCCCCTCCTATTGCACAAACCCATCCGACCTCTCTGCAGCTCTGGCCACGACTCAGCTTTCTCTGACAGCAAAAATGTGGCGTTTTCCTGAGTTTCCTCCAGTTTTTTTTTCCTCCACAGGCACAGGAGTGGGATGCAGGGTTGGCCTTTGGTGGGATGTGGAGCTCCTGTGCTGAGCCTCAGCCTCTTGGTTCATTCATAAAGCCTATTCCACACAATCGTGCACTAATTCGTCCCGTTTTTGGGAGGGGAGCATCTTCTCTGGGCTCCAAGCCCAGCTCTCATCCTTGGGCTGGAGATTTTGTCACCCTTAGCTTTGATTTCGTGTCCCAGCATCAGGAGGGACCTTTCCACCAAGGTGGGGATTTTAGGGTTGCTGTTTTAGGGTGGTTTTTTTTAGGGAAATACAGAAATTAGGGTGGAGAACAAGACTTTCCAAGTCATTAATTGAAGCTTAGAGGGAAGTCTTGTCGTCCAAATATGTAGAGAAAGCACTGCTGGGAGAGGAATTAATATAAAATGAATATAAAGGAAGTTATGAGTGCTTTGGGGAGGGGAAAACATGGATGGGGCAGGGTCTGGGTGTTTATTGCATGTTCAATAAGGAACATTTGGAGTCAGGAAAGAAATCCTGGATTTCAAGAGAGTGAGGGCGAATATCTGAAGGTGAAATGAGTTTTGGGGGCTGACACGGAGGGATTGGCTCTCCCTGCTCCAACACGAGTTTTGTGGAAACAACACGGGGTGGTGTTTCCACAAAAAATAAAGGTATTTTCCCTCCAAGCCTGCTTGGCTGCCCTTGCCTGGCTCCATTCTGGGCACTCAGTGCCCTGAGGGATGGGACACAGTGTGGGCAGAGGGCATTGAGCAAACCATGCCCTGGGCATGGCACAGAGGGCCAGGGCTGCTCCCCTTCAGGAGCTCTCATTTAGGGACCCCTTCTTTGCTTCCAGCAGGGAGAAAGCACTGAAGAGAGTGGCTTGGATCGTGCCAGAGCCCTGCTGACTTTCAAAAGAACTCAGTTATTGATTTCTGGGGCTGTGCTTCTCCCTGGAGGACTGGAAAAAGCCCAAGGCGGTTGCCTAGGATGCCTGAGAGCTGTGACTCTGAGAGCAGCCTTGCTTAACCAGGACCTTTCCTCATGGAATTTGAGGCCAAGGTCATTCCCCCAGGCTGCTCTCCAGCAAGCAGGCTGTGAGGGGCTGGAGGCTCTGCCAGCCAAGGAAGAAGATCCCAAAAAAAAAGGTAGAAATCAGGATAATGATGTTTTCCCCCTGAGGCAGAGATTTCCACCTTGCTGAGGTGGCTGATCTGGAGAGCTCAGAGCCTACACTAAGAAGAGCTGGGAGATGTTCATTTGCCACTCAGAGGCGTGGGGAGAGGTGCTAAAATGACCCCAGAAATCAGTTCTCTGTGCAGGGGGGTCCATCTGGCACGAGTGTGGATATGGGCACACATGTGCCAGGCACAGGGAGCTGAGGTGGCCAAAAAACTCCATTTCCCACCTCAGATAGATGGAAACACTCATCCTGGACTCACAGAATCATTAAGGTTGGAAGAGACCTCCCAGGTCAAGCCCAGCCTTTGACCATCACCACTCTCACTGAGACATCTCGTTTTTTGAGCACTTGCAGGGATGGTGACTCCACCATTTCTTATGGAGCCTGTTCCAGTGATTAAGATCTGTTCCAGTGAGGAGATTTTTCCTAAAATCCAACAAAAACCTCGACTCACACAGAGAAAACAGGCAGTGCTGTCTCCAGCAAGGATCTCCACCATAAGTGATGCCAACGGAGACCCCATTCCGTATCTGCCTGCTCAGATATTCTGGGATACCCACAGGGTTCTCTTGGAGAACTGAACCGAGCTCAGATCAGCACAGCCAAGGAGCTGGGTGGTGGTGTGGACACCAAGGTGTGGTCAGTAAAACGTCCTTGAGGAGTGACAGCCCCAGGAGTGGGCAATCAGCGCCCAGGAATGCCCAGCACTGCAGCCTGAAAATCAGGGAATCACAGAGCAGAGTCACAGTTGGAAGGGACCTTAAAGACCACCTCATTCCAACCTGGAGCTTCTCACCTTCCACTAACCTGGCCTTGGACCCTTCCAGGGATCCAGGGGCAGCCACAGCTTCTCTGGGCACCCTGTGCCAGGGCCTGACCATCCTCACAGGGAGGAATTTTTTCCCAGTAGAACAGCCCTCAGTGCCCAGGTCTTTGCTGCCTTTACCAACAATCAGCCTGCCACTGATGCCAGCGTGATGCCAAGGATGGCCCTGCAGCCTCCATGACTCACAGACAAAAGGTCCCTGCTCTCTCCCTGCTAAACATGAACCCACAGAGGTGCAAAAGCAGCCAGAGCTGAGCTGTGATGGATGGCAGGGCTCAGCTGGGAGCTGTTTGATTTGGGTGAAAGACACTGTGTGGGAAGCAGCCCTGCCTGAGCTCCAAGGTGTGTAGGAGCCAGCTCGGTTTCATCTCAGCTGATTCTGGCAGCAGAGCGTTGCTTTGGAGAGAAACGAAATGCCGGGAGCTGTGGAGGGGGATGGAGGTCAGGACAAATCTCTCCATTCACTTCTGCAGGCATGAGAGCAGCTTTGAATGGGAATTTCTCCATGAAAGGGCTGTGGCAGATCTGGAGTGGTGCTGAAAGAGGAGATAACCTGGAGTGTCCCTGCCTTGGCCAGCTCTCCAGGCTGGGATCCCTGGATTGTCACTTGGAGGAAGCCCTGAGGCTCCTTCCTAGCAAAGCCAGCAGTGGCCCATCAGCATGAAATCACAGATTGCTCTGGGTTGGAAGGACCTTTAAAGGTCATTTAATCTCACCCCTGCCATGGGCAGGGACACCTTCCACTGTCCCAGGTTGCTCCAAGCCCCATCCAACCTGGCCTTGAACACTTCCAGGGATCCAGGAGTAGCCACAGCTTCTCTGGGAATTCCATTCCAGGGCCTCACAACCCTCACATGGAGGAATTCCTTCCCAGTATCCCATCCATCCCTGCCCTCTGGCAGTGGGAAGCCATTCCCCCAGCCCTGTCACTCCAGGCCCTTGCCCAAAGTCCAACCCCTCCAGCATCGGTTCTTTGAATTCCTTTGGACTTGCAAATAGAGTATTTGATACAGAATCCCATAACTCCAAAGATCTCCTCTTCTTTGCATGACACCCCAAAGATCTCAATCTCTGCTCCTTCTCCTCAAATTCCAACCAAAGGCTGAAACCATTGTTATTCCCAAGAATTGCTCCCAGATCTCCTGCATCTCCCCATTACTTGGAGAGACCTCCTTGGTCTTGAGCTGGCTCTGCCGTGATGAGCCAGCCCTTGGCACTGGTGCTTCTGAGCACCCCCAAACCATCTGCTCTCCTTTCATCCCTCTCCTGGGTCCCTGTGAGGAGGAGGAGGCTCCAGCTGAGAGAAAGGGACAGGCCGCCCACTCGTGCTGAGTAACCATTGCCAAATTGGATGCCAGCACACACACACACACACACACACACAAATATTTCCACCGAGGCTGCTATGAACAATGCTCCCTTGATGATTTGCTGTCTCAAACACTCCTGCCTCTGGCAGCCCTCCACGGGGAACAGGCAGTTCAGGCACTGACCCTCCTGCTCCTGGGCTGGCTCGTGGGCACCTCTTCATCCAGCTCTGCTCGCCAAGGGGGTGTTCCATGGGCGAGACACGGGATGTGATCCCTGCCCTGGGAGTTTGCAAGGTGAAGGCTGGCACATGGGCCAGGGCAGAGCTGCGTCCTCGTCGGTGCTGGTGACAAAACTCCTCTGCTTCATCACCACTTGGAAAGCCTGGCCGTCTCCCTGGACACAATCCCAGCCCCACTTTGTTGTCATCTTCCCAGATTTCCTCCAAACGTTGCCGTGGTGCCCACAGACCCGCGGGAAGGAGTTTGGGCAATGTCCGGCCAAGGTTGGTCAGTCCTTTTTTCCAAGGGTAGTGACACCCTGAGCCACCCTGAGTGACACCAGAGTCACATCCTGATGATGTGAAAGCTGAACACCAGTGATGGAGGAAGCGCTGGGAGATGTCTGAACCTTGGAAATGGGGTGAGGTGAGCAAAGTCCTGCTTGCACAAGGTGAGAACGAGCTCATGGTTCATGTAGTAAAGAAATCAGTGATGGCTTTCCTAAAGCAAAGGGAAAAAGGACTGAGGTTCTCCGAAGCAGAATGTTTGATCTGAACATCATTTGTGCCCAGCCCTTGATTGCCCTCCCTGCTGGCTCCTGCATGCCTGGAGAGAGCCTTCCAGAGACCCCGTCCGCGCGCGGCGATCCCGGCTTTTGCACCGTCTACAAATAGTTTGGTGCGTGCTGAAAAGAGCAGATCTGAAGCCACAGTTGGCAAATTGCACCAACAAGCATATTCCCAGCGAGGCATTGTTCCAGTTTGTATATGTCTGAAAAGAACTGTTCAGGCATATGTTAAAGTTGGCACCTTCTCCCGGGGACTCGCTGCAAGCTGACGGCTGGAGCATGATAACCACAGCAAGGCACACAAAACACTCAGCAAAGAAGGGAAAACAAAGTCCACTCGGGATGTTAGCAGGGCTGGGATGAGGGTGAGGAGTGGGGGCAGAGAGGGCTCATCCCATCCTGCCACGGGGAATCTGCATCTGGAAGTACTTGGGGAGGGATCGGTGGTGAGGAGGAGAGTGAAAATCCTGCAGCCCTGGTGCTGGTCCCGGGATAATCCTTATCAAAAGACTCAGCCACTGGAATGGGAGAGTGGTTTGGGGGTGTCCTACAGGCTCTGGGCTTCGACCCACCCAAGGAGGCAGCACCTTGCAGTGGGGATGGGCTCACAGCACTTTGAGGGTTCTCAGCTCCCAGGGATGTCTGGACCTGGCAAAAACTTCTCCCCTGGAGATGCTGGAGAATGTGAGGGGGAAATATTGCCCTGGTTTTGCTCTTCCTTGGGTGTTCACAGACAGCTGCAGCTGGGGACAGGATGCTGGGCTGGCCTGGTGGAGCTGCAGCATGATCAGAGCATCCCCTTCTTGGCAGGGCTGGGTTAACTTTTGGACTCAGTGATCTCAGGGGTGTTTTCCAATCTAAATGATCCTGTGACTCTCAGCTACAAAACTGGACCTGCCCCAGCCTAGGCATGACCCATTTTGGGTCGGGGGACACGTGCAGCTCCCTGTTGATCCCCTCAGGGTGTCCAGGAGCACCCCAGTGCCCTTTGGAGGAGGCAGCTGGGGCTCATCTCCCATCAGGTGCAGCTCCATGTTGGTGCTCAGCCCTGCAGGTTTGTGGTGGGGTGAAAATTGGAGGAGAGCTCATCTGAAGCTGGAGCAGCGTGAGGAGCTCCATGAGCTTCCAGCAGGACACCTCCTACCCTTGCATGACCCCAAAAGAGGCTGCTCTGCCAGGCTCAGAGCAGACCAGGCTGCCCAGGAAGGACAGGACAGAACCTCCAGCTGCCCATGCAGGGCCTGAACTGCTCCAGTGCTTGGCAGCGCTGGTGGGGAGCAGCAGAATCCCACCCACAGCAGAGTCCAGCTGGTCTAATCCCAGTCCTCAAAGGCTGTGAGTAAATCAGGGAGCCTCAGCTGCCCTTTCCATCCCAGCAGGATCACACACAGCCCCTGGAGCTCTGACAGCAGCAACCTGTGCAGGGAGACACCCACAGCCGGCAGCTCTGGGGGTGCAGCCCAGGGCCTGTCCAGCACTGTTAGCAGGAATAATGAATTACCCACCCTGCCATTTCACTGGGAAGCTGCAGAATTAAGTGGCAGAAATCCCTGCCCCTTTCCTCCCTCCTGGGACTCCCAACAGATGAGCAGGAGGGGTGCAACCTCCAAAAATCCATGGAAAGGCCAAGGGGAGAGGCAGAGCCCAATGGTGTGTGCTTCAGGACCTAAACTTGCTGCAGGAAACCCAGCAGGGACATGAGCCACCAACCCCGCCATGGACAGGATCATGAACTTTTCCTTTTCTTTCCCTTTTCCCTTTTCCTTTTTCTCCTGGCACCTCTCATTTCTCCTTGGAGACGACAACTCCGTTCAATGTCCCAGTCAGGAGCTGCCCTGCCTTCAGCTGGAGTCCTTGGCCATTTGGATGTCCCCTTTTAGAGGGAGTTTGGGGAGTTTGTCCCTTCCTCTGCAAGCTCAGGTCCTTGGATTCTCCGTGGGATGGGAGAAGTTATTTCATCTCCCACACTGACTTTACATCCCCATCCCACTCCCACTGGAGACCCCCGGGGGTTCAGGCTGTGCCCCCTCTCCCCCAAAGGGCTCTGCTCCTGGAGATGGGGGGAAATAGGGACCAAAATGGGATTTTCACGGTGGATACAGGCAGACAGACTTGGCTCCCACCCCTCAGCCTTTTCTGTCACCCAGGGGCTGCCCGTGCCCCTCAAACCCCAGCCGTGCCCCCGGGACACCCCTGGGACACTGCCCCACTGCCTGCGGCAATGTCGGGGCTCAGCTTTATTTGGGGGCTCCTTTTTGGGGGGCACGAGGGCGATGAGACACGACGAGGCTGCGGGGGACAGAGCCAGACCCCAAACATCCCCTGTCCCGGGGTCTTGTGGGGGGAGGCGACAAGGTGAGAGGGGTGCAAGCAGCATCGCAGCAGCCCCAGCCAGGTCCGCGGGGACAGAGCCCTGTCCTGGGGGGGTGGCGAGGCAAGAGTTAAAGGGAAGGCGAGCAGATCCTCCTCCATCCTCCCGGTCCTCGCTGTTAGGCTGCTGCTGTGACAGGGGGTGGGGTCGGGGCTGGCCGCCGTTTGCCGCAAGAAGGGGGGGGAAACGTGGCTGCGAATGTGTGTGTGTGTGTGTGTGTGTGTTGGTGACACAGGACAAAATGAGATGAGACCCCTCGGACGGGAGCGGCCGCCCGGCTGCGATCCCTGATCCCGGCGCGATCCCTGCCCGTTCCTGCGCATCGCCGCGATCGCTGCCGGGCACCGGCGCAGCCCCAGCATCCCCGCCAAGAGTAAGGCTCGCGGTGGGAAGCGACTGGGAGGAACTGGGAAGCGGTGCTGGGAGAGGGGGGAGGTGGCATGGGGTGCGGGGTGACGAGGAGGGGGGGGTCCCTTGGGGGTGGAGAGAGGTGGGGTGCACGGAGAGCGAGGTGGGGGACCTGATGCTGGAGCTTCGCTCGCCTGAACCACCCACCCAGATGTAATTTGGGGGGGGGGGGGAGGGGAGGATTTTGGGGAGGGGGTGGGGTGGAGGATGGGCTGCCAGCGCCGATTTCGGGTGTGATGGAGGGGAGGGAGCCGTGTTTGTGCCTAAAGTCGCAGCTGCCTGGATTTGGCCCCGCGGGGCCATTGGGGATGTGACAGCACCCAAAAATAGAGTGCGAGGCGGGGAGGAGCGGCGGGGGGGCAGACCCGTGTGCCACTGCCAGGCCCAGGTTATCCCCCCTCGTCACCTTTTCCTCGTCTCCTGCTATTTATTTCTTTATTTCCTCGGCAGTGATGTCAGGGAGGGGAGCGGTGGCTGGGGCTGGGGGTTGGATTCGCGGCAAGGAGGTTGCTGGCGGCCGAGTGATTAACGTGCAGTTGCTGGGAATTATGTCATCTGCCTCGGTGCTGGGTGGCCCTCGCCCAGCAGCGGCGGTGAGGAGGGAGGGAGGACGTGGGGGGACGTCACGACATGGGGCTCCCCGCCTGGGGCTTCACCCCGGGAGGCGCCGATGCCTCCCCGGCTTTGCCAGGACTTGGGTACCCAGCGTTCCTCCCCACCCCGGCGCGGGGATCCCCGCTTGGGACATCACCCCGGGAGGCACCGGTGCCCCCCTGGCTTTGCAGGGATCGAGGGTTCCCCCGCGCCCATCGCGGCCCCCAGGCCGTGGGTGCACGCCCACCCCGCTGCCCGCTGCTCCTGGGGGTCCCGGGCCCACGGGCTGCACCCCCAGCAGGAGAGGAGCGGGTTTGTGGCTCCTGCCGAGGCTCATCCCGCTCGCTGGCCCGGCAGCCGGGCTTGGAGCAGGCGGAGCGGGCGCTGTGATGGAGGGAGGGTGAAGGTGGCATCCCCTCTGCCACCTCCCCGGCAGGGAGCGGGGCTGGAGCTGCTGCACTGCAGCACAGAGCCCCATCCGGGGCCGTGGGTGTGCCCGGGGGGAGCAGGGACCCCCTTTGTCACCCCGTCCCCTCCTCGGAGCCGAGGCGAGAGCCTGGGGACCTGTGGCTGCCAGCGGCCCCCCAGGCCAGGTGATCCCTGTGCTCCAGAGGGTGTTGGGCTGCTGGATGCTCCACACCCTCCTGGGCATCCCCCTGGGCATTGCTTGAGCACCCCCTGAGCATCCCCCCCAAATATCCCCCGAGCACCCCCGAGCATCCCCGGAGCACCCCCGAGCATCCCCCCAAGCATTCCCTGAGCACCCCCTGAGCATCCCAATCCTCTCCCCCACGTGGGGACCTGGGGAAGGAGGACGAGGCCTGCCAGTGAGCCTGGCACGGACCGTGCTTCCCATCAACAACCTCTTCCCTCTGCTCCACACCCCGTGGATCCCCGTGCAGCTCCGTGGATCCCCGAGCAGCTCCGTGCGCCGCGGCAGAGCGTCGGGCAGGGAGAGGAGCGGGCAGATGCCAGCAGGGAGATGAGGAGCGCAGGTAGGAAGGGCGGGCACAGCTGTAGCGGGGCATTTTCTGGCGTTTTCCGCCTCACGAGAGGGGGGAGGATGCCAACAGCTTGCTGAATTCCAGCTGGGAGCCCGCGGGTGCGATCCCAGCCGGGGGATGCCCTTGCCCCGTGCGATAACCTTTGGCAACTCCCTGAGCTCTCCGCGCTCTGCTCCCAACACCCTCCGGCACATCCTTCATCCTCAAACCCGCTCCGGTGGGGATTGTGGCGGCACTGAGCCCTCCAGGGAGGCGCTGGCATTACCAGGGACCTCAAGGCACCCCCGGTTTGGGGCAGGCAGGGCCGGGAGGCTGCTCCATCCCGCGCCGCTCGCTCGGCCGTGCCCTCTCCAGGCGGGCTCCGTGCGCCGGGGGTTTGTTTATGTGTGGCCCTGGTTGGAGCGGCGATCTGCCGCGGCTAAATATAGCAGCGATGCTGTCATCCGAGTTCAGCCTGGCTGGGGAATTTATTTTCTGCAAAGGCTGGGAGGCGAACGGGCTGAGAACAGGCGTGGAAATGCCGGAGCGGTGCGATTCCCTGTCGGCGGTGTCCGGGCTCACGCAAGGGCAGCGGGCACCTCGTCCCCAGTGTCGGCCTTGGGATAGCAGTGAGGAAGAGGAGGGATGTGTGGAGGGGTTGGAATTGTCCCCGCGGGCTGCCCGGGGCAGGGGTGGGCATTTAAAAAGCGGCGCGGTGCCTGTGTGGCTTCATGTCCCCATGCAGGGAAGAGATTCCCTCCTCCTCAAACTCTTCCTTGCTGTGTCACCGGGCTGGCATCCCAAGGGATCAACTTCTGATTTAAAAGGAGGAGGAGGAAGAGAAGCATCATGAAGGTCCAACATCTGGCTGTAGATATCTGGGAGAGAGCAGCTTGTCCTACAAAATGTGGGATTGGGAAAACACCCCCTTCCCTGGGGGCTGCAGCATCAGCCCTGGGCTTCCATCACCATGATAAGAGCACCTTTGATCACCCATCCCGAGGAAAAACGGGAAAAGAGGCAGAAGACAGGTCCCTTGACTTGCAAAAAAAGAAAAACAAAAAAAAGCCACCAGGCAGATGGGGAGGGTGTTTTCCACATGCACTGTGAAAACCACGTTGCATCAGCAGTCGGAGGCACTCGCTGCGTGATAGCTCCATGTGGATGGAGCAGGAATGTGGATAAACTGGCTGCAAAAAAGTTTCTGAAGGGAGTTCTATCCCGACAGGGAAGGTTAAGAGTTAAGAGGGTGGTGCTGGAGATGTTGAAGGGTTTAAAATCTGCTTTTTCCTGAAGAGGAGCTGAGCCATGCCCGGGGCTGTCAGAGAAACCCAGCAAACAAAGGGTGAAAGAAGGAGATTTCTTGTTTCCCTTCACAGAGGATCTTTCCCATTAGTCATTCCTGTCACAGGAGCTGCCAAACACGGTTATTATTTGAGGGATCTGAAAGTGAAATGGAGGCACGAGGCCATGAGCCCAGACATCCCTGCCCTCGGGATTGGGGAGCAGGCAGGGATCCCCCAACCCCTCTGGCTCCCCCCACACCTCTGCTCTGTGGGTAAAGCCGTGCTGGGCCCCTGGATTCATCCTCTGGCTCCTTTCCATGGAACCTGGACTAGGGAATGACATCCCTGGGCCCTTCCATCCCAAACCACTCCAGGATTCCACGGTTCCTGCAGGACACCAGGAGCCATGGGTGGCTGTGATGCTCCGTCCTGGAGGTGCTGGTGGACCGAGCACCTTGAGATCCTGCACTAATCCTGGTGGCTCCCCAAAGCACCCAAAACTCAGCTCTTCCATCACCCCACGGCCCCAGGCACCTCCATGGGGGACAGGACGAGGCTGAGCCCAACATGAGGGGCAAGAAGGGATTTTGGCTGAGTTTCCATCTCACAGACCTGGGGGGTTTTGCCATGAAGATGGGGGTCCGTTGGCTTTATCTGGTCCCTGACTCAGAGGGATGAGTTTTCTCTGAGTCTCTCTTTCCTTCAGGGCCAAATCCTGATCACAAGCTAATGAGATGCTCCAGAGCCAGCAGGGTGCTCCAGGTTTAGACAGGTGCAATCCCAGAATCCCAGAACCATTCAGGGTGGAAAACACCTCTGGGATCACTGAGTACCAACCTTTGATCAAACACCACCACCCCACCTAAACCGGAGCACTGAGTGCCACCTCCAGTCATTCCTTGGGTAATTCCAGGGACTGTGACTCCACCACCTCCCTGGAAAGCCCTTCCCAATGTTTAGCCACCCTTTCCATGAAGAAATTCTTCCTGGTGTCCAACCTGAACCTCCCCTGGCACAGCTTGAGGCTGTTTCCTCTCCTCCTGTCCCTGTTCCCTGAGAGCAGAGTCCGACCCCCCCTGGCTGTCCCCTCCTGTCAGGGAGTTGTGCAGAGCCACAAGGTCCCCCCTGAGCCTCCTTTGCTCCAAGCTGAGCCCCTTTCCCAGCTCCCTCAGCTGCTCCAGACCCTTCCCCAGCTCCATTCCCTTCCTTGGACTCTCTCCAGCCCCTCAAAGTATTTTTATGAGTGACCCAGAAATGCCCTCAGAACCGGAGGTGCCCCAGCAGTGCCAGCCCAGGGGCTGGACACTGCCCTGGCCCTGCTGCCTCCCCATTCCTGACAAAACCCAGGTGCCACTGGCCTCTTGCCCACCTGGGCACACCTGGGCTCATGTCCAGCCACTGCTGACCAGCACCTCCAGGTCCTTTCCCACCAAAGGGTGATGGAGCCCGTTCCCTTTGCAGGGAGCCCGGGAAAAAGGCAATCAGATCATTAACACATGCTGCTCTTCACACAACCAACCTCACAAATATTTATCAGCTGCAGAAACACACGGGCTCGGAAGTTGCCAAGTAACATAACAAGAGGAGCTTTTAAATAAATATCTGCGCGTCTGCGGGTGACGAATTAACCAAATCCCTTGGTATGTGGCCCAAAGATATGTTTTTCCTCTGGAAGCCCAGCACCAGTAATAAAAATAAGGATCCGAGCCAGGAATGAAAACCTGGGATAAGCAGTGACTGAGTGTCTGTCCAGCTCTGGAGGGAATTGGTTCCCTGTTGGGGAGGTCTGTGGAGTGATGCCCAAATGGTCCGTGCCTGCCAGGGACAAATCAGGAGCGGGATGGGATGGGATGGGATGGGATGGGATGGGATGGGATGGGATGGGATGGGATGGGATGAGGGGTTTATTTTGCAGGGGAGGTGAGAAGAAACTCAGGCTGGGTCTCATCCTGCAGCCACGTGCCTCTCCTAAACACCCCTAGCACTGATCTTCTCTGTAGGCTCAGGATTTCCAGGTACCTTGGTGCAAAGCCTGGATCTCTGGTTTTCCATGTTCCTTCTCTTGGAAGGGTCCATTGGATCTCTCCCTCTCCTAACCAGGTGGATCTGTCCCAGAAATCCAGCAGGAATGTTGCTTCCCTGTTGCTAAACTCTGCTAAATCCTTGCTGTGAGGTCAGTCTGGAGGTTTTGGGGGTTGTTAGAGGGGTCAGTGCTGCCAGAGGAGACCAGGTGGATCCATGGATGAAAGGAGATCTCTCACCCAATTCCTTCTTCTATGAGGAAACTCTGGCTTGTGGAGTTGGGATTTCACAGAATCATGGAATGGTCTGGATTGGGAGGGACATGGAAACCATCCCATTCCACCCCTGCCATGGGCAGGGACACTTCCCACTATCCCAGGCTGCTCCAAGCCCTGTCCAGCCTGGCCTTGGACACTCCCAGGGATCCAGGGGCAGCCACAGCTTCTCTGGGAATTCCATTCCAGGGCCTCACCACCCTCACAGAGAGGAATTTTTTCCCTAATATCCCATCTAAGTCCCTCTCCAGGTCTCTTGGAGCCCCTTTAGGCACTGGAAGGTGCTGGAAGGCGTCCCCAGGGCTTTCTCTTCTCCAGGCTGAACACCCCCAGCTCTCCCAGGCTGTCATCTCATTGGGTGGAGATGTTCCCATACAGACCCACCATCTCCCCACCATCTCCCCACCATCTCCCCACCATCTCCCCACCATCTCCCCACCATCTCCTCACCATCTGCCCACCATCTCCCCACCATCTCCCCACCATCTCCCCACCATCTCCTCACCATCTCCCCACCATCTCCTCACCATCTCCCCACCATCTCCCCACCATCACCCGAGGGCTTGGCCCGAGGGTTTTGCAAGCAGGTTGTCACTTCAGGGTCATTTTGGGGCCCTCTGGGGGTTCTTGCCTGAACCAAAACCTGAGGAGACACAACCTGGACATGGAGTTGGTTGGCAAAGTCAACTCGGGGAGTGGTTTTGAGGGGACAGACACTGCCCAGTCCTGGTGGGTGCAAGTGAGGGGGTCAGAGGACACCGAGTGGCCGAGGTGATGATGGTGGATGTCTCCCAAAGCAGCTGTAGATGCCCCATCCCTGGAAAAGCTGGAATGTGGGAGCTCCTCCCCTCACTCCCAGCCATGGCAGTGCCCCCAGGAGATGCTGCACAGGGGGAGGTCGGAGCTTTTCTTAGCCCAGCTGCTGGAGCTGGAAAAAACAGCCCAGCTTTCGGGCACAGGAGCTCATCTCCTTGTCCCCGCTTTCTAATTATATCAGCTGATCTAGCACAGGCTCCTTCCACTCCCCACGGGCTGCTGCCTTCATTGCAGCCCCGGCTCTGCCCTTGGCAAGCTCTTGGAGGAGCAGCCAAGCCATCCCAGAGGAGATGTCGGGATGGCAGGAGCGGCTGTGTCACCTCAGACGTTCCCCTGCAGTGCAGTCCCTGCCTCCAGCACTGCCAGGAATGGCAAGGGGACGAGGGACAGGGGACAGGGACATGGTGGTGTTTGTTCTGGCCGGGCTGTGTGCGTGTCACTCAGATGGGGAGACAGGAAAGGTTGTCCCTGTCATGAGAGGATTGGCTGGGATGGCTCCTCAAGGCGGTTCAGAGACACCAGGGTGGAGAGGAGAGGATGGAAACATCCCCCAAAAATCATCAGGGATGCTGGGATGAGACAGGCAGAGCTGCATCCCCCCAGGATCCTCCCCTGCCCAGAGGAGGGGGTCCCTGGTGGTCCCTGCCCAGGGGAGGGGGGCTCTGGAAGCACCAGGACCTGTTCTTGGCTCAAATCTCTTCCTCCTCCAACAAACGCATTTCTCAAAAGGTCTCTGCTAGGAAAATCCACATCTCCACCCTGTGCAGCCCAGCAAGGACACAAACACCCATCTCCAGGAGCTGAGCAGGCTGAGCACAGCCCATAAAGCTCGTGCCAGGCTCAGGGAGACCCTGATGTTCTCCCAGCTCCTCCAGTAATGTAAATAATAAATCACTGCTGCCGAGCTGGTGCCCAGCCAGCCACAGCACAGCAGGAGTTTGCTCTGCTCCTTCCTCCAATTGCCCCACTCTTCCTCCCTCCTGGGGCTTTTCTGAGCCCCAGGGTTTGATCTCTTTGGGGGATCGGGGTGTCCCCAACACGCAGGAGTGGTTTTAGTGCTGCTGACTCCCAAGTGGAAAGTTTTGAATCTGTTTTGTTCCCTGCTACTGGCACTCGGTGCCGTCCTTGGCACATTCCTCAACCTCAGTCTCCCCCTGCCAGGCTGCACTGCAGCCTCCCAGGGGATCCTACGGGAATGGGAGCTAATCTGGGGACTAGGATGAAGTTTTACAAAACCTGATCTTGTGGCTGAAGTGGTGAATGTGCCACCTGCACGTGTTTGGGGTGGGTAATCCCCCTGTTTGTTCTCCAGCAGAATCCAGACAAACTCATCTCCCGCAGCTCAGGAGGGCTTTGGGACCTGCCAAACCAACCCAGGCCCTGTTGACATTCCTCAGTGCCAGCCAAGAGCTTTGCCTTCCCCTCCACGCTCTCCCAAATTAGCTTTTAATAATAATAATATTTCATTTTTTAAAAAAAAAACAAACCAACTCTGGGCAAACAATCCGGCCTTGGCGCCCGCCGGGACAGCAAACACTGCCCGAGGGGCACCAGGTGTGGTGCATTCCTGATAGCTGGGAAAGAAAGGAGGGATTATTTCCCTCTCCCTGCCATGTGCTGGCTGAGCAGGAGCGGCCAGCCCGGCTCCAAGGCAGCGCTGGGTTGTGCCCAGCTCGGCGGGAGGTGGGGACGCGGCTTTGGGGAGAGGTCCCTGGGCCGAGCCCCGAGCTCCGGAGTTGATGAATGGTGGCGTCTCTTTGTTCCCTCCCGGCGATAAAAGGGACCTGTTTGTTTTAAAAACGAGCCCTGCGAGTCGCCCGAGCGATCCCTGCGCAGCCACCCCGTGCCATGAATGCTCCTGGCACTGCCATCCCAGGATTTGTGTGGATGCAGCCACCGCTCAGAGGATATTCCTCAAGGCTAGAAAACCTAAATGTTCCTTCTTTAATGAAGTTTCCCGTTCATCTGTTGACGTCTTTCATTCGTGTGGATGCACCCACCATTCGGAGGTTATTCCTCAAACCTGGAAAAACTTGATTTTTCCTTCCATAATGAAGTTTCTCGTCAATCTGTTCACATCTTTCCTCGTCATCCTTAGCAGAGAAGTTGAGGACAGGCAGGACACGGTGTTACAGCCCCAACCCCGGCTCTGACCGCGACAGAAACCAGGGAAAAACCCTTTCCTCCAGCTCTCCCCGCCTTGCCTTTGGAGCGCAAAGCAATTTTGCACCCCTCCGGGGTTTAAAAGGCAGGCAGAGATTTGGGCTGCCGGATAATGTTTCTCCGGGCCAGCTGCTGGGATAAAACCAGGGCATCTGTCGGCTCCCGAGCCAAACTCCTGCCCGAATTCCAGCGCGGGATTAGGGCAGCATCCCTGCGCTCCGAGGGACAGCACGGGGGAGGTGACACCAGCACCCCCCGGGGACATCCCAGCGGGATCCGAGTGTCCCTTTCACGCCCCACGGCAGGGAGAAGAATCCCTTCATTTCCCTCGGCCGCTTATCCTCTCAGGATCTTGATCCCGGGGGCGAGCGACAAAAACACCCTTTAAATCCATCACAGCGGGCTTAGGCGAGGATTAGCAGATGTCTCTGCGGGCTTTACACCAGGCTCCGGCTCCCGGGGTCCCACCCTCGCGGCCCCATCCTGCTTCTGGATGAGAAATGATGGAGCTACCCTGGCTCTAATTCCCGTCGGGAGATCGCTGCATGCCGGGCAAGCCCAGGCTGGCGACTTGCTCCCCAAAAAAAGGGGCAATCGGTTTTCGCTGGAGAGCTGGCTCTGATGGGTGTCCTGCGGCCGGGAGCAGAGAGCTCTTCCCAAAGTGTTTCACCCTGGAATTTTCCGGGAGGGAGAACCACTCCCTCCTCCCTCACTTCTAGGGGATCCCTGCAGAGAAGCTCGGATAATTCCCCAGTGAAGATCTGATTTTTCCCTCCTCTCCATCACCCCTTTTGTGTTTACAACAATTACCTGGATCACTTTCCGTTCCCGACGCTTTTCCTCCTTAATTTATCTCAGCAATAGGGTTTTTTCCCCGTTGATTTCCCTGCTACCCCCCACATCCCTTTCCCCTCTCCTCAATTCCCACCCCCGAGGGCTTTTTTTGACCGCCAGGACTCTCAGGATGGTTTTCCTCCAGGCACACACGAGCTCGCATAATAGCTGTTGACACCGTAACTTCATTTGAATCGATCTTGTTTGCTAATTAGCTGATTGCAGTAATTGGCATGAATTACCTTGGGGGATTCTGCCTCCCTGGGGGTGGCCAGTGGCCCGGCGTGTCCCAAATTCGAGGTGGGGATGGCAGCACGGCGGTGGCTCCTGCTCCAGGGTCACCTTTTGCAGCTATCCCGGTGACCCGTGGAGGTGTAGAGGAGCTTCCAGAGGGGAATCACAGCCTGGTGCGGGGATTTTAAACTCCTGGAGTGCCTCAGAGGCATCCAAATGTCCAGAGTAGCCTAAAAAGGGTTAAAGTCCCTGTTTATGGGATGAAGGGATGAGGGGATGTGACTCCACTCCGCCTCAAAACGCAACTGGGGATGACTCAAGTGCTGGGTTAAAGACAAACCAAGTGAAGCAGCTTTTCTCAGAGGTCACAATTCCCTCCTGAAAATTCCCTGCCAAAAATTCACGGAGGATGAAACAGCATCAGGCTGAGCGAGGAGGGAGCAGGCAGTGCCAGGGACAGCGTCCTCTGATGGCACCAAACCTTTTGGGGGATCCAAAGGCAACTTCGGGTGGGAGGCAGCCCTGAAAAGCCCCGAGGCTAGGGGGAAACAGGGAAGGACAGTGAGATTTTTATCTTCCCAGTCCCTTGGGATCCAGTCAAAACCCAACACTCCCCATCAGGAATGTCAATAACAAAAAAAGGAGGGACAGCAAGGGCAGGTAATGAGTGACAGGATAAAGGGAATGGTTCTAAACTGCCATAGGGCAGATTTACCTTGAACATTGGGAAGAAATCCTTCCCTGGAATGGAATTCCCAGAGAAACTGTGGCTGCCCCTGAATCCCTGGAAGTTTCCAAGGCCAGGCTGGATGGGACTCTGAGCAACCTGGGATAGTGGGAGGTGCCCCTGGGATGGAACTGGATGATCTTTAAGTTCCCTTCCCACCCAAACCATCCCGTGGTCCTGTGATAACTCCTTTTTTAACCAGAACAACCACGACACCCCAAACCAAAGCTCCTCACACGGGCACATTTCCATCTGCCAGGGTCACCTGATCCAAACCTGCCCCCGGTGAGGCTGAGGGAGTCTGTGAAATGCTGGGTTTTTTTTTATGAGCCATCTATTTATATTGACAGCTTCCCACGCTCCATCCTTCTAATCCTGCATCTCTTTCTACCAGGCTAAGCTGCATCATTCCAGCTCTTCTTTCCCCCCCTCCCTTTTATTTTTATTTTTTTTTTAATATTGCCCTGTAATTATCATCTCTCCCCTCTTCTGGGATCAGAGAGAAATCCCAGGACTTCTTAGAGAGGATGAGCAGCAGCCCATACCTCTCCTCGTCCTGCTTCCACGGGACTCTTGGGAGCAAATTAATCTGAACCCACTGTTTAAAAATGTTTATCCTCAGGCCATGCCATTTAGTGTCTTCCTGGGTTACTAATGGACTAGAAAGCACTTGGTTGTCCCTGTGCAATATGAGAACATCAGCCTGCTTTTTCCAGAGCCAGAGCAGAAATTATTGAGCTTTTTTTTTTTTCCCCCTGTTGTTCTCAGCAATTTTCTGATCTCCAGCTCGAGGACAGGCAACGGTGCTGCAGTTATTCCGCTGCTCCTAATTTTGCAAAATCAAATTCAAAGTGGTTTCCTCCCTGTCGTTCATGAACCTCCAGGAGAGACCTGATGTGGCCAACTGCAAACCGAATTGTGGAGTAAATTCCATAACTTTATTTAAGAACGCCAGTAAATTCTGTCCTGGTAGCCAGCGTTGGTTCTTAAGAATTTTTGGGCAGAAAAGAGAGAGCCCAAATGAAAACTGAGCTCTCCAAGACCCTTTGGTGGGTCAGGAGGCCACATCAGGTTGGATGTTAGGAAGAAGGTTTTTACAGAAAGAGTGGTTAAATATTGGAATTGTCTGCCTGGGGAGGTGGTGGAGCCACCCCTGGATGTGTTTAATAAAAGATTGGATGTGGCACTCAGTGCCAGGGTTTAGTTGAGGTGGTTTTGAGGCAGGGGTTGGACTTGATGATCTTGGAGGTCTCTTCCAACCATTCTGTGATCATTAACCAGAGCTTTTATCCTTTATTTTAAGACATTGTAAACACACAAGAAGCAGCTGGATCCGTCCATGGGGATTTTGTGGTGACTTTTATCAGCTGCAGCAGAAGGGATGGAGACCCCTGAAGGGTCTGGCTCAGACCTGGCTGAGGTTGAGCTGCCCAGGGGATGGATTTCCCATATTCCCACTGCAGAGGAGCTGTCACCCAGCAGCTCTGAGAGGGACAAGTGACACGAGTGGGGGTGGCTGGATGGGCTGAGCCAAGGGAGGAGCTGGCAGAGAGAAACCAAAGCAGGAGAAGCTGCTGCTTTTCCTCCCTGAGGTTGGACACAATGAAATTCCCTCCTTCCCTCCCCGCCAGGAGGAATTCAATGCTGCCTCCCAGCCCATTCAAAACACGCCAGGGTCAAACCTTTATGAGGCAACAAAGAAAATAAACCCGAGGACAAAAAGCTATTCTGGAGGAGGGGAGGGGGAGGAAGTGGCTCCCAAAATACCGGTGAGAACCTTTCCTTTAAGGCCAGCTGTGGGATGGGGGTCTCTACCCCGGTGGGATCGAGCAGGGGAGATGTGAGCACATCCTTCTGCACCTTCCTCTGGGCGGGAGAGGCCCCCAGTGACCAAAGTGCAGAGTTTTGGGGATGTTGGGTTGGGATCATGAGGATCTGGGCGCTGGAGAGGGGAGAGCTCTTGGTGGGAAGGCTCCTGCTGGGAGGAGGGGGTTGGCTGGCACCAAAGGACCATGGATGCCCTCCTCTGCCCCATCTCCTGTGCTCACCACCTCCCTGGGGGCTTTGAGGGCTCCTGGGCTCACCCTGTGCCTTTCAGAGGCTGTGTGGCTCCTGGCTGCGGTCCCAGAGGCAGCTGGACAGGCTCCTGCTGCCCACACCTCCAGAATAATTTGGGTTTTTTTCCCTTCATTTCTGTTCTTTAGCTGGGAGCACAAAGTGAGGCTTTTTGGGAAGGGTATTTTGAATTGTTCCCACGTGGGGTTAAAGCTCTGGCTTTTTAAGCTGGGAAGGGACGGGAGAGGAGCTGCAGGAGGGAAGGGGGATTCAAACCAGACACAACTGAAATCCAGTGGGAATGGGCACTCACAGGGTCCCACTTCTTGCTGGGCACCTCATTCTGGAGAGGGAGGCACCTGCAGCCACAGAAACCCCAAAAAGGACCCCAGGAGATCCCAGGAGAAGCAGGACAGGGTGAGGATGCTCAGCTCACCAACCTCCCCATCCCATCTGTGCTGGGATGCTGACACATCCCAGAGCCATCTCCCACCCCACCACCCCTGCCTGAGGACAGGGCTGTCCCTCCAAGGGTGACCAAGGGTCACTCTGGACACAAAAATGCTCTGTTTGGAGCAGAGCAGGGAAAGACAATTCCCCCCACAGCCCCTGCTGTGACTCAGGGGTTTGTGGTCTGTGACGGGTGAGTCAATGGGAGCGGGAAAAGCCTGGCTATTTTTAGGACCGCTGACATTTGGGGGGGGTGGTTTAACCCCTCTCCCTCCTCCCACAGAGGCATCTCAGCAGTGCCTGGCTTGAAGGAGGAATAAAAGATCCCTTTCCAAGGCAAACAGGTGCCAGCCTCAGGGGGTGGGGCTTCCTGGGATGAGGAGATGAGGGAAGCAGGATCACGGGGAGCAGGAGCCGCAGAGACAAAGCAAGAAGCCACGCACAGAGAGAATCCCAGGATTGTTTAGGCTGGAAAATCCCTCCAGGATAATCGAGTCCAAGCATTCCCCCAGCACTGCCAAGGCCACCACTGACCCCTGTCCCCAAGTGCCACATCCACATGGCTTTGAAATCCCTCCAGGGATGGGGACTCCAGCACTGCCCTGGACAGCCTGTTCTGATGCTTGACCACTCTTTTGGGAAAGAAACTTTCCCTAATATCCAATTTAAACCTCCCCTGGCACAGCTTGAGGCTGTTCCCTCTCCTCCTGTCCCTGTTCCTGGCTGTCCCCTCCTGTCAGGGAGTTGTGCAGAGCCACAGGGTCCCCTCTGAGCCTCCTTTTCTCCAGGCTGAGCCCCTTTTCCACCCCATTCCAGACCCTTCCCCAGCTCCATTCCCTTCCCTGGACTCTCTCCAGCCCCTCCAGATGTTTTTCCCAAGCTCTGCCTGTTTCTTCTCCAAGCACTGAGGTGATTCCCCTGCTATAAATCCACGCAGATCAAGTTTAAAGCTCCTCACCAAGCCAGGCAGAGCTTTCCCAGAGTTTTCTTTCCTCCTGGCTCTGAGTGCCAAGTGGCATCACGGCACAACTTTGTCCCCTGAAGCTCCTGGAACCCCTCTACCTGCAAAAGTGACATCATGGGACTTGTCCAGCTTCCAGCTGGGCCCTGGGGCATCTTTTCCTCTCCTTGCATCTGAGGAAACCACATTTGGGATGGCCTGGGATGCACCAGGCTCTTCCTCCTGTCCCTACCAGGGAATTCAGGTCTTTATCTCCCCAAGGATAAGCAGCTTTTTCCCAGGGATGCTCATCCTTCCCACAGCTTGCCCAAAAAATCAGCCCCCATCTCCCCTTCCCCACCATCCCACCTTCCTGCTGGAGATGAATTTCTTGTCCTACCCTGCAGATTTAGCTGATTTCATGACAGCTAATCCATCCTCAGCTTAGAAAATCCCCTGGTTTCCTTTCGTTCGGCAAAATATTCAGGTGTGTGGTGATTTGTGTGGTTTGCATTTTTGGAGGGGCTTGGTTTTTTGGGGGTTTGGGTTGGTTTTTTTTGTTTGTTTGTTTTGGTTGTTTGCTTGGTTTAGTCTGGGGTTTTTTTGTTGTTGTCTGGGGGGTTTTGATTTTGGAGCTTTTGGGGGATTTTTTTGTTTTGGTGGGGTTTTTTTTGTTGGGGTTTTTGCTGGTTTTTGGGGGGTTTTTTTGGTTTGCTTTTGGGTTTGTTTTTTGTAGAATCACGAACACAAGCACCTCTGGATCACAACAATCAGAATTTTCACAGATCTTGCAGCACAGCCTGTTGCACTCCTGGGACACAGTGGGGGCACTTAACGTTTTAGGGATGAAAATCAATAGGAACTTTCCACGATCTCAGAGGTCTTTTCCAACCTTAACGATTCTCTCAACAATGGGCAGGGATAGGTGGGAAAGGGCTGGTCTGGCAGCCTGCTTTATATTCCCTCAATACACTCCCAAATCTGCCTTCTGTGCCATTCCCAGCACATCCCGATGGATTTCTGGTCCACGAACTTGCCAAGTTTCCCCTCAAACACTGAACATCCGCAGCATGGAGCTCTCCAGCCCACCAAGCTCTGCCTGAGGAAGGAGTTTCTTCCTTTTCTCCCTGATTTCTGCCTTCACCTCCTTCCTGATGGGTTTTCTTTTGGCTAAAAAAAACTGGGAAAAAGGAGACAGCTCCACATCTGTGTGTCATTTGGGTGTGGCTCTGGTCCTGTCTGAAGCGCTGCCCCAAAGCCACTGATGCTCCTGGGAATGTCTGAGCAATTTGTCAGCATGGAAACATTAAAAAAAAAAAAAAAATCAAAATTACTGAGGGAAAAGAAGCTGGGAGTCTGCAGAGGCAGATCCCACGGCAGCTCCTGTCAGCAGCACAGGTGAGATGAACGGCGTGGGATTGCTCCCAGCTCAGACAAATTAATCAGGATGCTGTGCCGGGCTCACTTCTGTCCCGAATAGATGAAGTGCAAGCTTGTAACATGTGCCGAGCTCCTCTGGAGCTTGTTTCACAAGTGCTTCCCATTTCACATGCACGCCTGAGGAATTCTGCTTCCCCCAGCTCAAGGTAGGGATGAGAGGAAAAGCGAGGAGTGGAGAGAGCAGGTGGAGAGCCCAGGCAGGCACCTCCTCCTCCTCCTCCTCCTCCTCCTCCTCCTCCTCTGGCAAATCCTTGCACAAAGCACCAGGAATCTCTGCCTGGATTCAGGGCAGGGGGTCTGGGCTGCTTCAGGATGGATGGACAGCCCCCAAGTGGGAATTGCTGCAATCCTTTGGGAACATGAAATCACAGAATGGTGGAGGTTGGAAAGAACCTCCAAAACTCTAAATCCAGCCATTAACCCAGCAGCTCTGTGCTCACCATGAAACCGCCCAAACCATCCAGGAGCTCGTTTTCTCTCCTGAAAATCATTTCCAAGGCTGTTTTTTCCCTTTCTCCCTGCTCCCACACCACCCTTCTCCACCTCCTTCCTTCCCACACAGAGCGGTGTGCCCATGGCTGTGTCGCTGGGGTGTCATTCCCCACCTTCTCCCCTGGGACACCGGTGCTGAAAAGGGAAAATTCCCAAAGAAAATGGTTTTCTTAAAGGTTTCCCAGGAGCACTGGTGGCACTGAGGGAGCCACTGAAAACCAGAAATGATCAAGGTTAGGGCAGGAGGGCAAGGCCAGCAGTTTTATGTCCCCAAAGGTGCGGTCACACAGCACAGCCCCACATTCTGGGGAGCCCCATCAGTGCACGAGGTGCTCTGCAAAGCTCAGGTGAGCAATGGAAGTCACAAAGCCTGTACCTAAAGGGGCAAGAAGAGAGCTGCAGTGGGACTTTGGATGTGGGGGAATGGCTTCAAACTGCCAGAGGGCAGGGTTAGATGGGATATTGGGAAAAAATTGTTCCCTGTGAGGGTGGGGAGGCCCTGGCACAGGGTGCCCAGAGAAGCTGGGGCTGCCCCTGGATCCCTGGAAGTGTCCAAGGCCAGGTTGGGCAGGGCTTGGAGCAGCCTGGGATGGTGGAAGATGTCCCTGGCCTTGGCAGGGGTGGCACTGGATGAGTTTTAAGATCCCTTCCAACCCAAACCATTCTGTGCCTCAGTGATTTTGGTAAGAGATGATCACCTTCAGGCTGATTGGAGCAATAAACAAAGGTTTTAATCAGTCACAGGGTGCTGTAGGAAAAGCACAAGAGGACAGCAGGGCTGGAGACAGCTCAGCAGACACATCATGGATTGTTTTTTATGTTTGCTGTCTGACTCTCTGGGTTTTCCTCTCCTGGAAAGTCATTTCTGATCACTGACAGATCCAGCAGCTCCTGAGAGTGGTTGAGAGCAGGAGCACAATTGTTCTTTTGGGCAGGTCTCACCTCGTGTCCCCCAGGTTGGTTATTCAGCCCTCACAGGGCAGCTCGTTAGACCTGCCCCTAATTACAACTCTGCTGAGCTTTGGAGTCCTCCTCTCTCCCCATCCTCCAGTTCTGAGTGGAAATAACACAAAATGAGAAACAGGGAGGAGCTGTCACCGCCCCTCTCCACGAGGGCAGGACAGAGAGGATGTTTTTCCACTTGAGGATGGCTTATCCAAGCTGCACACACACACACACGCTCTCACACTCACACACACCACTACCATTTCCTCACCAAGCCCCTGGGATTTTGGCACTCCCTCCCACTCTCCTGGTCGTGCACAGCCCCGCTTTCCAGCTGAAGCTGTTGCTGGAGGAGCTCCTTTGGAGGAGATGTGGATAAATCTCCTCGCTGTTTTGTTCACAGCAGAGCTGCTGGCGCCTTCCAGGGCTCCCAGGCTGGTTATGAGCAAATGGAAAACAGAAGGAAAGCAAATCCCTGCCTCATCCATCCTCCCATCCATCCCTGCCCCTGCCGTGTCCCTCGTGCTGCCAGCTCGGAGACAGGAGCCTCGTCCCATCTCCAGCTCCACATGAAAACCCCTCCATCAAACCAAGAGCTCTGCAACCTCTGCTTCCATTTCAAAGCCTCTTTTTCCCTTCACCGAGGATCTGGAGGGATGGGAGAACTCTTCAAAGCCCAGAGCTGGTTCTGAAGTCCAAAGCTGGGCGAGCAAAAGGGGTTTGTTTTATATGACAGAGCAGAGAACCCGTGAGGGCAACACCTCCCTGCAAATCAGGTCATTTATTTAGAGAGGGAAAAAAAGCCCTCCCAAGGTTCAGAGCATTAGGGGCAGAAATCAAAGAGTTTTTGAAGCAGGAGGGAAAGCCAAGCCCTGGCTTTGCCATTCCTGCCCTCCTGCTGGATCCCCACGGCACCGAGGGAGATCAGGAAAATATTCCACTCTTTACACACCCCTTCAAACCCTCAGAGCCACCCTGTCCAGGGGGACTGGGGTCAGCTGCCACGCTGAACCCCAAATATTTTCCTAGCCGGCAAATGAAAAAAACCCCTCCGTGTGTCTGTGCCTGGCTCCATAGCCAACGTACACGGAGTGATGAAGCCCCTGGCACACATCTTGCGAGAGCTAAATTTAGAATTTGGAAGGCAACGTGATAATATTTTCTTTAGATGTGTGGTGCAGATGTAATTACTTCTCCGGAGATGCCAGCCGCAGATGACGCAGGATGCCCTTATGTAATCACCTTTATTATGCAGCTATGGAAATTTTCCCTCCCTGGCCCGTCCCCTCAGCTCCTTTTTGTTTCTCATCCCAAACTCTCTGTGGCTCGTTCAGAAGGTGATGGGGTGAGGTGCAGCTGGGAGTACGAGGGCAGCTCCAGAGAAATCCCATTCCTGGCTTTCCCCATCCATCAGCCCTCGGTGAAGGAGAAGAAACAACCTGGGATGGTGTCCAGGGAAGGTGTCCCTGCCAGGGGCACAGAAACTGGCAGAGGGTTGGAACTGGATGAGCTTTAAGGTCCCTTCCAACCCAAACCATTCCATGATTCTGTGATTCCATGATTCTCTGGTCTAAACATTATTTGGGAAACCTGAGAATTGACATCCTCCCCCCAGGCTTTGCACTGGCAGGGCTGGGAAAAGTCCCCTCTTCACCTGGTGGACTGGGAGGGGTCACCTTGGAGCCAGGTTTGTCCCATCCCTGGCATCTCCTGTGGCTTGGACCAGGAGCCAACTGCTCCATCCTCCTGCTCTGGAGGGGCACCTGCACAGAGCCCCCTCCCAAAAACGGGCTGGGGGATGCTGAGGATGCAAGGGGACTGCAGAGGAATTCTGGTTTGTCCCTGCAGGGTGAAGGCTTGGTGGATCACAAACGCTTGAGTTGCTCCAAAGTTTGCTCCGGAGTGCAGGAGGATCTCCCAGGAGATCCCCAAAGCCATTCCTGACAGGGAGAAATCACAGCGAGATTGCAGCCAAAAATGCTTCCAAATCAGAGGATTTTTGCCTGTGGATCCTTTCTGAGATTTTTCTTTTTTCCTGTGGATCCTTTCTGAGATTTTTCTTTTTACCTATGGATCCTTTCCAAGGTTTTCCGTTTTGTTGCTTCAAAGTCTCTCTGTCCCACTGCCCACAGGTCCAAGCCATGGGTGTCTCCAGGACAGAGGCTTCCCCCACCACCAGTGCTGTTCAGGGGGGCCACAATCCCCTGGCATGACCAATAAAACCCTGCCTTGGCCACAAATACTCATGAAAAAGGGTTGGTGAGCAGCCTGGAGGCCTCACCCTGTACTGGCAGCACATATTTTGGTTGTTCACCTCTCTGCTCCCATCCTCTTCCATCCCTCTTCCTGGCCCGACCTGGATCCTTCCTTGCTGTTTTTAAGGATTAATAGACGATGGAGCAGGGTGATTCCTGATTCTGGGCCATCCCAATGCCACCAAAGCTGCAAATCTGACTTGTGAAGACTTTTCCTTCTTCTTTTCTCTGCATGGAATCCGAGCCAGGGCACGGATTGAGGAGGATGAGGCTGGAGATGAACAAGGCTGAGTCTTTTAGGAGCTGGGAAGCAGAGTTCAGAGAGCTGGGAAAAGGGGGAATTGGCCACACAACCTAAAAAAAAAAGAAGCCAGGGAGATGATGGCTGGAGCAGGACTGGAGGCATTCACCCACTGGGGAAACTGGTTTCCAGTCATGGGTCAGTGCCAGTGACTGGGAAGGAATTTGCCCTCAGGGCAGGGAATACCCACATTCCTCCCAGGACACACACCTGGGGATGTGTTTGTAGCACTCAGGCTGTTTATTAACTGCAAACTCCAAATTCCCAGGGGGCCAGGGCCATCAGCTGGCCATGGATCCAGGTGCCATTTCAGCCCACTCCCAATTCCAGTCAGCCAAACCCCTCCCTGTGGTCCCTGGGCTGTGCCAGCTGGGTCCTTGTGGCTTGGAAAGGGACTGTGAACATTGAGTCCTTCACTGAGAGGCCTGGGAGCCACCACAGGGGTGCTCCAGGCTTCCTGCTCAGTCTTCCACTGCCTCTCCAGAAGATCTTTCCAAGGACTTGAGGGTCCTCTTGCTCTTGTTGAAGCTCCTCAGACACCAATTCTTCCCCAGAGCAGAGTTTGGCCACGATGGAGATGGAGCTGGAGCTGGATGGGACAAAATGAGCACACACAACCGAGCCTGATGTTCCTCTCTGAAGAAAAACTCCCACCCTGAGCCAAGGGGGCTTTGCCAAATCCCCAATTCCTGACAAGGACAGAAAGGGCTCTTCTGATCAGGATTTTTGCAGGTCTGGTGATTTCAGTGGAAATCTGGCCCTCCTGGCTGCAGGTTGGTTTGCTCCAATCTATTTTCACTAGGCCTGGCCTGACGCTTTGAGGCTGTGAATGGGAGGGTTGTTTCCTTCCTTCTGGATAAGCATCCAAAGATGCTGAAGGAATGGTTTTAAACTAAACTATGAGAGTTGAGACTAAATGTTAGGAAGAAATTCTTCTCTGTGAGGGTGGTGAGGCCCTGGCACAGGGTGCCCAGAGATTTGTGGCTGCCCCTGGATCTCTGGAAGTGCCCAAGGCCAGGTTGGACAGGGCTTGGAGCAACCTGGGATAGTGGAAGGTGTCAGGGTTGAAACAGGATGAGCTTTAAGCTCCCTTCCAACCCACACCATTCCATGATTCTGTGATTCCACAATCCTCTGGTCCAGACATTATTTGGGAAATCTGAGAATTCACTCCTCCCCCCAGGCAGCTCAGCCCTGACCCACATCCCCTGGCCAAGGCACCCAGAGCACCCTCTGGGCTTCCAGCACCCACAGGTGGAGATGCAGGAGCCTCTCCTGATTTCTGGGAAGGCCTGGCCCGTGCACCAGGCTGTGGCTTGCCAGCACTGAGAGGCTTTGTCTGCCCTGTGCTGGTCCAGGAGGAGACAGCTTAAACCAGCAGGGATGTTTTATCCAGAATAGGAATCCATCCCTCTGCATGACACAAAGCAGAGTCTTTTGGCTTGTTCGTGCTGGCTCAAGCTGAGCAGGCAGATGCCATGGATTGCAGATGGAAAGGGTCCCCCGTTGCAGCAGCTGGCACCAGCCCAGCTTGTGGGGTCAAGCCAGCCTCAGGACCCCCCGTGGCAGCTGGGAGATCATCCTCTCCCATCCCCAGCTATGAAGAGGCCTCACACAGGCTCAGATTATTCCACTGAACGAGCAGGAAAAGCCTCTCCCAGCACTTGAACTCCCGGAGCAGTGGATGTCCCTGTGTGAGTGCTGGTGCAGAGAAGGTTTGTTTCATCACACAGCCGGTTTCTTCTTGCACAAACAAACTCTGGGTGCCATCCTGACATTTCTCCAGAGGCTGCTCAGGCTGTGCAGGCTGCTGGGGATTTGATCAGCAGATTTCCCAGCAGAAAGGTTGGATTTCCTGGCATGGTGCTCTCCCACCAGCCCCATCCTGCACGTTTGGCTGTGGTCCCTGTGATCCCTGCAGGGCTCTCACCGCAAGCCAGGCAAGGCAGCATCTCCCCACAAACACAGGGAAACCCTTGGATGTTCCACACCCCTTGGCTGTCACAGAAAACAGATTCTTTCCTCTGAAATCCAGCCTGGAAATCTCTGCTTTAACAACAGAGAGTGGGCAAGAGCTTCAAACAGAGCCTGGTGAGGAGATACTGCAGGAATTCTGTTTTCAGCGTCCGGCCTGTTGGATGTCAAGCACTCACAGGCACAGTTCAGAGCTGAGGTCTGAGCTGGGTTTAAGTTGTTGTGGTGCTGGTTGGAAAGCTCTGGAAGCCTGAATTCAGAACTGTCATCATCACCAGATCAGACATTGCCCAGCCAAGGCACTCAGACACCCTGGGATGGAGATGCCACCTCATTCATGACCCCAAAGCGTGTTCAGTATCCAGGGGATCCTTATTTAGGGTTTTTTGTTTTTCTGCTCCTCAACGCTTTGAAAATTATTTTCTCTCTAAATAAAGGAGTCTGAGTGAAGAGAGGAGGGAGGCTCTTGCTCACATTGGGATGTCTTGTACTGAAAAGCAGCTCTCCAGAGCTTTCAAGGATGAAATCCCAGAGCAGGGAGCTGCTGTCTCTGCTTCCATTCCCATCTCCACCTCTGCCTTGCTGCATGCCTGAGCACATCAGCGCTTTCCCTGGGGAATGTCCTGGGCCAGTGATGCTCCTCCAGACCTTCCTGCAGCTGATGTGTTCCTCCTTCTCTGATCAGTGCAGAAAACACTGAACCAGCCCTGCAGGTGCAGTCCAAGCACCTCAGAGAGCTTGGGGATCTTGGAATGAAAGGGCTCCAAGAGAACTGAAATCACCCAGCCAGGGGGCTGCAACTCCTGCAAGGAAAAGGGGAAAGGAAACAGAAGGACAAAGAGTTTGGATTTTGGAAGAGTAAATTCTTCTTTCTTCAAGAGGAAGAAGGATTTGGGTGAATGTTCAAAGTCTCAGCCCCAAGACACAGCAAGGCCATCGTGGCTGGGTAGGGAAGGTTTTTTAGGTGATAACTCCAACCCTGTAGTGCCAGGCTGGAGATCACCTCAGGTGGTTGGGTCTGGGTGCCCCAAAAAGGGCAGAGTAGAGAAGGATAAACCCCTCAAAAGGCTGAGACCAAGCCCTGGTGGTTGTGTCCCACAGGGACAGGGACACACAGTGGCCTGGGTGCAGCTGGCAGTGCAGGAGCCCTGGCACAAAGGGGTGCTGGGTGAGAACTGGGGCTCTCTGTTGGCTCTCAGAGGTGATGCAGGGGCTCTGCTGGGTGGGCAGGGAGGTTCCTGTCTCAGCCACCCGAGCCCTGGGCTGGAAACAGGAGCTGAGGGTTCAAAAGTTTACGGCCTGCCTGAGGAGCACGGGTTATCCTGGAGCTCCCAGCCTTCTCCAAAGCCTCTCCTATCATGATTTATTCATCTGTGGGAAGCTCTAAGACATAACTCAGCTCCCAAAGGGAGCACCGGCACAGGCTCCACCAGCTGCAGTGTCAGGAAACCGCCTGTCTGCTGCGAGATCTTGGCCTGCTGCAGCTCCTGTGCTCGGGCAGCTTCCCCAAATCCCACTTCTGGGAAGGGTTCACATCCCTGAGAAGCTCCTGAGCCAACTCTGCTTATTGCCAGAGCTGTCCCAGGGCAGGAAAGGGCTCTGTGTCTGCGTGGCCACTTCCAAGGTGCACGCGCATCCCAAAACCAGCCTGCTTGTCGGAATTCTCTGCTTCTGGAGCTAAAGGGCAAAATTAAGAGCTTGAATCTCCACAGGAATGCATTTGGGTATAATTTACACCTTCCCTGCTCACCCCAGCAGCGCGTTTTGCCCTGGTTTGAGTGCGCATTAACCCATATTTGATTATTTTGGCATTATTGCTGTTTTGCTGCTCTCGCTGTTATTCGCCCACCAACGCCGGCACCGTTCGAACGGCGACTCCTTTGATCCCCAGACACCCTGCCAACACAAAATTCACTTGAGCAAATCAGTCTAAATTAGTGGTGGCTTTGTGTGGCTTTATTTCCCTCCCTCCACGAGTGCAAATAATCCAGAGTAAGTGCTGAGGCTGGACGGCCCCTGACGGGAAGGCTGATTGCTCTCCTGCCACCGCGCTGGCAGCTGGGAGAGTGGGAAAAGCAGCTCTGGGCCATCCTGTGCCACCAGGGCTCTGCTCTGAACCATGGAAAGGAAGGAGGGAAGCGCCCAAATCCAGCTTTTGGCCAGGTGGATGGAGCTCAGAGCAGCCTGGGATAGTGGGAGGTGTCCCTGCCCACGGCAGGGGTGAGATGAGGTTTAAAGTCCCTTCCAAACCCAACCATTCTGTGATTCCCTGCATGCATCATCCCATTCATCCCATTAATTCTCTGCCCTTCTCTGAGGGCTCTTCACAGCCTTTCATTTCAGCCACGCAGCTGGGAAGCTCGACAGGAAAGTCGAGAAGGGTCCCGTGATAGAAAGATCCCAAAATAACTGTTCGAGTGAAAACGAGCTGTTCTGAGCAATCCCCACTTGAAAAAAAAAAAGCCCAATTTTTCAGACTCCAAAATTCCATTTGGAAAAAGCCCAGCTGTTAGAGCCCCAAATCTCTATTTGTACCAAAACAAGCGCCCAGACCCTAAAATCCCCTTCTGAAAACCCCCAAAAAAACCAAAAAGCAAAACAGGCAGTCAGACCCCAAATCTCTATTTGAGGAAAACCCAGCTGTCAGACCCCAAAATCCCCCTTTAGCCAAAATAAGGTACCTGACCCCAAAAAAATCCCTGATCGAGCAAAACCAAGCCACCAGACCCCAAAATTCTTTATTTGAAAAATAAAAATAACCCAAACCCCAGCTGTCTGATCCCAAAAATCACTGCTTGAGCAAATTGAATCTCAAATTTCTCATTTGAGCAAAACCAAGTTCTGAGAGCCTGAAATTCCCTATTTGAGAAAAAATGTAGTAAAAAAAAAAAGAAAAGAAGAGCTCAGCATTCAGAGCCCAAAATTTCAGAGCCCAAATTGTTTTGCTTTGTTGAGAAAAACAAGCTGTTGGACCCTCAAAATTTTCTCTGTGCAAAACCCAGAGGTGTCAGACCCCAAAATTCCCATTTGATGAAAAACACCCCAAATTCCCAGTTTAAGCAAAAACAAGACCCTGATCCCCAAATCGCTAGTTCAGTAAACCCCAAACCCTTTCAAACCCACAAATCCCTACTTGAGCAAACCCCAAACCCTTTCAAACCCACAAATCCCTACTTGAGCAAACCCCAAACCCTTTCAAATCCCTATTTATGCAGAAACAAGCCACCAGACCCCAAAACCCCCATCTGAAAATTAAAAAAGGCGAACCCCAAACCCTTTCAAACCCACAAATCCCTATCTGAGCAAACCCCAAACTCTTTCAAACCCACAAACCCCCATCTGAGTAAGCCCCAAACCCTTTCAAACCCACAAATCCCTACTTGAGCAACCCCCAAAACCTTTCAAATCCCTATTTATGCAGAAACAAGCCACCAGACCCCAAAACCCCCATCTGAAAATTAAAAAAGGCGAACCCCAAACCCTTTCAAACCCACAAATCCCTACCTGAGCAAACCCCAAAACATTTCAAATCCCTATTTGAGCAAACCCCAAACCCTTTCAAACCCACAAATCCCTACCTGAGCAAACCCCAAAACATTTCAAATCCCTATCTGAGCAAACCCCAAACTCTTTCAAACCCACAAACCCCCATCTGAGTAAGCCCCAAACCCTTTCAAACCCACAAATCCCTACTTGAGCAACCCCCAAAACCTTTCAAATCCCTATTTATGCAGAAACAAGCCACCAGACCCCAAAACCCCCATCCGAAAATAATAAAAAAGTCAAACTCCAAACCCTTATTTCAGGAAAACCCAGCGCCTGACTCCAAAATTCCCGTTTAAGCTAAAACGAACCATCAGCCCCAAATTCCCCTTTGAGGAAGACGGAGCCATCCCTTCCCAAAATCCCTGCCGGAGCTGGGCACAAAGAGTTAAAGCTCCTGCGGGCTCCGTGGCCAATCCCACCGAGCGAAGGGCAGCCCTTGGCCCCAGCCCAGCAGCAGGTTGCTCTCCGCAGGTATTATTTTGGACTTTTTCCCGGGATACCACGCAGGGAAACAATGAATTCCGCGCTCGGCGGAGGATGGGGAGCAGCGGGATGCACCCCTGGGCTGCCCAGGTAAATCCCGCTGGGTGCCGGATTTTTGTGGGATCTTTCCTTTCCTCGCTTTCCCCGTCTCGCTGCGTGTCTTTGTTTGGGGCCGGGCAGGGGAGGGAAGGGTTTTCGGTGGTTTCGTGCAGGGCTGAGCTGCTGGGAGGTGATTTTTTAGGGGGGACGCCCCGAGGGTGGGATCAGAGATGGGGTGCGCGGAGCTGGGTGGCTCAGGGTGGGGAAAGCTGCGATTTCTCCCTCTATAAACTCCCCCCGGATCCAGCTGGGACCTCCCCAGCTCCGGGATCTCGCACCCCAGCGGGTTTTAGGGCATCGCTCCTGTTTAGCAGCGCTGATTCCGGCGGTGGGGACAAGGCACTGTCGGGAGAAGCCACCATGGGGGCTCCGAGCGTGGTGTCCGGGGAGGAGCGAGCGCTTCCCGGGCTGGCTCCGAGCCCGAGAAATTCCTCGGGGCGAGTTAATGATAAATCACGGCCGGGCTGGTGGCGTGGGCGGCGGGGGGCAGCCGGCGGAGGGTCCCCTCTTGTCCTGGCTGCGGGGACAGAGGTTTGGGCAAAGTTTGGGGATGGCAGAGCCAGGCAGGGCTCGTGGGGACGGTCCTTGGGACCGCTCGGGGGGTGACGGCTCATCCCAAAGGGCAGGATCCCGACCGGGGCAGGGGTGTAAATCGTGCAGGAGGCGGGGGGGTTTGGTGACAAAATGGGGGGGTCCTCCTGGCATTTGGGGCCGGGGAGCTGGGCTGGAGCAGGGATCACATGGGGATCCCTGAGATTCGGGATGTGGGGATGTGTGAGGATGCTCAGGCAAGGGATGTCCCTCCGTGCAGGGACGCTTTCAGGGGTGACCAGGAGCTTCCCCATAATCCTTGTACTGGAGACACCACGGGCTCAGCTGGCAGCACCTCGTTCCAGCCACCTTCCCAAAAGGGTGGATTACTGCAGGGCTGAGCTGGTGGGACTCTTCCCAGGTGTTTTTTGGGGATGGAATGTAGCTGCTGGGCTATGTTTGCACCAGGGGGTCAGAGCAGAGATGGGGTGCACGGAGGTGAATTGTTCAGGGTGGGGAGATCTCAGCCTGGATCCCACTGGCAGCCCCTCAACAAGGGGAAACTGAGGCACGCAGGGCTGGGATGGCCCCAAGAGTCCAGCCCATGGCATGGGGCATCCCAGACCCTCAGGCCCTCAGCCACCACTGAGGCTGCTCCATCGAACTGCCCTTGCCCTGTACTGAGGGAATCCAGGGAGTTTTCCCTGTGCTTTCCTGGGCAGAGGTTGCCATCGGGACCTCGCTGGGGACAATGACAAAGCTGGGCCTGAGAATCTTCTGGGGGCAGCCACAGGGGTCACAGGTGAGGCCATGGATGAACCCTTCCTGATGGACACGTGGGGTTTGGGATGGCAGTTTGGGCTGAGCTTGAAACCATCCTGTCCTGCTGCTCCTTGAGATGATGGGGACAGATAAGGCAAGTCATGGAAAATCCTATCCTGGAGGATGCCAGCCTGGATCCAAACCCAGGGCTCTGTGAGCAGATGGGGAAAAGGGCAAAAAATCCCCCTGAGGATGAGTATTCTGGCCAGGGAATGCTGGTGGATGCTCCCAGTGTGGCTTGCAAAAAGCTCCATGGCAGGATAATTCCTGGTGGAAAGGACCCCAGGAGCTCTCTAGGACATCTTGCTGCTGGTGGACTCTGCCTGGTCCATTCAGGGCTTGAAACCTTCCAAAGGTGAGACCAAAAAGGCTCCCTGGAACTGTACAAATGCACGATGTCACATCTCCACGTCACCTGCCCAGGTTTCTCTGGGGCTTTGCTGCAGCCTCCAGAATAATTTTGATTTCTTCCCTTACTGGAACAGCTCAAGACTGGCACAGCCTGCCAGGTGCTTGGCTTTTGATTCCACTCTGCCTGCTTTTTTGGATCCAGAAAATCCTGTGGATTAAAAGTGGGAACACCCTGAGATGAGGAGTTGGGATGGAGGTGGGACAGGTGGAGCAGCTTGTCCAGGGTGAGCAATAGCCATGCCCAGACTGATTTACTGATTGCTTTACTGTCAGTAAGGGGTGTCCAGGAAGCTGTGGCCGGGTGTCCATTCCAGGAACACCCTCCAGGGAGTGGAGAAGGAAGGAGGGACAAGCAGGAGGGCACGGAGCCAAGGCCGTGTGCTCCACAGTGCAGATTGTGGCTGTGCTTTGCCACGATTCCCCCTCCTGCCACGTCCTGGGGGATGGGGACACGGTGGCAGTGGACTGTGTCCCTTAAACACAGCGACCAACTGAGGGAGGAAAACTGATAGCAGAGTGGGAGGACTGGGCAGGGAAGGTGGAGCAGGCTGCACTGTTCGGGCTTTGTCGGGAAGAACAATGGGGCCTTTATTGGGGAAGGGAGGTGGCAGGGCTGGCAGGGACAGTTTGGTACACAGAGAGTCCCTTGGCCAGCTGGGGGACAGGGCACTGGCATGTGGCATGGGACAGTTTGGTGCCCAGTGTCCCCCTAGCCAGCTGTGGGGGAAGGGAACTGGGACATGGGGTGGGACAGGGTGGTGCACGCTGCGTCCTTGGGCAGCTGGGGGGATGGGGAATGGGGAATGGAGATATGGGAATGGGGAATGGGGAATGGGAACTGGGGAATGGGAACTGGGGAATGGGAAATGGGAAATGGAGAATGGGGAATGGGAAATGGGAATTGGGGAATGGGAAATGGGGAATGGGGAATGGGAATTGGGAAATGGGAAATGGGAACTGGAAATTGTGAACAGAATGGGAAATGGGAAATGGGAAATGGGGAATGGGAATTGGAAATTGAGAACGGAAATGGGAATTGGGAAATGGGAAATGGGAAATGGAAAATGGGAAATGGGAAATGGGATGGGACAGGTTTGTAACCAATGCATCCCTTGGCCAAATGAGGGGACAGGGAAATGGGCTGGGACAGGCTGGTACCCAGCATGTCCTTTAGTCAGAAAGTGAAATGAGGAACAGGGATATGGGATATGGGATATGGGATATGGGATATGGGGTATGGGATATGGGATATGGGATATGGGATATGGGATATGGGATATGGGATATGGGATATGGGACATGGGCTGGGACAGGCTGGTACACAAAATGTCCCTTGACCACAGTTGGAGGAAACTGGGACACAGCAGATGGGACAAGGGACAGGCCAGTTTGGTACCAACCATCCTCTGGTGGTGGGACTCATCCCCAGGTGCCACCGTGAGCCCCACAAATGCTGACATGACTCTCCTTGACGTGGGTCTGGATTTGTGGCCACCCTCCCAAATCCTTTGGCATCGGGAATTGCCATGGGTGTTTTAAGAAAGGGCTGGTTCTGAGCACCCTGGGGACCCTCAGAGCTGAGAGTGAGGAGCATCCCATGCTGGGGACATCCTGAACCAAGTGCTGCCACCCACTCCAGACCCCAAAAAGCAAGGAGGAGCTTTGGGGATGGAGGAATGCATCATCCTGTGGGCTGTCCCTCGGCAGCTCAACAAGAGCTCCCCCGAAGAGCCCGCCTGGGTCTTTTCATCTCATCTCTTTTGTTTCAGGCTTATTATGTAAATAGCTGATGCGGCCCCCATAATGAGAAAGTAGTTTCCCAGAATACAAAAGGCTGTAATTATCTCATTAGCAGGCGGAAAGGAAAAGGAAATGTTTCTAAGCCGGGCTCGCTTTTATTTCCCACAGCAGCCCGAGGAAGCGCAGACCCCAAAACTGGGACCTGCCTGCCCCTAATCCTGCCACCCCCTCCTGATGCTGCCACGTTTTCAGGAGAGAAAAGCAAAGCGTGGTGCTCCTGTCCCAGGAATGGGTTTGTACTGGGAGGGCTGAGGGCTTTTAACCGGGCCCAGTTATCCAGAGGATGCTGCAGGGTCCCAGTGCTCTCAGGTGCTGGGACAGGTGTAGTTGGAAAGTGGGGGGGGTCACAGAGGACAGGATGGTCCCCACCTTCCCAAATTGGATGTTCCTAGGCAGGAGTACCAGGCTGGGCAGGCCAAGTTCAACCTCCCCGCTCCAGCAAGGTGCCTTAGGGCACATTACTCAGGATTATGTCCAAAAGTAAATCAAATCATAAATCCTTTGCAGAGGAGGATGGAAAATGTGCAGACACACAGCAGCCCCATGGCTGGAGAGCTGAGTGTGGCTGCAAGAACTCGCCACTACTTCACCCTCCAATCTGCCTTCCTGAGTTTGCTTTTTAGCTCCTGAGCGGGGGAAAGAGATCTTCAGTGCAGGGATAAATGGGAAAAGAGAGGTCTGTGTCCTGGGGAAGGAACAGGAGTTGTTCCTCTGACTTCATTTGGCTTTTGGTTGTGGAAAAAGCTTGTGGTTGAAGAGCTCGAGATCTGCGTGTTTTTGCAGACAGGTTCAAGTGCGTTCGTGCCGTATTCCAGCGGTGGAGGAAAACCTGGCAGCCACCGAGCCAGGATGGGGGGAAAGGAGTTGGAGGAGGCGAAGAAAAGAGCCACAAGAATTACTTGAGGGCTGGAAAAAATGCCTGTGAGAGACAAGAAAAGCTCATTCTGTTCCCCTCTTCAGACTGAGCAACTTGAGAAGGGTGCAGGAGAACAGGAGGTGCTGGAGCCGGGTGGGAGGGGAGCCGTGGTGTCCCTGCCTCTTGAATCAACCCCCCTGGAGGAGCTCTCAGCCAGGTTTGGGTCCAGCATGGCCATGAGGAGGTGGCACATGACACACAGGAGGCAGAGCAGCAGCTGAGTGGCCTTTTTGGGGGATGTGATGTGCAAGAAAAGGTGAGGGAGAGGAAGAGGGATGTGATTGAAACCTGCACCTGAAACTAAGAGGACAAGAGGGAACAGCCTCTAAACAGGAGAGGTTTAGGCTGGATATTAGGGAAAATTTCTTCATGGAAAGGCTGTCCTGCCCTGGAGCGATTTCAAAGCCATGTGGCACTTGGGGACATGGGTTGGCGGTGGCCTTGGCAGTGCTGGGGGAATGGTTGGACCCCACGGTCTTAGAGGGCTTTTCCAACCTGAATAATTCTGTGATTCCATGATTCTACGAGTGCAGAAGTCTTTGGTTTCAGTGGTGGTTTTTTCCCCAGGGCTTGTTAATGCCTCACTGGACACAGGTGGATTTGCTCCCTGCAGGGTCTGTGTTTTCACTGCTAACCCATTCCTGTCCTTCCCTCTCCACAAATATTCCTGGGAAAAGCTGAAATTACCACAGCCATTCCTTTCCCACCATTTCTAACCTGCTCCACCACCCCAGGACGTGCTGACTTTTCCTCCTCCAGCCAAACCAACCCCTTGGCACCGCTGCCAACAAACTGGCAGAGCCAACCCAAGCCCTCAACACGGGGCAGGTGCAGACCCTACCCCCACAAAAACAACAGAGCAGAGCACGGGTTTGTGGTGTCAGTAATTGCTCACTCGTTAAGGCCGACGCAAACAAACCTGACTAATGAAGGTCAGGGGCACACCTGTTACCACAGTTGGCAAGGGGGGGAATTTTTGACCTTCAGATGCCTTTGTTTCCCGCGCTGCCAGCGCCACATGCCTGGGATGGCGCGTGTGCCAAGGCCCTGCCTTGCTCTGGGGCTCTGTGCTGGAGCTCTCCGTGCCCAAGACCGATGATTGATTCCCTTCTCCCCCGTGGCACCGTGCCGAGGTATGTCTGTCTTTGTTAGGAGAGTGTTAACAATTAACCTCCTCAGGCAGAAACTGAGCCAGGCCTCCATAATTTAGTCGTAGTTAACCATTCAGCTGCTTATGGCAGAGCAATTTTTCTTCTTTTTTAACTGGAAGGCGTTTACTGGATCGTTTGGGTAGAGCAAGTGCGAAGACACTGTCGTTATTTTACAAATTACTGGATTTACAATAGCATCCAGGAGCGTCCTGGAGCTGCAGGCACGGTGGGAAGCCTTGGTAAGAGGTGGACATGCAGAGTTTGCCCACCACAGCTGGGGAAAAGGACATTTCACCCCAGATTTTCTGCACCAGGCATCAAAATATTGCTGTCTCTGAGGCAAGGCTGCTGCAGTTGGATGGGATGGGATGGGGAGGTGGTGAAATGTGGAGTGTGTGGATTCCCAGTGTCCCTGGTCAGGGAAGGTTGACTGTACTGAGGAAATAAGGCATCTTTCCTTGGTATGGGAAGGAAGGGAGCCTTGAGTCAACCCAGACAGACAAAAAAAAACCCCTTTTTTAGCTTTTATTAACACAGGAATATTAGGAAATAGGAATTCAGCTCTGTTTGTTCTGGAGAGGTTTTCTTCTTTGTGTCTGCAGGGAGTCCACCTGGGTTCCCACTGTAACCACAGGGACACTTTTGCCCCTCTGAGGTGGCTTGGGGGTCTCTGCCAAGCCCAGCCATGCTCGAGGGTGACTCTTCTTTCCTTGTAAAAGACCAGCTTGGGAAGGTAAAATGCAAACTTCAGCCCCCTGTGCTCATGGACCCTTGGGAATCACCCACTTTCAGTTCACGTTCCCATGGGAGGGAGGCAGTTATCATGGAATAGTTTGGTTTGGAAGGGACCTTAAAGATCATCTTATTCCAACCCCCTGCCGTGGGCAGGGACACCTTCCACTATCCCAGGGTGCTCCAAGCCCAATCCAACATGGCCTTGGACACTTCCAGGGATGAGGAACCCACGATTTCCCTGGGCAGCCTGTGCCAGGTCCTCAGCACCCTCAGTCAAGAATGTCTTCCCAATATCCCATCTAACCCTGCCCTGTCAGTTTGGAGCCATTCCCTCTTGTCCTCTTGCCCCAGAGATGATGAGATTTAAGGAGAAGAAATGTCCTGGTGAAGTTTTTAGTCACACATTCCCCCAAACCTGGAAGGAGGAAAAAAGGCTCTCCCGCTCTGTGCTGGAGCGTGACAACGCTATTCCTGTGCTCAGAATTGGATTTCACAGTTCAGCTGAGGAACAACCAATGTAAAACCTGACCAGAAACTGGAGCGGGCCAGAAGATACAAACCCAAGGGTTGTTGTTCTCCGGAAAAAAATGGCCCTTTTTGGCAAACAAAGCTGTACTGTCAGGGATCTGTTGGCACTTCTGGAATCTCCTTAATAACATATTTGTAACACTTGTCTGTGTGCTCTGTTTATCAAATCCCAGGTTTGCAGTAAACATAGGCTAAGAACAAGGGGTTTTTTCAGAATATTTTCTTGGATGATTCCCAGTTAAAAGAAAATGCTTGTTGTTGTGTTGGCCTTTTTTTTTTTTTTTTCCTTTTGGAAGGATCAAACTTTCCAGTGACCTCATCCTGCCCTCAGGGAGGCAATGTAAATGTGCAAATGTCACCGTGAAATTTACCCAGTGAGGGAAAAGTAACCTGGATTTCTCCCTCGCTGGCTGGGGAGCGCTGCAAGGAGACGATGCCACTTCCTTGTCTAGAGCTGAGACCTTCCAGCACATCCCTCCCGTGGTGCCTGGTGTCCCATAAAAAGAAGTCACAGCCTATAAAAATTCCCAAAGTCACTGAAAAGCAGGTTAATTCTAAATTAGCAGGACAAAAAGTCTTCCCTTGACTCATAAAATCCAAAGGTTGAGTGCAGCTTCGGGTGGGTGTTCTCCATCCTTCCTCATCACTCCACAGCCCAGCCAAGTGTCCAGGTGCTCAGCACGCACCTGGATTAACCCCTGGGCATGGTGCACTCGTGAACTGTCAGTGATGATGTTGTTTGGAAAGTGACTTAGGGTGTGACAGGGTCATGAGGCTCTGAGTGCTGCTCAGAGCACTGCAGGAACACGTGTCCAAACATCACATGCCCGATACGTGACCAGACCCTGCCACTTCTCGCTGCTGGCAGAGGTTTCGTCACCTATGAGCAATAAACACTCGTGTTTTGGCCGTAGTGGATCCCCACACTTGCTCATGTGATCCTCCTTTACTGCCTGGTCTTTAGACTTTCACCCGGGAATGACATGAGATCATCGGCTGGGGACAGAGGTGTAAACTGTAGGATGTCCTCAGCAGGGATTGCAGTGTTCACTTAATGCTCTTTGCTTCATCAAATCCCAGAATGGGTTGGGTTGGAAGGGACCTTAAATCCCATCCCAACAGCTCCGTGTCCTCTCCCTGTGGCACAGCAGCTGCCACATCTGCCACTGGGGCTGTACTTTGGACAGGGCAGGATGCTGGGAAAGGGTGAGGAGAGGCATCCAGAAATGCAGTTTAATAAAAGCCGAGTTGAGCAGCACAGACCCTGCTTTAACCTTTTAAATTCTTTTTCCATTCCATTATTAGTGCAAATAGCAAGGCCCCGTGAGACTCCTTGTGGGAGCTGAGCTCCAGACCTCAGCTTGCTCTCCAGGGAAATAAATCCAGCTCTCCTGCTTTACTCAGGGAGGGCTGAATGAACATCCCTACCCCACTGAAATGGGGATTTTCTCCATCTCCCCTTCCTGCTGGTCCTGCCTGACCTCTGCCATCCCTGAACCTTTCTCCAAAGGGCATCACTGTTTTTATCCCATCCACAGGGAAACCTGCACCCTTAAGGCCTGCTTTAGTCCCCCCACTGTGGGGATGGTTTATCCTGGAAAACCTGGGACTTAGGGTGCCTGAGACAAAAGAAAAGCATAAATTCTGGCCCATGGGGACCGAGACAATGAACTCAGTAGGGCTGGGTGGACACTGGTCAGCTGAGTCACTGACCCTGCTCGTCCAATTTTGGTTCAGTCACTCAAAATCTGCAATGCACTTCTCCCTTCCTTCACGTAATGAGATCTTTGGCTGGTACAGGTTCAAATTATCCATTATTCAATGAGAAAACAACAACAAGAAAGTTGTTGTGGGTCTTTTATTTCCTTAAATAAGATTTTACACCTTTGTGTAAAAGCTGATGAAGAGCATCTGGACAGGTGAGAATTGGTCCCAAGGTAACTGGTCCCAGGATAACCCTGGGTCAAATAAAACTTCTGAAACCATTATTTGCATGTTATCCATGTCCCTTGGCCTTGTTTTGGCCAACCCAAGGCACAGCCTAAAGAATCAAATGGAGAAGGGGAATAAAAATTAAAAATTTAGGATGACACCGGGAAAAAAGCATCTTTTTAAAAGCTCAAGTCCATGGGAGCAACAATCCCAAGGAAGAGATGGGAATTGTGTTGCTTAAACCCTGTGATGTCATCCCTAAGGGATGTGCTGGGGGAAGCACCTGTGTGAGGCAGGACCAGGGATGGAGACCTTCCATCCCCATGGGAACACAAACCTGTTCAAAACCTGGGAAAAGTGACAGAAATAATTCAACCTTGGGAACAGCAAATGGTTGTGTCTCACTGATGCCGTAGAGCTGTGCCTTCTAAAATCCATGCGACCCACTCCCCTGGGAATCACAAGCCTTGGATTGAGAAGATTAAGAGCTCTTTTTGATAACAGTGGGTGGGCAGTCTTAAGCTGCTCCAGGGCAAATATAGGTTGGATGTTAGGAAATTTTTTTTTACTGCAAGAGTGGTAAAATACTGGAATTGCCTGGGGAGGTGGTGGAGTCATCATCCCTGGATGTGTTTAAAAAAAGACTGGATGTGGCACTCGGTGCCATGGTTTAGTGGAGGTGTTAGGTCATGGGTTGGACTCAATGACCTTGGAGGCCTCTTCCAACCCAGTGCTTCTGTGATTCTGTGATTTGGGGAATGCTGCTCCTGGATCTGGGGGGCCCCAGAGAGGGGGAGAACCCCATCACTGAGACACGATTTCTCTCTGCAAAGGGCATGGCAGACAAAAGGCATCTCTCTAACAACCCTCTTCCCTCCCTGTCCCAGTGCCACTGAGCTGTGCCTCCACCTCACCCCGACGCTGCCATGGCCACGCTAGAGACGCTGCCTGTCCTCAGTGACCCGGCCTACCCCAGCCCGGAGAGCTTCCACGGCTTCGCCCCCCGCTACTCCCAGACCATCCCCAAGAGCGCCATGGGGAGCGTGGGCAGCGGAGTGGCCAACGACCAGGAGTTCGCCATGAAGAGCGTGGGCACCCGGACGCAGAGCAGCGGCCGGCAGACGGAGGGGCCCCGCAACGGCTACTCGGCGCGGGAGATCTCCAACCGCTACTCCGGCGAGGAGAAGACCTACAAGTCGGAGAAAGTCTCCAACTCCCTCTACATCAACGGCGACCTGCGCAAGAGCGAGAAGGTGAAGATGGATATCTGCGGCAACGTGACTGCCAACAACGAGAAGAACCTGCCGCCGCCACCCCAGTACCGGGAGCCCAGTAACCCACCAAAGATTTTGCCGATCTCCGGCAAACTAGAGCAGGTGAGAACCTTCCTGGAGCAGCTGGGTGGCCGCGGCACGTCTCTGGAAGCACAGACCAGGAGGCCTTGGGCAATGGTGCAATCTTGATGGTCTCACTCTGTACTGTTTTATATAGAGATGATGTAATTTTTATGACTTTCAAGGGGGTTGTTAATACTTGAGGAAGCCAAAAGCATGACCACAAGTCTTCCACATACAGCTGTGTTTAAGTCACTGGCTATTCCAACTTCCATGAGATTTTGTGCCCACCTCCCTGAAGGATGGGGAGAAAGCTGGAGTTGGCTCCAGTTTCAGTAGATCCAGCATCTGAGTCCCACTGTGGTTTTGTGTGTTTTGTGCCTTTAATACGCAGTTTCCAACCACCCACTGCCACCTAAAGCTGTTGCTTGAAAGCAGCCACGAGCATCTGTTCGCAATCCCAGTGCCCCTTGTGAGGGACAAGGTGACAAGGCTTGGGAGCTACCCAGTGTTATGGGGTAAATGTTAATGCAAATGTTATCTCCCAGCCCTTGTGGCTCACATTGGCTTCAGGGAGCACAATCTCCCAGGCCTGGAGGAGCAGAGAGTTCCAGAGCCAGCACTGTTTTATGGAGCCTGCTGCTCTGCTCCAGTGACTTCCATAATTTGTGTTCAGTATTCTTTCTGCAGCATTTGGTGGCCTTTTCTCCTGGGTTGTTAATCCAACATCCCCTGCAGTCCATCTCAGTCTCACACTTGGTCTCCAACCTGTTCATTGGGGCTTGTCCTATTTCTCCTAAAAGATATTTTCAAAGTACCTTTGCTTCCTCCAATTTAATTTTCACCTGAAATCCAACCTGCAGTAGAGGAGACTCAATCCCATTTTGAGGAAAATTTTGTCTCTATTGGTGCACTGATGGGGTGAGGAATGTGCAAGGTTTTAAAATCCCTTCTAAATCCTTTACTGCTGTGTCCCCTAGCATTGCTTAGGCCCACAGAAAACACAGATTTCAGATGAAGTGCAGCTCCAGCATGTTCCTTGCCTGGTGTCACTGCTGTCACAGCTCCTACCTGCTCCTGTCTGAGGACAAGCAGGACACAAGGTGCCACAGGCACAGGCCACTGCTGGAAAGAGGGAGATGTGATGCTCCTGGGGTAAAAGGGCTGCTAATCCAAGGGTTCAATTCAGCTTTCAGCAAAAGGGCAATGCAACCTCAAGGCTAGAAATATAATCAGCAAAAATCAGAGTTATTTTGGTCAGGTCAGATAAGCAATGGGCAGCTCTCCTTGTAAAGAGCACTAAGAGAACCCAAGGAGTATTCTAGGGAAAAATCACGCAGGTTTGGGGTGAGTCAAGATGATTTCCTTTCAGCTGGGGCAAGGGAAGGGAAAGTGTTGCCCTTTGAGTGACCACAGGTCCCTCATGTGCAACCCCAAATGGTCCAGGGTGTAATGAGGTGGGATAAGGAGCCAGCTCAAGCTGCTCCAGCCCCACCCTGTGCCGACGTGTCTCTTTTGTGTTGTTGTTACCGAGCCTCCTGCTGTGTTTGATGCGTGGTCCTTTTTCCTTTTTGCAGAGCAATGAGCCCTTAGTTAGACCCTCAGCCTTTAAACCAGTAGTTCCTAAAAACTTCCATTCCATGCAGAACCTCTGCCCGCCGCAGAGCAACGGGATGGCAGAGAACAGAAAGAGCTTGAACCATGCCAACAGCAATAGCCCGTCCGCGCCCAAGGGTGGACTCGACAAGAGCAGCCTTAACAGGACTACAAACCAAGGCGGGGGGCTCTCGGATTCGGGCCGGAACTCGCTGACGAGCCTGCCCACCTACGGGACGGGCTACAGCCAGCACGTGGGCCCCATGAGCGCCTCCACGAGCCACATCAACCGCATCGGGACCACCTACGTGGAGAAGAACATCGTGGGATACAACGGGATATCTACCTCAGACAGCGGGCGGTCCTCGAGCAAGAGCACCTCGTCCTTCAACAGACTGAACCATCTCAACGAAACGATGCCTTTCCACTCGCCCTCCACCGACGACATCATCCAGGACCTGGAGGACCGGCTGTGGGAGAAGGAGCAGGAGGTGCTCCAGATGAGGAGGAACTTGGACAAGAGCGAGGCAGCTATCTTCCAGGTGTTTGAGGAGAAGCAGAAGATCTGGGAGAGGGAGATGGAGGACTTGAGGCAGAACTATGCCAACAAGTTGCAGCAGGTCTCCAAAAAGGCACAGCGGGCCCAGCAGGCTCTGCAGCTCCAAATCTTCAAGCTCCAGCAGGAGAAAAAAAAACTCCAGGATGACATGGGACAACTCCTCCAGCAACGAGAGGAGCTGGAGAAGAAATTTGTGGCTTTCAAGAAGGAGCAGGCTGAGTTTCTCCCGAAGATTGAAGAGACCAAGTGGGAGGTAAGAGCGTTGTTGTAACAGACCTTGAGTGAGGTTTCTGTCGACCTGGTGACCCAAAGTACCTCCCATGTGCTCAAAGTGGAGCCCACAGATAATAGCCATGGGTTGGTGGCCTCCAGGTAACAGGTGACACTTATCACCTCATTTGTCTGCATCCCAGGCCTGCTGGTATCAATTAAGCTAAAATAAGCACAACTTTTTCTTGTTTGTGCTGGTTAATAATTTGACTTCACAGTCTGGTCACTCCAAGTCGTGACATTCAAATCCAGTTTCAGGGAACACAGGTCTTTCCACACAGGCACTTGTGCCTGCCAAAAATGGGCTTAAGTCTATTTTAATTAAATTCTTTTACCATTTGCATTTGGGCAAACCTTGAAACTGCTTTTCAGGTATTTAATTTTTTTTTTAATTGAAGATATAAAAGCAACTGAGCTAAGAATTATATCGATAGCCATGTCTACCTCGTGCTTCCCATTGTTTTCAGTTATTAATAAGTTTATCTCTTAAAAGGCTAAAAGGCAAATTCCTCTTTCTAGTTCTCCTGTTGAGTCCTACATAACTTTTTCCTACTCTTTCTATTTTTAGAACATTTTATCAAGGTCTGTTTGTATAGCCAGTGCTAACATACCTTTTTTTTCAGCTTGATCATGTGAAGAATTTTAATCCTTCCATGCACAGGCTAGAAACTTTAAATTTATTAAGAGTGCAGACGGAAAGTGTAGCTCTAGAATCAAGAAGACCTTATTCTGCTAATCCTGATGGGAAGTCAGTGAGGCTGGGATTAATTAGGCCCTGAAATGTGCCATTTGCAGATGTTCAGCAGAGCTTATTAGAGGCTTGTTGTAAAACCTCTGCAAGATACATCCCAGAATGAGCAGACTGCATTGTCCCTCCTCAGACCAGCAGTTCTGCCAGGTCTTTTACGGGACCTTAAAGCGCATCCAGTCCCATCTTCTTGCCATGGGAAGGGACACCTTCCACTAAATCAGGTTGCTCCAAGTCCCATCCAACATGGCTTTGAGCACTCCCAGGGTTCTTTAGGAATCTTTGGGAAGGGTGACATCATAGAATAAGTAAAATCTGCTCATCTGCCTCGTATCCAATGCCCCCAGTGCTCGGGGAGAACCCAGGTGGTCTCTGGGTCTGAGATGTTTTTGTCTCAGACTTGTTCAAGGTCCAGATGCCATTGAGGGCAGCGGGAAAACTGCTGAGAAGGTTTGGGATTGAGCAGCGCAGGTTTGTGGGTCAGAGAGTAAGATGAAGGCAGGAGGGAAACATCACTGGTGGGGACTGCAGCTCTGGGTTTGGCTATTTGGGCAATTGCAGCTGGGAACAGCATTAGATTCCTGAGAGCCAGGGAAAAACACAGAGGTGGAGACAACCTCTAGGTCTGTGGCATGGTCTGGGTCCTGGTGAAGGCTGGGTCCTTGAGCAGGGTCTTTTCACGGGCAGTGCAGGGGACAAGCAGCTCCTTGCTGCCATCCACCAGCCTCACGGGTGCTCTCCCCACAGGTGTGCCAGAAGGCAGGCGAGATCTCCCTGCTCAAGCAGCAGCTGAAGGACTCCCAAGCCGACGTCTCCCAGAAGCTCAACGAGATCGTGGGACTGCGGTCGCAGCTCAAGGAAGGTAAGAACTTCCTACGGGAGAAAGAGGAGCAGATCCTCACCCTGAAGGACTCCTACAGCTCCAAGAGCGTCAACCTGGAGATCTGCGAGAGCGAGCTGCAGCGGAAGATGAGTGAGGTCCAGGTGCTGAGGGAAAAACTGAACCACTGTGAGCTGGAGGTCTCCGGCCTGAAGCGGACACTTGCCAGCATGGGATCTGCGGGGTCTTTTGGCGGGGACCTCGGGGAGAAGCTGCGGGACCCGCTGGCCTGCGAGAGCGACGAGGCCAAGATGCAGCGGCAGAGCGAGGACAGCGTGAACACCCTGCGGAGGGAGGTGGAGCGGCTCCAGACGGAGCTGAAGCTGGAGCGGCAGCAGCGGGAGCAGCAGGTGATGGACTTCGAGGAGGAGCGGCGCACGTGGCAGGAGGAGAAGGAGAAGGTCATCAAGTACCAGAAGCAGCTGCAGCTGAACTACGTGGAGATGTACCAGAAGAACCAGCTCCTGGAGCACAAGGTCAACGAAATGAACACCAAGGCCACCAGCCCGCCGCACACCGAGGAGAAGAAGACATGGACTCCCTCCAGACTCGAGCGAATAGAGTCCACCGAGATCTGAGGAGGGACTGAGGCGACACCACAGAATTTTTTATTGCTGTGCATGTACTACCTACTCAAGCCAGTGATCTTCCGAAGGATAACGCGCTCCTATCGGAGTGGTGTGAGTGTGCTCCCACCAGGCTCCGTCACCCTTACTCTCCACTTCTGTGCTCTGTAGGTAAAATAACTGTGGATGTGCGCTGGTTTTCTATCGATAATGCGACATCTCGTCTGGGTTCTTCCCTAGTACAGCTGGTGAGGGTCAATTGGCTCTTTTGTAATCTGCCCTGACTGTTACTTCGCTAGAGGCTGCCACTCCCTCTCCTACAATTCACCCTTCTTTGGCTGGTTGTTTTGGAGGGTTGTATTCGGTTTCTTTGGTTTTCCAAGCATTTATGTGCAGCAAAACAGTTCAAAGCGGCAGGTTTGTTGTTTTTTGGTTTTTTTTTTTTTTTTCCAGGACGTTTTTAGCCACATTGGCTAACAGAGCAAAGCTCTCGGGATCATGAGCAAACTCAAGTGTTCTGCATCAAGTATCCTGTCTAGACGGTGGTCTTAGTGAAGTCAGTGTGAGCTTGGCCACTGATTTCAGTGAAACCAGACATATCTCTACCAGACAACTCCCTCTTGCCCTGGCTGCGAGAGGTTAGGACATCCTTGAGGAGCAGGATGAGCCTGTCCTGGTAACAGAAGCCAACAAGGAATGATGTCCCAGCAGGAGCCTCTCTGGAGGCTCAGCAGAGCTTAACACATGCTGCGTTTTCACTTCCTTGTGGCTTCCTCCTGCAGTTCCACTCCCCTCCCAGGTTGTGACCAACGCCGGGAGCAGAAATACCCTCCCACCTCTGCCTTGGTCCTCTTACTCTTACTCTATGCCCAAGCGGGCTACAGCAAGAAAAAAGCTTGGAAATCCAAGCTGGTTTCCCTTCCCAAGAGCCCTCTTACTTCCCAAAGTCAGTGGAATTGAGGTTTGGGGAAGCCTCCAAACCCATGGGATGTTTATGCAAACTGAAGCTTTAGCAATCTGCCCCAAAAGCGGGCAATTGTGCCACCCTGTCCCCAAACGAGTGACATCTTGGTGCACTCTCTTGGTCCAGGGTCTGCTTAAAAACAGCACTCGAGCCTCACTCAGGAGTTGCAGGGGGGGCACAGCAGCATCACGGCTGGATTGCAATGGTCAGCCTTCAGTACAGCCATTCCAAACCCACAGCCATCCCACGGGGTATCCCATACTCCAGGGATGGAGATTAACGCAGGCCTAGCTTAAGAAAATACTCAGCTACTAACTCTGAGCATTGAAGAAGTCACAAGAGGAGAAAATGCTTAAGATCACGCAAGTGCTTATGCCCTGGCAGAATAATAAACCAAATCCTGTGTGCACAGCCACTGAGGCAGCAAAACCCGGCATTCCGCTTGAAAACGCGGGCAAAGCGAGCTCGGCTCTTCCTGTCATGGACAGTTTTTTACCACAAATCACAATAAAGAGAAGAAAAATGTTGCAAAGTGGAGTTTGCACTGGCCAAAGGATGAACAGGAGTAGGGATTTTGGCTCTTTGCCCTGGGGAGCAGCTAGAAGAGAAAAGTTAGAATTAGCACTGGGATGTCTTGAAATGTCTCTGAGGTGACACCAGAGAGTTTGGCCAGATGACATTTCATGTGCATACCAAGGAAGAACCCTGACGCATTGAGGGGCTGAAGACCTTCCAAACAAAAGCCCTGAAGCTGCACATTTTCCATGTTCTGTCTCCCCAAAGCTCTCCTGTTCATGCCTGGGTCTGACCTTCAATTTAGGAACAAATATTGTTGTGGTGAGCTCCAGACTGAGCAGAGTGGAGACTGCACATAGTCCCACCAGCCCAGATCACCAGGCAGTGCCACCGACCAGGAGCTGATGGTGGCTGCCAGAGATCCCTGCAGCCATTGAAAATGGAAAACTGCAACAAGACCAGGGCATTTCAAGATCCCAGCTGACAGTTCTGTCTTTTCCCACCACTTCTGCCCATGTCTTTGGAGCTGGAGGAGGACAACTCATGGAAAACACGGGGGCAGCTCAGGCTAAGCCCCTCTCCCAGGACCAGCCATAAAAGGGGGATTAGGTCAGGTCTGACTCCTAATGGGTGTGGGGAAGAGTCCCACTGCAAATCCTGAGGATGCTCCAGCACTTTTGGATGTCAGCCTGTGCATCCCACCAAGGAAGGAGAGCAGCTGCCTGCCAGTGCCACCCAGCAGCAGACTTTGCCATGCCCAGGGAGACATCCAGATGCACCTGGCCAGGCAAATCCCAGAGCTTCCTCCATGTCACTCTCCAGACCTTCCAGTCAGTCAAACATCCCACAGTGTCAGGGTTGGAGATGTGGTGTCTCGCACCATCTCAGCTTTTCACATCAGACAAGCCCACGTTATCCTCCTTCCCAGAGCAGGTGTGTGGTGTTCTTGTGATGATTTTTCACCTCCACCTTCATGACTGCATCACACTAATCCAGAGTTTCAGTCCAGACCTGAGAGACCTCAACTGTGGACATTCCCTGTATGACAGAGACTTGCAGACACCCTTTAAGACACTCTGCTGCTGGTTTTCCCTCTCTCGGGATTCTCCCAGGATCTCCCAAGCATCCAGCTGTCCTGCAGAAACCACTGCACCTGTGCAACAGTGACAGAAAATACAGGTGGTTTTGGGAGCCAAACTGCCACAAAGGATTCCTGTGCTTCAGGATTCCTCCCCACAACTGGATGTGTTGCTCCCCATCAAATCCTCTCCCCTGTGCCAGCCCTTTGCTCAGCAAATATGGAGCAAAATGATGGTGGGACACCTGAATTCCTGTTGTTTGTGCCCAGGTGGGAGCTCACCTGGCTCCTTCCAGGTCTTAACACTTTCACAAGTTGATGAAATCTCCCATCATAAGCTTCACTGAGGCTCTGGGGTCTTAGCCCTGGATTAGGACAGTCAAGGGGTGCCAGGCTGGCATTTGGGTGACATATCCTGGAAATGGCCAAGGAGGCTGGCAGCGTGTCTCTTGGAGGCTCAGGCAGGGCTGATGAATTGTTCCTGTTCCATGGAATTCCACCCAGAGTTTGGGCTTGACCATCCCCCAGCTATCTCCTCCACCTTGAGCTAGTGGAGTTCAGCATGGGGTCCTGGCTCACATGTCATTCTCCAAGTCCTGTCCCCAAAATCCTCTCTAGCTTGCCACTGGCTACCACCACAAGCTGTGGCCATGAGTGTCTCAGCTCAGCTGCCCACACATGGGGTCCACAGACATTAGACATGCTCTGGGATATCCAACACATGCGGCTGGGCAATATGATCCAAGATTTTTGGGAGAGCCAGGCCAGCAGTGAGAGTCCTGGAACAGCTCTTTTGTCACAAGACACCCATGTACAGAGCCTAGTCATGCTCCAGGCACATCCACATGGCAAACAGAGGACACTGATCAGCTCCAGCAGCTGCCATCCGTGAGGATGAGGGCCAAGCAAGCTGTCCTGGTGCCAGGGAAGGTCTTGCTCTGCTGTGAGCAGGGCTGCTTTGCTCCACCACCATTCCAAGACTGTCCCAGACACCCAGCTGGGCTGATTCCAGCACTCCCCTCCCACCCCCAGGGTGAACACCACAACCAGAGCACGTAGTTGTTCCTCACACAGCCCCACTTAGCCCCTGCCACTGTCTGGTGGCACCCGGTGGCCCTGGTCCTGCTGTCACTGGAGGTGGTCACTCACCTCCAGGTTTCCATGCTCCAGAGAGGAATGGATTTGTTGCTCTTACGTTGTTGTACAGAGAGAAGTGTACTTGGATGTAAATAAGAGCCCAGCTCTGTATGTTGACGATTAAACGGAGACAAGAAGGCTCTGTGGCTTCTCTGTTGGCGAGCGGGGCCGAGCACTGCTGCACACAGGGTGCCCAGCACCCTAACCTGAGCCTGGCTGTACAGCAGGGGGAATCAGGGCTTCAGCACCTCCCAGGAAAGAATCCACCTGGGATTAGCTCAGCCTGGTGTCACTGTCCTGCTTTGATGCTTGCTGTCACCCTGAGTCAGTTTGCATTTCCCCCCTGGTTAAGGGTGAAGTCCCCTCTGCCCATCTGGTGTCACACCCAGACTCCGTGCAGACAGTGGCTCCCAGAGGTGTCCCCCCCTGAGCTCTGCCCATGGAAAGGACCATCCTGCTCCTCTCCTGCCCCTTGCAGTGGCGCTTTATAGCTGGCTCAAGGCAGCGAGCTCACGAGCAACATGACCAAAGATCTCTGGAGAGTGCTGGGCCGCATGCTTGGAGCTGTGTCCCAGCTTTCCTGTGGAGAGACGAGGCTGGTGTGGGCTGGAAAAGGGGAATGAGAGCTGGCAGGGGACATGATTTTCCCGTGTCCCACCTGGGAATGTTTGCAGGTCCATAAGGGCCTTTCCCGTGTGAGACAGGACAGGATAGAAAGGAGTTCCTGGGTGAGGTGACTGTCCCCAGTTGGTGACACCAGTACTCTCCACAGCCATAGCAACGAGCTCCACACATACCCCGTGGAGAACCCAGACCAGGGGCTGTCCCCAGCAGTTGGGATGGATGTCATTCCCTTTCTTCTTGAGGAGAAGAGAGAATGCACACCAAGCCATGCATCCTCTTGTCTTCAGGCAACGTCATGCCTCTCACCTTCAGAGCAATAGGTCTCCTCTGGTTTAGCAGCAGACATCACTGCAGGGTCCTGACAATCATTCTGGGTCAGTGGGAATTGCTCAGGAAAATGAGCATCCTGAGAGCTGGTGGTCCTGCTGGCTGCCCCCTTGGTGTCCTCTCCCCAGCTCACCCCAGGGCATCCTCAGCACTCTCCTTACCAAGGAACCAAACTCCAAGGTGAAGGCAGTGTGTTCCATGCTTCTCCTGCTTGGGGTGCTGAAGGCATCTCCACCTACCTTTGCTCCTTGAAGGCTCCTGGATCTGGCAGGAGGCCAGTGGCAGATCTGTGCTCCTGCAGGTGGGCGTTCAGGTGGGCCTTGGGCAGATGCCTCTCACTGTGCCTCTGCTCCCCAGCTCCATCCCTGGGATGGGAGAGAGCCCAACTCACCATTAATTTAACCCAAACCTTCACTTTGAGCCTTGAAACCCCTTTATAATTTACTGTTCACCAAGACCCCTTGCTAAAGATCTGTCCCTGTGCTGCCTGTGCCCTGCTGCTGCTCTGCTCCAGCTCTCCAGGAGCTGCCTCCTTTTAGATAATTCCCATCCCACTGGAGCAGTCAGTGCCTCTCTCAGTGCTCTCCCAGGTACATCTGGAGAAGCTGGAGCTGCAGCCCCCACTGAGAATGGGTTATCCCAACCCTGCCCTCAGGAGCTTTCCAGAACACCAATCCTCTCCTCTCTGACATTCCCATGGCAGCTCCATCAGCTCTGCTTTACCTCCAAGGACAACCTGGCTTCCTGCTGAAGGACATTGCTGTGGCCTACAGTCCTGAGGGATCATTGCACAGGGACTCACACCATCACCACCCAGCTCTGGGACTCCCTGCTCCTTCCACCCTCTGGAAAAACAGGGCTCTGAGGAGTCTGTGAGGTCCTTAGGGGCACGCAGGACCCTGCAGGGTATTGAGGGGTTGGGATCACATCCAGCTGTTTGTTTCCCAGTAGGATTTCCATGCTGGCAGAGCAACTGCCATCAGCACCAAGCTCTCGCATTTTTGGGATAATCCTCCTCCCTGGTTCTCCCAACAACGGGGATCATGTCAGGTCTGGAGCCTGGGACCAGGCTGTGTCTCCACAGCTCCTTCACAGACCCATTTTCTCTGGCAGGAAGTCTCTGCTTTCTGTCCCAAAGCAATAGGTTTTTCCAGGGAGATTTCAAAGGGACTCTTCCCAACTTGGACACCCGCAGGCAAGCCAACATTCCCGTGAAATCCTTCACAGCTCCAGCCCTGGGATCAACTCCTTCGGAGAGGGATGCAAGGCCCAGTCTGGCTCCAAACAACCACAGTGGTCTGAGCTTGGTGGCCCTGTTTATCTGGAGAGCCCAAAGCTCCCCACATCCAGCAGGCCACCAGCCTGGACACCCAGGAGGTGTGACCCATCCATCCTCTCCTGGTGCCCATCCCACAGCTGTCACTGGGTTCTCCATGAGGGAGCCACCGGGGTGTCTGAGGCTCACAGAGTCACAGTGACAACCAATGGGACACTGTGGCTCTGTCATTCCAGAGAGCCAGGCTGGGAGGAGAAAGCCCCCTTTTCCCCCTTCTCCATGACTGAAAGGAGCAGAACACGTGCGGGCAGAGCTCCAGCACCGACACAGGAGCGTCCAAGCACCACCCAATGCTGCACACCCGGCCAATGTGTCTATGCAGTCCCTTCCTGGGCAGCCGTGTCCCCGCAGAGCCCAGCCCGGGGCCGGGGCTCCTCCAAGGTGTCTTCGTTTGCACTCTCCGGGACCTGGAAATCGCTGTGAGCCCGAGGAGCCGCGCCGGCCTCTGGGCACCACGCTGGGGAGGGTTCTCCTCGCCCCACACCGATGCACGTCGCTGAGTCGTTCGTTCTGCAGCAGATCCATCGCTGTCCCCCCAAAATCCCCGCGGGGAGGAGGGCGAGGCTGCTGCCTGACCTCACCAGCAATAACGGGAGCTCTGCCGGCGCCGGGCCGTGCCCCTCTGCAGGACCTCCTGCGTGACACCCCTCGTCCCATTCCGGACCTCCCCGAGTGTAAATTCAACCCTGGCCTTGTGCTTTCTTCCCTCTCGTTTCCTCTCTCTTCCTCTTTTCCTCTCTCTCTCTCTCTCTGCTCTGACTGTGAATTCAAACCAGAAGTGTTCTGAACTCGACTCCGTTACTGTTCTGTTTCTGCGTCGACTGTTGCTGGTTCTCCGAACTGCGTTTAAAAAACCGAGACTTTGCAAAAAAAAGAAAAAAAAAAATCTAAAAAAATAAAAAAACCCTAAAAAAAAAATCTAAAAAAAAATTTAAAAATTAAAAAATTATATATATATAAATATATATATATGCTTAAAAAATAATTAAAATATTTAAAAAAACAACTCCATAAAGTCGGGTGTCTCTCCCTGTCCACTTGGTCACTTCCAAACACTGTTTGTCCTGACTTTGCCTCTGGTTAAGTGTGTTTAAAAAGACAAGAGGTTGGGGGAAAAGATAAAAAAAAAAAAAAAGAAGGCTAAAATGAGGTAACATGCAGCATTCTGGGAGTTTTTTTTTTTGTACAGCAAAGGTGTATCCGTTTTGGAAGTTCTTGTTAAAACTCCACCACACTTCCCAATTCCCTGCTGGTCTGTTGTCTGTCCCTGTTGGGTTTATCCAGATGTGAAGAGCTACTGCCTTTGCCATTTTCTACGGTGAATATATAAATATATCTGTACAGAGGTATGTATATATATAAATAGACATGCAGATCTATATGTATACGTATCTCCAGCTCTCCTCTCTCCACCTGACTGTGAAGGATTTTTATTGGGCAAAATAAAAATGGAGAAAGGCCCCGTTTTAAAAACACGACTGCGTGGTGTTTGTTTGTTTTGCAGGGGGGAGACAAGAGGGGATTTTGGGGATGGATCCACAGCTGGGCTGGGGAGATCGGGGAAAAGCTTCATCCTGGAGGTACCAGTACCTGCAATCCAGCTGAAGAGGTGGGAAGGCAATTCCCCTTCTCTCCCTCTCTCGGAACAGCCACATCCCCCACTGGAACATCTCTGGGGGCTCCCTGATTTCCCCTTCACGTGGCTGAAGGGGTGGGAAACACTCAAAACACATCAGACTTGTGCTGTATCCCAGATATTTGGTGTGAGGATTTGGATGCAGCCCCCAGGCCGAGATTCCTCCACCTTCCCTCACAACCAGGGAGGAAACACCACATCCAAAACCTCTTGCAGGTTTTCACTCACATGAATCCCACCCAACTGCTCGGTCAGCGTCACTAAAAGCAGCAGATATATCTTGTAGCTCTTTAAAAACCCAGCGATTCCAGCACTTTTCCCGATGGCAGCTTTATCGGAGAGGTCTCCTGCCCTCTGGTGACAAAGCTGGTGTCTCCCAGAGTCAGGGATTCCGGGAGTTCCATCAAGTTTAAAGCCTGAGGTGCCAGCAGCCAGCGAGGCTCTCCTCCAAACCCCTGAAAATGGGATTTCCTCACCTGCCAGGGGATAAAAGGAAGAGGTGGACAGGATGTAAAACCTGGTAGAAATATTAGGAAGGGACACAAGTGCTAAGGGAGGCTCAAGGCCGTATTTAATTCGTTTGCCAGCGCTGAAAGTGGACAGGAGAGAGATGTGTGGGAATAGTAGAGCAGTGATTAGTGGAATAGTTCAAAATCTGTGCGGACCCAGGCCTGGCCAAGGGGCTCAGGCCACACCTGCACAACCTGAATCCCCCCGTTCTCTGGGGACAGCTGCAGTGACAGCTGCCTCCCACACACCCCAACCCACACCAGCGAGGCGGCTGGAGCCTCTCTGGGGACACAACAAGGACATCCCCGGGCGTGCAGGCACCCAGCGGGCTCCCACAGCCACAAGGGTGCCCCGTAGAGCCACGGGATGATCTGCGATGGGAGGCACCACAAAAACCACCGAGCCCGCCCCTCTGCCGTGGGCAGGGACACGTTACACCATCCCAGGCTGCTCCAAGCCCCATCCAACCTGTCCTCGGTCACTGTCAGGGATCCAGGGGCAGCCGCAGCCCCAGGAGCGGCCCCGGGGCCGCAATGGCGGCGCCCGCGCACGTGACCTCGCCCTCACGTGGCCATGGCCGCTGTGGGGGCGGGGCTGCCGCGCGCGCCGCTGGCGCCACCCGCCGGCCGCGCGGGGGCCGGAAGTGGCGTCACCGCCGCGCGACCGGAAGCGGCGGGAGGAGGCGAAGGGGGCAGGAGGAGGCGGCGGCGGCGCCGGAGCGGCCCCGGTGAGTCCTGGCCTCTTCTCATTCCTGCTCCTTTCCCCTTCTCATTTCTGTTCCCTTCCTCTTCTCATCCCCGTTCCGCTTCCTCTTCTCTTGTCCCCGTTCTCTGCACCCTGCCCGCGCCACCCCCTCAGCCGGCGGGGCCGCCCTCGTCCTGCCCTGGGCTGCGCTGCCCCATGCGCATCTATGTATGTGTATGTATATATATGTGTGTGTGTGTGTAGTTATATTTAGGTGTTATGTGTCTGTAGGTGCAGCCATAGGGGGAACAGCGGGACTGGGCCTTGCAGCCCTGTCCCTGGAGCCCCGGGAGAAGGGAATTGCAGGGAGATGCTGCAAGGGCTGGAGCTCCTCAGCTCTGGAGCCAGGCTGGGAGAGCTGGGGGTGCTCACCTGGAGAAGGGAAGGCTCCAGGGAGAGCTCAGAGCTCCTTGCAGGGCCTAAAGGGGCTCCAGGAGAGCTGGAGAGGGACTGGGGACAAGGGATGGAGGGACAAGACACAGGGAATGGCTTTGAACTGCCAGAGGGCAGGGATGGGCGGGATCTTGAGAAGACATCCCTCCCTGTGAGGGTGCTGAGGCCCTGGCACAGGGTTCCCAGAGAAGCTGTGGCTGCCCCTGGATCCCTGGAAGGGTCCAAGGCCAGGCTGGATGGGGCTTGGAGCCACCTGGGACAGTGGAAGGTGTCCCTGCCCATCCAGGGGGTGGCACTGGATGTTCCATGAGATCCCACCCAAACCATTCTGTGATTCTTTGACCTTAAAAAAAGAAGGAAAAAGCACAGAACAAACCAAAAAGTGACAATTTTGTGCCCTGACTTAATCTTTTAAGGGAAAAAAATCCCTTTTGTTGCTGCTCTCCTCTCCAGCCCAGGCCCAGGAGTTCACTTGGGGCTGTTGCCCAAAAGGAGCTGTTTTATCCCCAACATTTCACACCCTGCTCATTCCTCACAAATCCCAAGGAGATTCTGCCCTTGGGCTGTGGGTGTTTCCAGAAGCCCCTCTGGGTGTCCCAAAAGGAAAAAAAGCCCTGAGAGCATTTTGGGATGCACCAACCTCCCCTTGCACAGGGCTCATCCCCTGGGATGGATGGATGGATGGATGGATGGATGGATGGATGGATGGATGGATGGATGGATGGATGGAATCCCTCTGGGAATGTTCCTTTCCAGGTGTTTTTAGCCTCAGCTATGACTCTCAGAGACGTTTCCATGCCTGAGCAGCTCCTCAGAGGGCATTCCCAGCCTGCAGGGCCCAGCTCCAAAACTCCCTGGAGCTGCTGGAAGTGAAAATTCTGGAGAGCCCTGCCCAGAGGTGGGAAGGAGTTTGGCTGTGTGGGGATGTGCAGTGGGAGGGGGAGGGAAGGGAGGCTCAGGGTGAAGAGAGGCAAATCCAGGCAAGGTGTGGGTGGAGCTGGAAGAGAAATGGGGTGGAAACTGCAAAGATCGCCAAGATTTGGGCCGGGGCTGGGCAAAATCATGGAAAAATCACCTGGAGCAGCCTTGAGGGTGCTTGGAACTGTCTTGTCCCATCCCAACCTCACTCTGTTGTGAGTGGTCTTCTCTTTTTTCGGAGCAAAGGAGGAGAGGAGCAATCTCTGCACTGCCTGGATTCCCAAATGTGTCACAGCTCCACAGTCAATCCGTGCAGGATATTCTTAGCAGCACGCGGCGCTCGCCTTCGGAGCCTTCGCCAGGGCTTTGATTCCCTGGCTTTGAAGTGGGGCTGTCGTTGCTGGGAGGGGTTCTGGGAGCAGCAGGGCTGCGTTTCCTAGGCAGGATCACCTCGCACAGCACAGAGGAGCTGGTTTATATAAATAACCTGCGTTTTGTTAGGAGAGAAAAAACAGATGAAGATGCTCAAAGTCGAGTCAGACAAGGAAACCTCTGGGAAAGCCTCGCCTGGATAAATCTCCTCTTGTTCAAGATGATGTTTTGGAGCTTGACCCAGCCCCTCTAATGGTCCAGGCGCTGTGAGGTGCTGGAGGGTGCAGTGTGAGCTGTGTCCCCTGTCTCCAGCATCTGTCACCTGTGGCCACTTCAGGCCAGGCCCCGCAGTCAGGAATGATCCTTTCCTCAGACATTCTTTTGACCTAAACAGGACAGCTTTGAAATCCAGCTCTTGGTTCAGCCTTTCCTGTCCAGCTTCTGAGGGGGCTTTTCCTTTCCCTGCTCCCCACACAGGCAGGAAGGGGCAGAGTCTCTCCTGCCTGCCACAATTTGGCTTCTCCTGCTGGGATGGGACAGTCACAGCCTTGGAACAGCCTGGGCTCTGTGGGGCAGAGCCTGATCTGCACCTGGGGCTTGCCCAGAGAAGCTGGGGCTGCTCCTGGATCCCTGGAAGTGTCCAAGGCCAGGCTGGACAGGGCTTGGAGCAACCTGGGATAGTGGAAGGTGTCCCTGGATCATGGGGGACGTGGGGATCCTTACACTCCAAAAATAACCAGTTTATGCTCAGCCAGAGCTGCATGTGAGCCCCCATCCTGCTGTCCTGCTCACACCCCCCAAACCCACACTCCACCCCACATCTCCTGCCCCAAAGTGCCCATTTTGCTGCTGCAGAGCTGAGTTTGCCTGCCCTGATCCCACGTCTTGCTCCAGCCGTGATCAGGAAGCCGTGGATACAAGCAGAGCTCCGAGGGGTGTCCGTGAGGATTTATTTCCACGTGTGGGGAGCACAAAGAGTTGCAGTGGCTGCCAGGTTTTGGCTTTCCTGTTTGCCCAGCTCCCTGTGGCGCTGAGGGATTTTAAGGAAGTGGATAACACCTGTGTGGTGGATATTTGGGTGGGATAAGAGTTTGAGAGAAAAATCTGACCTGGCGCTTTATTTTTTTAAATCAGCATCTGAGTCGTGGTAAACAGGGCTGGTTTGGCAGCCAGTGCAGGCTGGCAGCACCCAGCTGGCCTCCTACGGATTTCTCATCCTCACCCTCCGAGCTGTAGCTGCCTCAGGCAGGAGTTAGGAAGGCACCAGCCATCTTTAAGCCTCCTGTACCCTAAAACTCTGGGAAACGCTCCCAAATCTGAAGGTTAAAGCTCTGTTCCCCCTGGTTCTCAGCCTGGGATGGAGCATCACGTGGTGATTTGTGTTACTTCTCCCCTGCTCTTCCCCCACTTCACTCTGGGCCACGTTTCTTCTTTCCTCCCATCTCCATCTGCAGGTTCTGGGTCAGTTTTCACTCTCTGCACTGCTTTTGTGGAGACTTTGTTCCAAATCCTGTCTCCAGGTGCAGAGGGCAGTGTGGCACCCTGGATATTCAGACAACTTCTCAGGTGGTGGTCAGTGATTCAGACCACAGTGACCAAACCAGCAGAGTGCTCTGTTTGAACACATAAAGCCTCTTGAAGCTGCAGCTCTCCTGCAAAAACACTTTCTCATTGTTCAGAATGAAAGAAAAGCAGCTTGGGTCTCTTAAAAATGAAAAAAACTATTTTTTTTTTAAACTCTGCTACTCGGTGCCATGTTTCTCATGTCTGCTGAGTAGCAGGTCATGCCTGACCGCTTTCTACTCCAAGCCCAGGTCACCTGGGTGCTCGTCCTGAGCTGCCTTTGCATGAGGTGACATTCCATAGTGGCTTTGCAGGGATCCAGCTGCCCTGGCCGGGGCAGGCACCGGCGCCGCCTCCCTTTCAGTAGCGTAAAGGATTGATAAAAACGTGCTGCCTGTGAGGTGGAGGCCACTCACTCTCCGTCTGCCCTTTTTTCAGTACCTGGAAGCAGTTCTGAGCCCCAGTAAGTTGAGATCCATGGCTACGGTGCTAATGTGCCGAAGACTGCCCAGGCTGAGCAGGGTGACAGCGCTTTCGACCACAGCCAAGCGCAAGGCCGAGCGTGGAGGCAGCAAAAGCAAGAAGGAAAAGCGGGATAAGCCAGGAGCAGCCAACTCTGGGACGGAATCCGGGGCTACCATCCAGCTGCTGAAGCCACAGGACTACAGAGTGTTGTATAATCCAGCTGCCTATGCCAAAGGCAGGGCTGGCTCCCAGCAGCACATGGGCAGGGACAGCAGCCAGGCCCTGGGTGACACGTTCACCAGCCCTGGCACTGCACAGACACTCCCTGCTGCCTCTTCCCAAGCTTTGCCACCCGTCAGGAATGCCCTGCCCAAGCCCAAGTCCAGCACGCTCCTGGAGCAGACCGTCCTGGCCATGCTGTACAAGGAGGAAGAAGAGAAGGTAAAACAGGAGGTGCACAACTCCAAGGAGGACCCGCGCATGTTCCAGAAGGGGAGGCCCGAGTACAAATCTCTCAGCTGCGACAGCGCTGAGCCAGCACAGACCCTTCCTGCAGAGGAAGAGGACTCGATTTTGCAGAGTGTGGCCGGGTGTGAGGGCAGCCCAGGGATTCTCAGGGATTATTTCCTCAAGCTGAGCCGTGTGCCAGCGGAGCGACGCGCGGCACTGGCAGCCGACCCCAGGTTCGGCGCGCTGTGTCACCGTGCTGTCACGGCCATCAGGCTCTTCAGCACCCCAGATCTCATCCAGATTTTAAAGGCTTGTGTCCCTTTGGCCGTGCCAGCCTCCCACCCCCTTCTCAACGCGTGCGAGGCCGAGTTCTGCCGGCGGGCGTGGGACATGAGCCTGGAGCAGCTGCTGCTGGTGGCAGATTGCTGGCGCTGCCTGGACCGCAGCGTGCCCTCCTACCTGGGCATTCTGTTCAGCTATGCCAACCTGCACTGGAAGGACCTCACCTTGCCCCAGTTTGTGCAGCTCCTCTACATCATCGGGGAGGGCCGGAGGTCGCCCGCAGACTTGGCGCAGAAGGTGGAGAGCACCATCCTGAAGCACTTGGACGCCTTCACCTTGGAGGAGCTGGGTGCCATCTGCTTGGGGCTCTTCAAGTCCCTCAGTGGGATTTCTGACCATGTGATGAGGAGGATTGCAGACAGGGTGTCCCTGCAGATGGAGGACATGAGCACCTATGCCTTGGTGAACGTGCTCAAGATGCTGCGCTACACCCGCATGGACCACCTGCCCCTCATGAGGGAGCTGGGGAAGGTGATCCCTGCTCGGATTCCTGCAACAAACATCCAGGGCATCATGCACATCACCCTCACCTATTCATCCCTGCACTTCTTTGACGAGGATGTCTTGGCTGCTGTTGCCACCTCGTTGCCTTCCAAGGTGTCCTACTGCCGGAGCAAGGATGCTGCCAAGTTCCTGTGGTCGTTTGGGTGCCTGGACTACGAACCTGCCAACGAGGAGTTTTACTCCAGCCTGATAAAGCAGTTGCACACAAAACTCCATGAGTTTAGCAAGTTTCCAGAGCATCTTCTTACTGCTCTGCTTGGCCTGGCGTTTGTCAAACGCTTCCCAGAGGAGCTGATAGACTTTGCTTTGAGGGAGGAGTTTGTCCAGAAAACCAGAGGTTGCAAATACAACCTCGACAAGGACCTGTTCACCCTTGGGAAGAGCGTTGAAATCGAGTGCCCGACCTACCAAGGCAGCCGCCTCCCACCTCACCTTTATCAGGAGTTCACTGAGATGGTTTTGAGCTTTGCAGAGAGGGAAATCTATGTCAGGCCTGAAATCATGGAAGCCACGTCCCTCCTCGAGAGCATGTTGGGAGGCCCTGAGTATGTGAAGAACCACATGATCCTGCCCCACACCAGGTCCAGCGACCTGGAGGTGCGTTTGGGTGCAGATGGACACCCCATCCCTTTCAACTTCAAGGATCCTGTGGCAGCCAAGAAGCTGAAGGACATGGGAGTCAGTCTGACAGATGATTTAATGTCTCAGCTCATACAGAGGAGAGCTCATAGCCAGAGTCCTATGGAAGTGGGAGATGAAGCCAGGATTCCCAGGCAGGAGAGAGGGGACGCAGCAGGAGCGCCGTGCTTGGGTGGAGGTGCCAAATCCCAGGCTGAGCCTAAAGCAGAGCGCTGGCAGCCTCGGGAGGTGAGGCTGGCACTGCAGGTGCCCAACAGGAACCACTTCTGCTACGGCTCCAAGCGGCTGCTGGGGCTGCACTGCCTGAAGCGGCGGCAGCTGCGGCTGCTGGGCTACGAGGTGGTGGAGGTTCCCTTCTGGGAGTGGTTCCCTCTGCTCAAGCGCACGCGCTCCGAGAAGCTCAGCTACCTCCACTACAAAGTGTTCTGCCCGGCCCTGCTCACCAAGGCTGGCTAGTGGGGGGCAAGGGCTTGCCCAGAGCCTCCGCTGTGCATCTCTGAGGCTGGGTACTGGTTAAAATGGTGTCTGGGTGGTTTTGGCAGGTGCTCTGTGTGGCCGTTTCTGCTGTGGTGACACATCTGTGCTGGGTGTTGTCTCGGTTTTTGGCAGGTGCTCTGTGTGGCCATTTCTGCTGTGGTGACATCTGCACTTCCCGTGCTCTCATTTTGTACCTGGATCCTCAAATGCTTCCGCCACAAATAAAACCTACTAATGATTCATTTTTCTCTGTGATTGCTTCTTTCTCCACCCTAAACAAGAGTGGTTGGGTTTGGTGCCTCTGTGAGAGCAGGAGCAGAGGATGTTTAATCATGAGGATGAGCTGGGTGCCAGGACCACACACTGGGGCTGGGGCTGAGGGCACAGCTTGGGTTTCTCCTTCAGGGTGGGACGTGGATACTGAGCGGGACTGAGGGTTGGGGTGCTCAGGACATTTCATTTCCTGCTCCAGGGGCTTTATTTGGTGTCCAGCATGCACATTCCTCATGGCAGCAGCTCCATTTGGTGTCCATGCAGGACACCAGGAAGGGTTGTGGTGACAAGCTCCAGACAGCCTGGTTTAAAATTCCTTGTCCAAAACCACAGAGGATTTATTTCAAGTCTGTGTTTCATTGCCTTAATCCAAAGATTTTTGTTCACCTTGGGGAAGGCACACACTGAAGAGAGAGGGAGAAAAACCCAGCCATGGGTAAAAGCAACTCGGTGACTCAACTTTTGCCATGAGATTTTCAGCAGAGTTCTGCAACAGAAGGGAGTGCAGTGGCTTGGAAATGCAAAATAATCCATTTTCTTACTGAGGTGTTGAGACTGGAAAAATGAACCTGAGTTGTTGCCCTCAGGGTCACAAAGAGGTAGGAGAAAATCCTATAAAACAGCCATACGGAGCTCCTCGTGTTGCAGGGAGAAGTTTCCAGCCCAGAGAACAGAGGGAGGATCTTGATTTTTCCAAGGAAGGGAGCAAGGAGAGTTGGTTTGCCACTTTTCATATCACCAGTGCTGAGGGCCAAGTGAATTGACTGCTTGGTAAATTCATTTTGGTTCAAAATGAGCCAAAAAGAGCAGTTTTGAGGCACGGCCTGGAGCTGAGCTGTCAGTCTCCTACAAGATGTGAGTGGCAAAAGTCAGACCAGTTCAAACAGTCCCCCAGTTTTCCAGTTCTGGAAACCTCTCAGACTCAGAAAGCCAGGAAAGCAGTGTTGGATGAGAGTTGGTGTGTGCTTGTCCTGCTCCTTGAGGAGCAGGAATTGTTCCTGATGGCTGCCAGACCAAATTTTGGGATAGAAGTGCTGCTCACCTGGCTGCTTCTCTTGTAAAGCTCACACCTGCTTCATTGAAGGCATTGTAACCAAGCTCTGCTCTCTGAATTCCTTGCTGGGTTGGGTTTTATCTGAGGGATTTATGCCTTGAATTCCACCTTTCTCCTCGCAGATGCAGCACAGGGAGCTCATTAACTCTGCCTTTCCAACGTGCCCCCAAAAGGCCAATTTCATTTGGGCTGAACCAACAGATCAGTGGAAAATCATTAAAGAGCTGCTTGTTCTTGAAGGAGGCAGCGAGTCCCTGATTTGCAAGGTTGCCCAGGGCGGTGACATTTTAAAGCTGGGGTTAACACGAGGTGAAAGCTCTCACCTCACAGATCATTTCATTCTTAAAAGGGATCTGAGAGAGCCAATTCCAGGCTCTTTTTTTTTTTTTTTTTTCAATGGGAAAGAAGGTGTGTTCACTTGAGTTTCTTTAATGAACGCTGGCAGAAGAATTCGGTGTTCAGACCCCAGACATCTCCCTCAGCAATTCCGTGCCCTCTGCTCCCTTGGAGTTATTTAACACCAATTATTAATATTTGTGGTTAATCTTGACTTGCTGTGACAGCCTCGTGTGAATTTCTACACCTACAAAACTCCTGCATCTTTGATAAACCTTCACATCTAATTGCTGCTTTGTTCATAGGCGGTTTTAATTAAAATAGCCATTTCCTTTTTGGTTTTTCTCCACAGGTTCACTAATTAATATTAACATGATTTATTTTTTTTTTCCTCTCAATCACATCTTTCTGCTCCATTCATTTGGGTTTGTATTGGCTTCACCTCCTGGACTCAGATCTGAGCTGCATTTTAGCAATCCCCAAGCCTGTAACTCACCCAAAACACGAGATCCTTTCGCTGCTCACGGTTATTCATCTGCTTTATTTTGAATTTTTTTTTTCCAAGCTGACTCTGATGCTCAGCAAGTGACCTCTCTCCAGCTGCCAAGATGGTAATAAACGTCTGTCTCCCACAGTTCAAGCCAAGAATTCACTGCAACAAGGTAAAATAGTGATGGGGGGGGATTTGAGGAGTGGGAGGGATGGAGGGATTAAATGGAATTGTCCCCAGGGTGCTTGTTCACTGCTCCTCTGGGATAATCAGCATCACTGCTCTGATGTGGCACACACTGAATATGGGAGGGAAAAGCCCTCATTTTGCAGGATCTCATATCCAGACAGCTTTTTGTGCTTCCAGGTGTGAGTTCTTTACCTTGAGATCCCTTTTTCCCTGCAATATCCCAGCTTTCCCTCTGCCCAGTGGAACACACAGCTCTTGACAAGGTTTCCTGAAGTTACTTCCCAAGTATTTCTGGTTTCACTCAGCACATCAGAATCTCGTTAAGAAACTCAGTTTTCATTCAAATCTGTTAAAGTTTCCACACCAACTCTCCCCAAAATCCAGGGCAGCCTTGGCTTTGTAAATACTGTGCTGCAAAAGCAGCAGTGCTGGAATTTTTTATGGAGACACCCAGCCATGCCACAGAGGTTTGGTGTGATTGTCATGATCAAGACCATATTAAACAGATGGAATAAATAGATTTTCCTCGTTTCTATTTGTCCATTCAGCAAGTTCTGCAGGTTTCTTAGCTGTGGAACTTTCAGGGAAGGGAATGGGTTGAGCCAGTCTGCCCAGGAGCAGAGCAGAGGATGGGATTGGATGTTCTAGGAGACCCAGCTTGGTTTGATGGATCTCCCTCAGGAATGGGTCCCAGAGGCTGATTAACATCCAGAATTCCTCTGGGATCCTGTAACTGTGATTCCAAGTGCGTTTCCACACAGGAGGGTAAGTTGGCACAAAGGAAATCAGGAGAATCCCATCTGAAAAGGGAAACTGAAAGAGGAGACTCCCATCTCCCCCACACTCATCCTCTGCTCCCAGCCACCCTCTCCCACTTGATTTGTTTCACTGACCCAGCCAAAACCACAAATTATCCCTAATTTTCCACTCTTCCAGCAGCTAAGTCAGGTCTGCACATGGTGACAGAGGGTGCAGGAAGAGGGGATTGGGAGCATGTGGCTGGAGAAGGGTGGGAATGGGTTTGCTCTGCCTTGGAGCAGGGGTCTCCTGCCTGGTCTGAGCTGCACATAAACCTCAGCCTTGGCTCCTGGTTGATGTCATCCTGAGAATCTCTGGAAGTGCTTGTGAAATTGGCTTCCCTGTATTTCCTTGCCCCGAGCTGACCCCAGTTCTGTCCCGGCACGCAGATCTCTGCCGATGGCTACGAGGTGGAGAACCTGATCTCGGAAGACCTGGCCAGGAGGAACCGCGGCTTCCGCAGCGAGTACTTCATCAAACCCCCGGTGCACGTCACCATCTCCTTCCCCTTCAACATCGAGATCTGCAGGATCAACATCGACATCTCCTCCGGGGGCTACCAGACCTTCTCCGGGCTGGAAGTTTACACCTCTACCTCATGCAACAAAACCTCTTGGCAGAGCCCCGAGGGGCAGTGCTCAGGTCTGGCCGGGCAGCCTGTGTCGGACAAGGACACCTTCACCCTGGTGGGCAAAGCTGTCTTAAAAAACCAGAGCAAAGTGACTTTTGGCCACAGAGGCTTCAAGCCGAGGCCTCCCTTCCATCAGATGGAAAATGTCTTCTCCTACCCCGGCTCGGTGTCTCAAGACCTCTGGAACAAAGGGCCGGCCTCGCTTAGCAACGTGTCCCACCTAAAAATCTGCATCACCCACGTGGCCGGGGGGGGCCTGCCCAGCATCAAGAGGCTGGAGGTGTGGGGACAGCCTGCCAAGTCCTGCCCACAGGAGGTGATCGAGGGCGTCTTCCAGGTGGCCTCCCAATTCCTGGCCCAGGACGTCGGCAGCCTCAAGCCGGAGCTCTGGACGCCGATGGAGAGCGACTGCGTCCCCTTCAGTGCCAACGAGCAGCAGACCCTGCACAAGCTGGTGGATGTCGTCCAAGACATCCCTGAAGAATTCCTGGACCCCATCACTCTGGAGATCATGACTTTGCCCATGCTGCTGCCCTCTGGGAAGGTGATTGACCAGAGCACGCTGGAGAAATGCAACCGGAGCGAGGCGTCCTGGGGCCGGGTTCCCAGCGACCCCTTCACGGGGGTGGCCTTCAGCCAGCACTCGCAGCCCCTACCTCACCCCACCCTCAAGGCCAGGATAGACCACTTCCTGCTGCAGCACAGCATCCCTGGCACCAACCTGCTGGGCAGGGCTCACGCCTCGGAGAGCCTGGTGCCCTCCTCCCTCGCCATGGCTTCTCTGAAAAGGAAAATGGACTGCATGGATCAGGGCTCCCTGCAGCCGCCCTATTTTTCTGCTACAAACTTACTTGTCACGGCTACCTCAGAGAACAGTGCTAAAAAAATGAAAACTGACAGTGACTCCCACTTGATCCAGATGGACTGTTCCACAGGTATCGTGGCTCCCCAGGTCACCTCTGTTCCTTGAGTGTTGGGACAGCCCCAGGCTGGGGTTTCAAATCAGGACAAATCCAGTACAAATTCCCATCCCACCTCTAGAATTTTCCAGGTTTTTGGCTGTTGATGGGTGTGGTGGAGCTGGGTATTTCATCCACCTCCCATGTTCCGTGTTTAGTGTTTCACAGCCCTTGTTTGCTCAGGTCACCCTGTTCCCCTTTTAGTTTGGATTTCCTTTCTCCTCCTTCCATTTGGAGACAACACTTTTGTCACCATCCTGGTTTGAAGTTTCTTTATCCAGAGGGATTTATTGTGTCCTGCGAAAACAGGAGAAGAAATGTCTGGTGGTGATGTAGTGGTGGTGGTACAGGGAGTCCTGGCTGTGTGGATCATCCTGAGGAGGGAGGTGGGAAGGAAAACAGGAATGGGACACAGAACAAATCACAGCAAGGGAATTGCAGGGAGGAGGGACAGCCCAGCCTGGGAGAGGCTTGCACAGAATCTGCAGGTGGTTAAGGCAGAAAACTTGGCAGAGACTGAATTAGGCAAGAGATGTGACTTGTGGCTGCAGGGGAAGGGAGTGGGCACTGATTTCCCTTCATCCATGCTTTTCTCAGTGATGTGGTAGCAGCACTGCTGGGAATGCAAAATGTTCTGGAAATCTGGAGAAAAGGAGGCTCAGGTGGGGCCTTGCTGCTCTCAACAACTCCCTGAAGGGAGGGGGCAGCCAGGGGGTGGTCAGGCTCTGCTCCCAGGGGACAAGGGACAGGAGGAAACAAGAGTTGCACCAGGGGAGGGTTGGGTTGGATTTTGGGAACAGTTCCTTCACAGGAAGGGTTGTCCAGCCCTGGCACAGCTGCCCTGGGCAGTGGTGGAGTTCCAGTCCCTGGAGGGATTTAAAATCCATGTGGATGTGGGACAAAGGGTGCAAATCCAGGCATCTTGTGCTTGACTCTCTAGGCAGGTAAGCCCAGTTTCCTGCTCTGCTGGGACCTGTCACTGCCTTCACCCTCCTCCCAAACTGCCCAAAAATGTTTTGAGGGCCAAGCTCAGGTGGTTTGTTGATTTTAAACAAATTCTTTGGTTGCAAATAATTTATTTCAAGTAGCACCAGGAAGAGTAGGGAGAAGTCAGACTGCACATTTGTGCTCTGATCTCTCAGCCTAGAGCTCATTGCCTGTTTCAGGAGGAATCTTTGGTTATTTTGGTAGTGGAGATGTGTAACAGCTCCCACTGGGATGTGCCCCAACCCCACAAGAGCTGGAGCTGCCCTGTGGGTCCTGGAGCTCCCGGGGCAGCCGTGTCCATACATAAATAAAAGCAGAGTGCTCAGCCCACGGAGGAGCTCGTGCTTCACTGGCTCACCAGCCTTGATTGGTGGAGCAAATGTGCAGCACCAGTTGGGAGCTCTTCCTTTGGGAGACGGATTTAACAGAATTAGTGATGCAGACAACATTCTCTTAATGCTCCGTCTTAATTAGCACTGCCGGCGGTGCTGCACAGGGCAGCACTGCAGGGAGGGTCCAGCCCTGGCCCTGGGGCTCAGAACTGGGACAGAGAGGGAAAAACAAGTCCCACTGATTTTATTAATGGTTTAAATGTTCTCTGTGAGCTGCACGGAGCAAGGCTGGGAGCGCTGGGCTGGGATCCTGGGGAGTTGGCTGAGGCAGCGTCTGGGATTTCAGGGTAAAACAACTTTCTGGGTTATTTGGAGTTCTGCCCTTTTTCAGTCCTTCAGGCTTCTACAACTCCCTGAAAGGAGGGTGCAGCCAAGTGGGAGTCAGGCTCTTCCCAGGGAATGAGAGGAAATGGCCTCAGGGTGTGCCTGGAGAGGTTTAGGTTGGATATTAGGGAAAATTCCTTCATGGAAAGGGTTCTCCAGCCCTGGCACAGGCTGCCCATCCCTGAAGGTACTTAAAAGCCATGTGGATATGGCACCTGGGGACATGGTTTAGTGGTGGCCTTGGCAGTGCTGGTTCAGGGTTGGACTGGATGATCTTGGAGGGCTTTTCCAACCTAAATGGTTCTGATCCTGTATAAATTGGCAGTGGGATACCCCGTCCGTGAATGTCTGGTATTCCATAGGGCATTTTACCTCTAGGACCTAAAGGAGACGAGGCACTTCACCCCAAATCCCAGCCCCTTAGTGGGGAAAAGAGACCTCTCAACAAAGCAAGTGGCAGGGCTCCTAAAATCCTCCAAGGCTCAGAGCCAAGGCAGTGTTTGCATCACAGATTCTTTTTCCCACATCTGCTTCTCCATCTTTTTCTTGTCTTTGCAGACCTGCTCTCTGTGTTTCCCTTTGCAGACCTGCTCTCTCTGTTTCCCTTTGCAGACCTGCTCTCTCTGTTTCCCTTTGCAGATCTGATTTCTGTGTTTCCCTTTGCAGACCTGCTCTCTCTGTTTCCCTTTGCAGATCTGATTTCTGTGTTTCCCTTTGCAGACCTGCTCTCTGTTTCCCTTTGCAGATCTGGTGTCCCACGAGCAGAAGCTGTCGGAGAGCCTGGACACTGCCCTGACCTCGGCTCTCAGCTCCATGCCCTCCTTCACAGCCAAGCTGATGAAGAGCCAGCAGCAGGCTCCAGGAGAGGGGGGCTGCAGCAGTTCCTGGAGCGTGGGCACAGTCCTTGGTGAGCAACAGGCACCTCTGGATCACCTTTGGGAGCTGGGGCTGGGTTAGCAGGGAGCATTGTTCAGACCCTAAACTATTTCATATTCCATATAAAATTACTGTTGTCTCCCAGCAAGCTTTACTTCACAATCCTTGCCTCTGTCTCAGCAGTTTTGGTGGTTTATTCTCCTACTGAGGCAGGTTAGGCCCTGCTGACCCCCAAAAGGTGTGGGATGTTGTCCATGCCCACAATCAGAGCAGGCTGTGGCACCAGTCCCGTGATTTTCCCGTGTTCTTGGCTGTCTGTGCTGCCCAGGGATGATGTTGTGCTTGGACACAGAGCTCAGCCTGCTCCAGCTTAGTTCAGGCTGTTCCCAGAGCTCTGCAGTTCGGGCTGAGTGGTTCAGTGTTTGCTGTGAGCTGTGTGGAGCAAGCTGGGGAGCTGCCAGTGGGTGGGGAATGAGTCTGGGGTGGAGATGGTGCAGGAGAGGTGTAAATCCAGCAATTACTGTGGCCTTCCAGTGCTTGAAAAGGCCTTGGAAAAAAAAGGGAGAATGACTTTTTACACAGGCAGATAATGGCAGGACAAGGGGGGATGTTTGTAAACTAAAAGAGTGGCTTGAGATTGGATGTTGGGAAGAAATCCTTCCCTGTGAGGGTGGGGAGTCCCAGAGAAGCTGGGGCTGCCCCTGGATCCCTGGAAGTGTCCAGGGCCAGACTGGACAGGACTTGGAGCAGCCTGGGACAGTGGAAGGTGTCCCTGCCCATCCAGGGGGTGGAATGGGATGGCCTTTATGATTCCTTCCAACTCAAACCATTCCATGATTCTTTGAGATGCCACGTGGGATCTGACCCTGGACAGGAACAGGTCACAGCAGCAACATCCCAGCCAGCCAGCCGTGTGTGTGTGCCCCGAATCCCATCAGGATTGGGTGTACACAGCCCAGGCTGCCAAACCCTCACTGTTCTCATCCCTCCTGCTGCCCAGCCCCTCATCCATCCATTCCCAAAATCATTCCTTTGGGGTGCAGGGAAGCACTGAACCTTCAGGTGTCCCTCCACATGTCCTGGCTTCTCCTCCCCTGGGTGAGGCTCTGCCTGCTCATGCCTGAGAAGGGGCTTCAGACTCCCTCTCTCCCCCTCTCTCCCCCTCCCCACGCAGCTTTTGCTGTTTCCCAGTGACATTCAGCTATGAAGTTTTTTCCTGTCCCCTCTGAAATTGCTGCTGTTTGAGAGCTGAGTAGCCCTCGATGGGTGGTGTGTGACAGGAATGCAAAGTGACACCTCAGCGGTTCCACTTGGGAATCGCTGCTTTTAATCCGCTCACAAAGGTGGGAGGGAGGGTGATTTAGTCTCAGTAAAAGTGAAAAGCCCTTTTTTACAGTCATCTGTCCTCAATTAACAGCCTGACTGATGTGATCCATCCCTTTCTGAGCACACCCTGCCCTGGGAGCCGGACCATTCCCTTTCCTTGTGGTAATGACAGGAAACTGGCACGGTCCTGAGTCACCGCTGTGCCCTGAGCCTGCAGCACTGGCACAGGAGGGGTGGCCCAGCCTGGACTTCTCACACTCCCAGCCTAACCCACTTCTCCTGTCCCTTTGATTCATACTCCTAAGCTGTGCCAGGGGAGGTTTAAGCTGGGATTTCCTTACAGAAAGGGTGATCAGACATTGGAAGGGGCTGCCTGGGGAGTCACCAGGAAAGGATGGACATGGTGGTGTTGGGTCACAGGCTGCACTCGATAATCCCTGAAGTTTTTTCCAACCTGCTGATTGTGTGATTCTGGATTTGCAGAGCACGGCAGGAGCAGCCAGAGCCAGGGATGTGCCTCCTGTGGCAAATCCTTCTCCTGCTACTTCAAGGCAGAGCCCGTGTACCAGCTCCCCTGCGGGCACCTCGTGTGCCGGCCCTGCCTGGCCGAGCGCCAGAAGGCTCCGGCCTCCCCCATCCACTGCGGGAGCTGCAAGAGGGCGGCGGCCACGCAGGACGTCAGGAGGGTTCACTTCTGAGCCCTAGGAGGACAGGAAGGAGCTGCTGCTGCTGTGCCCCGGGTCTGCACGGATCCGCCGGAGGAGGAGCCGCCGGGAGAGTGGAGAGGACTCGGGCTTGTGCTTACGGAGTAGTGGGGGGTGGGGGGTTAGAGCACGGCACCGGAGCCTGAGGATGACAAAAGCCATAGCTTCTTTATCAAGGAATATGTATTTATCCAGGACTGGTCTCCACCACCGCCCCGGGGCTCAGAGGTTTAGCACAGGTGCCTTTCGGACCAGCTCAGCTTCCCCCGCGAGTTCACGCCACGTTTGACCAGCAGCCACCCGGTTGTGGAGCAGGTAAAGTCCTTGTGAGTGACAGCAACACACACACAAAGCCCCCTGTGACTTCCTCCCCTTGCCCACCTCGCCCTCCCCTCCCTGCTGGGAGCGTCTCTCACCCTGGGATCGACAGAGAGGCCGTGGTTGAGGCGTGAGGAGCTGGCAGTGATCTCACCCTGCTCATCCAGACTCTTGTAGAAAAGCCATCCCATCCCACCCTCCTGGTTTGTGTCGTGTGACCAGCCCAGCTCCTGGCTGGCTGATAAGACATTTAAGCCTTAATAAAATGTTTGAAGTCGGGTTTTCTCTCTCTGGCTTCTAATTGGTCTCATCCTGGTGGCTTAATGATGTCATGGAGTGAATCTCTTGGCAGAAGAGGAATACACGGGCTGGAAAAAGCCAAAGCAGCATGGAGGAGCTGCAGATCAGGGGTTTTCAGGTTGTGGCAGCAGCCTCATGGATCACAGGGATGAGACTCACCCATGGGGGCTTCAAAGAGCTGCTCAAAAAAAAAAAAAGCCAGACAGAAAATGACTTGGTTGTGTCCCGTCCTGGATGTGATGGAGGTAAGGTGACATCAAAGGGTTTGTCACCTCTACAACCCCCTGCTGGTGCCGCTTAATTGGCGTTCTGGGCCATAAGGAGCCTCCAGCTGACTCAGCTCACCTTGGTCACACTTTCATTTGCTCTCAAAAGGCACCTGAGCAACGTTGTCGTGCTGCTGGCACGGGAAGGAGCTGCTCATCCACTGGAGCAGGGCTTTGTGCTGGCCCCACGCTGCTCCTGCTCCCTGCCTGCGTCAGCAGGAGTTCACAGCCCGGCTCCATTCCCAGCAAAAATAGAAAATCACGCATCTCGAAATAATAAACGCTCAGAAAATAGGCACAGAATTCCTAAAATCCCCACGATTCGGAGGCAGCGGCGGCGTGGTGTTTGCAGTGAGCCATCCCGGGGTGATTCAGCTCTCACACCTCCTGCAGGGAAGGGAGGAGGGTGCATGGCTGCCTCTGGATCCTCAGAGCCTGCTCCAGAGCTAGCAGAGCTTGGATGCTTCCAACAAAACCCAAAGCCACCGGTTCTGACAAGCTTCTCCAGTGCCCTAAAGTCCTTTGTGGTGTCCTGCCGGTGGGCAGTGATCCAGGTGGGAGCCATCCCCCCAAATTATCTCCAGGTTCCCTTTGTTCTGCAGGGAGGGGCAGGAGCCAGCAAGGAGCAGGGGTTGGAAGGGAAGGGGTGGTGTTGGGACATCAGGTGCCCCTCCCTGCTCACAGCAGGGCCCATCCCCACCTCACAGCAAGTTCTCAGAGTCTTCATCCCCCAATTTCTCCTCCTTAACCCTCTATGACCTTTTTGCACCTTTCCCCTGCTGTGTCCCCTCTTGCTGTGGATCCAGGGATGAGTTTCCCTCTGCTCCACATCTTGAAGCTCAGGGAAGGACCTGCCCCAGCTGGGTGTGAGCCCTCCTGACCCCAGGGCAGTGGGATCCCTGTGGGCAGCAGGGCCCCTCTCTGCACCCCAGCCTGACACAGAGCCAGGAATTTCCATGGGTTCCTCTGCCTGCACCCACAGCAATCCCTCTTCAGCTCCAGCAAATTTATTCCCAGCACCACGCCTGTCTTCTCCCTGGGAGCTGGGGAGTGGCATTGATTGCAGCCTGAGCAATTTCCTCTAATGCTGTCCTTCGAGCATTTTTTTGGACAAATCCCTCCCTTGTTGGTCAGTGACCTCCTGATGTGACATCCACATCCCAGCGGGATGGATTTGGCCATGGGACTGATCAAAGCAGCGCCCCAGCCAATCTTGACGTTGGCTGTGCTGCCTTTGGAGAGCCATCAAAGTTGTTTTCCAGCTGTCAGGGAGGCAGAGGAGCATCTTTACCCGAGATGTGAGGGGAGGAGGTGCAGGATCCCCCTCCCCACCACCCCCAGCCATTAACCCCCTGTCAGCCACGGGGCCATGGTGACAGTGACAGCTCCATTTGAGGAGCATTAAAGCTCCCAGGCAGGAGCAGGGAGCTCTCCCTTGCCAGCCTGACCCTCTCCGTGTCCCCAGTGCATCAGTGACATCTTCAAGAAGTTTCTCCTTCCCTGCTGCATCCCCCTCCAGCCACGGCAAAGGCAGGAAAATGCACAAAATCTGTGAAATTCATCCCATTTCCAACACCCTCTAATTTGTCCTGATTAAATGCTGTCAGTCTCACTTCTCCCAGTTAAACTTTGGCACTGGGAGCTCTCCGTGCTGCAGCCAAGCTCCATCACCTCCATCCCTTCTCCTGCCTCCCAAAGGGCTCTCACAAACCTCGCTGGGGGCTCCAGAGCTAACGAAGCTCCCGCTGTTAATGAAGGAAGGGGGAGGTTCAGATTGGATACGAGGGAAGATTCCTTCATAGTCAGGCACAGGTGCCCAGGGCAGTGATGGAGTCCCCATCTCTGGAGGGATTTAGAAGCCATGTGGATGTGGCATTTGGGGACAGGGGTCAGTGGTGGCCTTGGCAAAGCCGGGGGTACTCAATGATCTTGGAGAGCTTTTCCAACCTCAAAGATTCCATGATCTCTGTGGCTGAGCCCCTCTGGCAGCCCCAGCCCCCCTGCTGGTGTCTACAAGAGCTGGGGCCGTATTTTGGCTGAGCAGGGGGGCAGATTTGAGGGTGCTGCTCCATTCCCAGCCCAGGTCAGGCCTTTGGGATTGCCCTCATTCCCAAGGGGAGCCGGGATAGGGATGGGAGCCCGATGAATGCCCTGGCACTGGCTGCACCCCGTGCACATCGTTCGGAGATCAGCACTAACAAAAGGACATCCACAGGAAGAGCCTGGGGAGGAGCAGGCACAGAGCAAATCCAGGGCTGGAGATGCAGAGAAAGGACCCTGGGGCTGGTGTTGGAGCCTTTGGGGCAGGACTCTGAGCAGCCCCAAGGCCTCGGTTGGGAGCGGGATGTGGGATGGGGGCCCCGCTGGGCACCAGGGAGCATCACAGCCCAGCAGGGCTGGCTCTGCCCACCCCTGGGAAACCCATCCCCCTGGGATCCCTTAACCCCATGACTCACCCCAAGCGACCCCAATATTTCCCTCCCCAAAACCCCCTTTTTTTTGTGTTTTCCACCCATTTCCCCCTCCCCTTTCCCACCTCATCCTCCCCTTGATTCCCGTAAGTGATTCCGCCTTGCGGCTGCGGAGCCTCTGCAAGTCGGAAAAACATTTTATTAACCTTCCTTGACTTTAAAGAGCATAATTACATTTTAATCTCATATTCCTGCGTTATCATTCCAGACACAGAGTCATTTGAATGCAGATCGTTCCCGGCTAATGTAATTTTACGATACAGTAATGAAGAGACGGAGCACGAGCGCGTAGCACCCAATTTAGAGCTGACATTTGGGGTTCTTCTAAAGAAAAGTTTTCCCAGCCGAGGGCTTTTGCGTCCTCCCCGGCCCTGCAACGTAAGTGGGTTTGGGCTCCCGCTGTGAAGGGATGGGTTTGGATGGGGAAACGAGGCTGGTGCTAATGATGTTGGTCATTAAATCCCCCACGGCCGCCCCACGTGGGTGATTCAGCGTCACGGGGCAAATTCGGGAACTCGCCGCTCCCTCGGTCCCAGAGAGAGCTGAGTCAGGGGCTGTGGCCACCTTCACCCCCCCTGAGGGGAGGAAATCGCCCTCATGTCCCCCAGCAAAAGCCCCAAAGCCCAGGAATGTCACCCCCCCATGCTCCAAAATCACACGGCAGGAGCTGGGATCCTTAAAGTGCTCTGCCTTCGTGCCTCAGTTTCCCTTGGGGGTGCAAAGTGATGCTCTGGGGTTCAGTCCTCACCCAGAATCACTCCCTGCTTCCTGTGGAGCTTTCCCAAGCACTTTGAAACAAAGGTTTTCCAGGGAGGATTGCAGTGGGATCAGCCTTTCCTTTGGAATGCTTGAGCAGAGCTGCCCCTTCCCCACCATTCCCCTCACTCCAACTGGGCCTGGGGTGTTTGTCCAGCAGAAAAGGGATGTTAATGAGAGGAGGAAAATGAGGAAAACTAATGAGGGGCAGGGGACAAACACGTTCAGCCACCTCAAGTGATGTCCAGGCTGGTTTTTATGGTTCTCTGCCTCAATTCCCCACCTTATGTGGAGACGAGTAAAGGATAAAACCACTCCAGAAGGGGAACCACAGCTGGACCACAGCACCCCCACATTGCCCAGCCCCCCAAACAAACCCCTCCTGATCCCTGTGAGCCAGTCCCAGCAATTTTTGGGGAGGAAGGAGAGGGAGGATGCTCACAGGCACCGGATTCCTCTCTGCATTTTAATTCCACATTGCTGAGGTTGCCCTGGGTGTTGCTGGCAAAGGGATCTGGGAGCAGCAGGAATATTCATGGCTGGATGGGGCAGGGGGTTGTTGATGGTGTTTTTCCTGTGCAGATGTTTTTGACAGCCCGTGGGTGACACGAATGTGCTGGTGCCAACCCCAAAGATGCCTTTTCTTTTTGTCTCCCCTTCTCCCAAGCTTTCCCTGCCTTCTGGTTTCTTGGAGAAGAGGCAGGAGAGCCGTGGGTGGCACTGACGGGTCCCTTTGGGGACAGGGTCTGGCAGGGTCCCAGTGCTGCAGCCCAGCCCCTGTTGTTTGGGGTGTTTTTGTGAACCCAGGGTTCTCTCCCAGCCCCAAAGCCGTCACTCTCCTCCAGCATCCCCTCCCAGAGCAGCATCACTCAAAACAACATCCCACAAAGCAGCATCCCTGCCCAAATCAGCATCCTCCAAATCAACATCCCCTCCCTAAATCAGCATCCCCTAAACAGCATTCCCTCCCTAAATCAGCATCCCACAAAGCAGCATCCCTGCCCAAATCAGCATCCCTCCCTAAATCAGCATCCCTCCCCAAACCAGCATCCCTGCCCAAACCAGCATCTCCAAATCAGCATCTGTCCTGGACCAACATGGTCTAAACAAACAACCCTTCCCAAACTAGCACATCTCCCAAAATCTGCATCCTTCCAAACCAGCATCAGTCCCAAATCAGAATCCTCCAAACAAACAATGCTCTCTGAAGCAGCACCTTCCAAATCCTTATCCCTCCCCAAATCAGCATTGCTCCCAGACCAGCATCTCTCTGAAACCAGCACCTCTCCCAAAATAAAAATCCATCCCAAACCAGCATCACCCCCAACCAAGACCCTTCCCAAAATCTGCATCCTTCCCAAAACCGCATCTCCTGAATGAACATCTGTCCCCAAACCCACATCCCTCCCCCGACAGCATCTTCCAAACCCACATCCCTCCCCAAACCAGCACCTTCTGAGGGAGCACCTCTCCCTGAACCCACCCCCAGCCCATCCAGAGCCCTTCCCAAGCACATCCCAGGGCTGTCCCGTGCCCCTCAGAGCAGCCAAGGGTGGGATCCACCAGCCCCGAGTGCTGCTGCACTGAATCATCTCAATTACAGATTTGCTTGGATGCGATTTGGGGAAAAAAAAAAAAAAACAACACAGGAATAAAAAAAATGGGAAAACAACAAAAAACCCAACCCATCCCTCTTCTTCCTCCTCCTCCTCCCCTGGGAAGGGGCGATGGCAGCATAAATAGCAGCTCTCTCAGCACGGGGCCAGACGCAGCTGGAGCAGCTTCCCCTGGCACCATGGCAGAGCCTTCGCTGCCCCTCTCCTTCCTCTGCCTCCTCGCCTTGTCCTCCGCCTGCTACATCCAGAACTGCCCCCGGGGCGGCAAGCGGGCTCTGGCCGACACAGCTCTGCGGCAGGTACGGGCCGGGCCGGGCGCTGCGGGACGCGGGATGGAGCTTTGGGAGGGACAGAGCGGCTCCGTGGGGTGCAGAGGCTCCCCCTTCACCTGTGGGTGCCGTGCCACGCTCCCTGGAGCGGTGGGGTTTTTGGGATGGCTGGGGACACGCGATGGGGCAGTGGCGGAGGAGTGACCGCTCCGAAGTGCTGCTGGCAACTCGAGAAGAGGCTCAAGCTTGGCTCCTGCCGGGTTGAGGGGGATCAGGACAGGACAGCGCAGGGACAGGGGACACGGCGGTCATGGGGACAGCCCAAAGCGGGGGCACAAGGTCACCATTGCTGCTGGTGGCAGAGCTGGAAGAGGGGCAGGTGCGGAGCTGCTCTCTGTACATCGGGGCGCATTGCATGCGGGTTCCCAATCCAAGGGGGTGCAAGAAGGGTTTTTAGGGTGCGGGCACTGAGGCAGCTCCTTCCCGCAGTGCATGCCCTGCGGCCCCGGCAACAGAGGGAACTGCTTCGGGCCCGGCATCTGCTGCGGAGCGGAGCTGGGCTGCTACCTGGGCACGGCGGAGACGCGGCGCTGCGCCGAGGAGGATTTCCTGCCCTCGCCCTGCCAGGCCGGCGGGCAGCCCTGCGGAGCCGGGGGTCGCTGTGCCGCGCCCGGCATCTGCTGCACCGCCGGTAACCTTCGGGGCACGGAGGGTTTGGGGTGCGTGGGGAGCACTGGGGCACGGCAAGGGGCAGAAGTCTGCAGGTGGAGCTCATCTGGTGGTGTGGTTTGGTCTTAGGGTGGGGAAACTGAGGCACGGAGTGGTAGCGGTGTTGGCTCCGTTCCGAGATGGTTGGATTCAGGGTAGCTGTCAGGAAGGAATTCTTCCCTGTGAGGGTGCTGAGGCCCTGGCACAGAAGCTGTGGATGCCCCTGGAGGCCTGGAAGTGTCCAAGGCCAGGTTGGACAGGGCATGGAGCAACCTGAGACAGGGGAAGGTGTCCCTGCCCATGGTTAAGGGTGGGATAAGATGATCTTTAAGGTCCCTTCCAACCCAAACCACTCTGATTCTAAAGGATTGGGCTCGGAGCTCCTTCCTCGCCCACCATGAGTTTTTTGCTGGCCAGGCACAGCCTCCGTGATGAGCCAGAAAATCCAGCCCCGCTCCCTGGTTAAAGGGAGAGACAAAACCACAGCACGAGCTGTGCGGGCCCCCCTGGCTGTCACCAACCCCTTCCCCCGGCCGAAAATCAAAAATAACCCTCCTGGCGATCCCAAATAACCTGTTTCATCACCACCTTCCTCTCCCTGCGGCAGAGACGTGCGCAATGGACACCGGCTGCCTGGACGAGGGCAGCGACGGCGCTCAGGAGGCGGCGGAGGAGAAGAACCTGACGGTGATGGATGGCTCTGCCGGAGATCTGCTCCTCAAGCTCATGCACTTGGCGAACCGGCAGCAGCAGCAGCAGGGCAAGCACCCCCTGCTCTGAGCCAGGGCGTGGGGAGCCCCCCCAGCCCTGCCCGACCCCCCCAGCCCGGCTCTGTACATACCAGACCCAATAAAAGTCCTCGTGCACTGTGGTGGCCTCGTCCTGGGCTCTGGGAATGGGTCAGGGGTGCTCCAAGGGATCTGCTGGGGCTCAGGATGGGGGTGTCAGAGGGTCTTCTGTCCCCAGATCCCCACGGAGTGCAGGGGGTTTGGCTGGGCTGGGCGCAGGATTTGGCCCCATCCTTGTAGCTCCCAGGGAAAGGAGCTTGGGCAGAGCTGGAATTTGGGGTCAGGCAGAGCTGGAATTTGGGATCAGACAGAGCTGGAATTTGGGGTCAGGCAGAGCTGAAATTTGGGATCTGACTGTCGAGTCCTCCCCCCCAGAAGCCCCAGGGGACTGGGGACGCCTGGGATGTGCCATTGCCAAGTTACCTCGTGGCCAAGCCCTTCTCTGGGGCAGATTCAGCGCTTCGCTGCCTTCAGGAATCAGCACAGCATCTACTAAAAATGATAAAAAGTAAGGAAAAGCACCCAAAACCCCCAAAGAGCAGAGAGTTTCAGGCTCCCAGCTCCAAAGACCCCCTCCAGGGCTGGTCTCATCTTTCCCCACCCCTTCTGGACACCCACAGACAGGGTCGGTCACTGTTATCCCACAGTCACCTCCCAAAATTTTGGGTACCATTATCCCAACCCTCTCCCGGCTCTCTTACCCTGCGGGCTCCTTGCTCCGAGGTCTCTCCAGGCTGGGACTGACCACGGCACAGGGCACGGCTCGTCCTTTATACTGTCCCTGAGGGAGGTGGCACCCTCCAGGGAGGTGGAGCTCCCTGACACCGGCGGGATCCATCCTGCAGCTCCCCGCACCCCGCAGGGGATGCAGGATTGATCCAGGACCTGCTTCCCACAGCCAGCAGCTGATCCCAGCCCCGGGGAGGGGGGCAACCCCAAATCACCCCAGAATCATTGGGAAAGGGGTGACACCAAAATCATTGGGATGGGGGATTCTGAGGTGGGATGAAGGAATTGGGTTTTCAGCCCAGTCCTTGCGCTCGGACTTTTTCCCAGATGGGAACCCCAAATCCCTGCGGCACCGGGAATGTGTGGCTGAGCTGGGAATGCTCCATCTGATGAACACCTCAAAGTCAGGTGAAAATCGAGTCCCCAAAAAGCACCAGGAGCTGATAATTGCTTTTTTCCCCCACTTGTCTTCCCGAGACACATCCTGCAGGGGTCTGGGCACCCCTGGAGCAGCCAAAGGGGCTCTGGGGTGACAATCCCCTCCCTCCACCCTGTGCTGCAGCCGGAGCTGAGGCACTGGGACAGCACACAGCAGGTGCTGAGCCCCATTTCCACCCCATTACCATGGATCCCAGTGCCTGCCTTGTCCCCTGGGACTGACCCTGGGTGGGTGACAGGGACCTGGCTGCCCTCTCGCTGGCCGTGCTAAGTGGCAGATTTTGAAGCAAGCCAGAGGGACAGGAGAAGGTCACGGCTGTCCGGCTCTGGGCTGCCTAATTCCCAATTAAGCCAGTGCAGGGTAATGATCTCAGTGCACGTCAAGTTTTGTCCTCAGCAGGGAAATTTATTCAAGCTGGGAAGCTCCTAATTGGGATAAGGAAGGCAAGGGGCTGGGGTGAGCAGGACCCTGGGCTCTTGCGTCAGCCTTCGGCCTCATCCTCAGTGCTGCATCTCAGGGAGGAGGGGGGGCTTTGTCTGCTGGTGATGTGGCTCAGGGCACCACATTCAACCCCTGTGTGCAGCTCCAAGGAGAAGCAGTGGGGAAATTTGGGATTTCAGGCCTTTGCCCTGAGGGTTTGGTGTTCTCAGGTGGCTGTGGAGCTGTTGGATGAACATGGGTGTGGAAGGGCTGGGTGTCACCATTGTCCCAGAACGGGATGAGCCCAGTGCTGAGCATCCCCCAAAGGCCAGGCATGGGTGGAAGGACAGAGCCAACAAGGACATTCCCCACCCAGATCCCATTCCCCACCCAGATCCCAAGGATGATCCCAGAGGATATGGGGTTGCTTCCCCTCACCCAAAGGGATTTGGAGCCAAGGAAAACACCCACCCTTCTCACCCTGCTCCTGGTTGGACACGTCCCACCTGCAGCTGCCTTCCTTCATCCCAACCCTCTCCACACCAGAGGGGTTCCCAATGGGGCACACCACAGCTCAGCAGCCCTGAGTGGCTGGAGAAGGGCTCCAAGCCCCAGACTCCATCCACAACCTCCACACGTTCCTCCAGCTCCATCCACAACCTCCACACGTTCCCGCCGTTGCCGGACTCATCACAGAGGAGAAAACCAACACCTTGTCCTTGACCTCACGTCCTCGACCTCCGGCTATTAGCCGAGCCCTCAGCTGTGGGAAGAAATGCCTTGTGGTTTTTACAGACCACGGGTGACGCCGGTGCCAGAATCCCTAAGCAGGAGCCAGGACTATAAAAACAGGGCCAGAGGTTGGGATGAGCAGCCAAAATTCCCCCATCCCGCCGCTATGCCCTGCAAGGCTCTGGCCCTCTGCCTCCTGGGGCTCCTGGCTCTCTCCTCCGCCTGCTACATCCAGAACTGCCCCATCGGGGGCAAACGCGCTGTGCTGGACATGGACATCAGGAAGGTACGTCCTGGAGGGCTCGGAGCTCTCCAAACCCCATCCTTCCCTTCTCCCAACCTTCCTCCCCCCTGTTCCCCGAGCAGTGCCTGCCCTGCGGCCCCCGGAACAAGGGCCACTGCTTCGGGCCCAACATCTGCTGCGGGGAGGAGCTGGGCTGCTACATCGGCACCTCGGAAACGCTGCGCTGCCAGGAGGAAAACTTCCTGCCCACCCCCTGCGAGTCGGGACGCAAACCCTGCGGCTCCGGAGGGAGCTGCGCCGCGCCCGGCATCTGCTGCAGCACCGGTGAGAGCGGCACGGGATCCTGGATTCCTGCCACGGGATCCTGGATTCCTGCCACGGGATCCTCGGATTCCTGCCACGGGACCCTGGGATTCCTGCCACGGGATCCTGGATTCCTGCCACGGGACCCCGGGATTTCTGCCACGGGATCCTCGGATTCCTGCCACGGGACCCGACCCCGGGATTCCTGTCAGAGTCCTCGCAGACCCGGGAGGGAATCCAGAGTTCTATAGAATAGTGGGAGAGGGGATGATGCCCAAGGGATTGTCTTTATCCCATCCGTGCGTCCAGACCGTGCTCCATGACCTATCCAGACCCCAGGGAAGGGATGAGAGTGGGAGGGTTTGGAGTAGGATGAAAGCAGACAGTAAACAAATTTTGGGGTCTGAGCAAGTGCAGGATGCACATCGCCTCCTGCTCATTAGCTCTTCCCCAAATCCCACCCTCCTTCCTTAATTAAACTATCAGAGATCCTGCCAGAAATCCCGGGAAGCATCAGAGAATGGAGGGAGCACCAGCTCATTAAACCCCAGTGCTGGGGGGGTCTCTGGGTGTTTTGGGGATTTCTGGGGACTGTTTTTGGGGTCTCTGAGGGCTGTCTAAGGGCTGTCTGGGGGCTGTTTTGGGGAATCTCTGGTAGCTGGTTCAGAGGGTCCCTGGAGGCTGAATGAGGAATCTTTGGGGGCTGTTTTGGAGGGTCCCCGTGCGCTGATCTGGGGAGTCCTTGAGGGCTATTTCAGGGGCCCGTTTTGGGGGGTCCCTGGGGTCTGGCTGGTGCTGTCTGGTTTCACATCACGCTCCCCCCTCTCTCCCCTCAGAGGGCTGTGGCACTGACTCATCCTGTGACCAGGAGATGCTGTTTGTGTAGCCCACCCCGGAGAGAATCCACAGGATCCCGCATCCATCACTGTCCCAGCCCCGCCTCGGGCTGTGACTCACACTGAAGTGATTGAGCTTAATTAGAAATAAAACTTGTACAGAAAAACAACCCAGAAAGAAGCCTGTGGGTTTTGTGTGCTCGCCTCATGGAAGTGCAGGCTCGGGAGGAGAGAAGAAGACACTTTTAGGAAAAAGTAGAGGTGAAAAGTGAGGATTTCAGGTCAATTATCTGAGGGAGGGAGGGACCTGCAAGCCATGGCTGAATCACAGCAAACTCCAGGCTCAACACTGGGCAAAAAGCAGAAGTTTTAGGGCAAAAATGAGAGTCTGCAACAACCCAGAGCGCCCACAGTCATTACAGTTTTATCTGCACATTCAGATCCAGGTGATCAATAAATTAAGGCTGAAGGAAGGAAAAAGGTGACACCAGAAATCCTGGATCATTCAGACAAATTTTCTTATTCAGGCAGTGCAAAGGAGGGTTTAAAGTGTGAAATCAGGATTACAATTAACTCCTTCCCCCAACATCAAAAACAGGGAAGGACAGTGTTTCCTACAAATCCATTCAGCCCTCGTTTGCCTTCGGAAGCATCCAGAGGAGCTCAGAGCCAGGCTCTGCCTCAGGACTGCTCCTGCTCCTCCCCACATGCCGAGTGTGAAGGCAGGAGGGATCCAAACCCGTGGGAGGTGGGATCACAGGCACAGCAACAGGCACAGGGCTGAGCCAGGCTGCTGGAGCAGCCAAGCTTCCCCCTCACCCCACTTCCCACAGGCATTAACCCTCTGGAAGCAGCACAGCCAGACCCGTGGCCTTTCTCCAGCACTTCTGTGGTCAATTTGTACATTCAGAGGAAGGGGCTGTGCTGCCTGGGGGGGCTCTGGGCACACTCCAGGCCGGGAGCCCCCTGCCAGGGCTGCTATGAGAGCACCGTGCGCCTGATGATGCGCCCGTCCTTGTCGATGGCGAAGTTGTAGTTGCGTGGGTTGTCCAGGCACTCCTCGATCCGTGCCTCCAGGTTCTCGGGGGTGATGAAGTTTTTGGCTTCCTCCTAAAGCAAAGGACAAGGATTTTCCCCCTCAGGATTATCCCACCCTGTTCCCAAAGCTCTGGCTCAGCCTCCCTCCCGTCGGCGCGCTGTCAACACCCCTGGAAGGTGCTGATGCTCCTGTTCCAGGCTGCCAGCTGAGAAATGTGTGGAAAACAAGCCCACAGCTCCCACATGGCTCCCTCAGGGGAATTCTGGCAGCCTGGCTCCCAGCAGGCACCAGCTGCTCTTACCTGCAGCTGGAGAACCTCCTTCTCCTTCTCCTCCAGGAAAGCCTCCATTTTCCTGGCCTGTTTCTCTGCAATCTCTAACTTCCTCTTCTTCTGCTCCTCCTCTTCTTTCCTGAATCTCTCCTCTCTGCCAGACAGAAAGGAAAATCTGAGGGATGAGGTGACACATCCATCCCCAGCAGAGCAGGAGGCTGCCCAGAGCACCTTGACTTGGCCCTCAGCAGCAAAAGGCACAGGAACCACGACAGCTGCACAGGCAGATTGATTTTAAAAAGGTCACAATTTCCCAGAATCACAGAATCAATTGGGGTGGAAAAGATCTTGTCCTCTTGTCCTGACCCATCCTGGCTCCACCCTCCTGTCAGGGAGTTGTAGAGTGACAAGGTCTCCCCTGAGCCTCCTTTTCCCCAGGCTGAGCCCCCCCAGCTGCTCCTCACAGGACTTGTATTCCAGACCCTTCCCCACCTTGCTGCCTTCCCTGGACATGCTCCAGCTCCTCAATGTCCTCCCTAAATTGGGGTGACCAGAACTGGACACAGAACTCGAGGTGTGGCCTCACCAGTGCCCAGTACAGGGGAAGAATCCCTGCCCTGGTTCTGCTGGCCACACCATTCCTGATCCAGGCCAGGTGCCATTGGCCTTCCTGGCCACCTGGGGACACTGCTGTCACATGTCCAGCCTGCTGTCCATCAGTCCCCTTTCTGCCTTTCAGCCACTCTGTCCCCAGCCTGTAGCACTGCAGGGGCTGTTGTGGCCAAAGTGCAGGACAAAGCACTTGGTCTTGTTAAACTTCATAGCCTTGGATTTAACCCCTGGATCCAGCCTGTCCAGGTCCCTCTGCAGAGCCCTCCAGCAGATCCACACTCACACCCAGCTGGTGGTGAACTCAATCCCCTCATCCAGATCATCAACAAAGGCATTAAACAGGACGGGCCCCAGCCCTGATCCCTGGGGACACCACCAGTGACTGCATTTGTCACCATTCCCCACCACCCTCAGGGCCTGGCTGTGAACCAGTTCCTAACCCAGCCCAGAGTAACCCTGCCTCTGTAGAAGTTAAGCCGGGCTCTAAACGAGTTAATTCTGCCTGAGCAGCAGCAAAGCCAGGCAGGGCAGTGTCTCGCTGGCCCTGCAGGGGCCGCGCTGACCTCCGTGCCCGCTGCCGGGCGTTCTCCTCCTCGTTCCAGGCCATCAGGCGCCGGTGCTCCTCCAGCTCCTCCACGGAGGTCTCGGCTTCCAGGCGCTCCTGCCGCTTCTTCTGCAGCACCTCGGCCCTGAACTCCGCCCTGCCGGGACGAGGGGAGGGCACTGAGCTCCCGCCCGGGGCTCGGAGCACAGCGGGTTCTCCCCAGAAAAGCCAGCCCCGCCACCCCTTCCTACCCCACAGTACCCCAGGATTTTCCTGCTCCTGTTACAAAGTGCCCCAGACCCAACCCTGCCCTGCCCCACAGCCAGCCCTGTCCCTCACAGCCGCCCCAAATGGCCACAAGCCCGACACTCCTCTCACAGCCCCATCCCCAGCCTCTCACCCCACAGCCCCCAACCCTCTCCTGTTCCACATCAGCCCCGAGCACCTTACCCAGCCTCCAGCCCCATCCCCAGAGCCACCGCCAACCCCGACCTTCCCCTGCCCCACAGCAGCCTCACAGCCCTATATCCCCCCTATCCCCCACCCTACAGCCAGCCCCGTAAATCCCCCAGCCCCACAGCAGCCCCAGAGCCACAGCCAGTGCCCCAGACCCTGACCTGCCCCACAGCCCCATGCCAATCCCCTCCTCCGCGGCCCGTGGCGGTACCGGAGGGCGCTGAGCACCAGCCGGTGCTGCCGGTACCGCTCCAGCACCACCAGCAGCTCCTCGGGGTCCACGGGCGGCGGCATCTTCACCCGGCCCGCCTTGGACTTGGCGGGGGGGTCGTGCCGGGTCTTGCGGCCCCGCGCCGGCACCGCCCGCGGGGACCAGGCGGGACAGAGCCCCGGGAAGGGGCCGGGACAGAGCCCCGGGAAGGGGAAGGGGCCGGGCCCCAGCGCGGCCGCCAGGGCCGGGAGCGGGACGGGCCCCGGGCGGCAGCGCCTCAGCGCCGGCAGCATGGCGGCCTGCGGAGTGACGTCACGGCGCGGGGAGTGACGTCACGGGGGCGAACCCGCGCGCGCGCGGCGCCGCGGGAAGGGAGGCGGGAGCGGGGGCTGATGGGAAATGGAGTCGGGGAGGGGGGGACAGGGACACGGGACAGGGAGAGGGACACGGGATAGGGACATCCATGGGACAGGGACACTCTGCATGGGGCAGGGACATCCGTGGGGCACGGACACGCATGGGTCAGGGACACCATACATGGGACAGGGACAGCCGTGGGACACACGGACAGGGACACCCACGGCACAGGGACACCCCCACGGGACACAGAACCCCCGCCGGACACGGGCGCGGATCCCTAAGGAACAGGGAATCCCCCCAGGGAACAGCCGCCCACGAGACACGGCATCCCAAAATCGCACACCCCCCTCCAGGGGACACGAACCCCCCACCAATGTCCCGAGGAACAGGACACCTCCCACGGGACATGGCCCCACGAGAGACACAGCCCCCTCCCATCGGACACCCCCCGAGAGACAGAGCCCCCTCGGGACACAAACCCGCACTCGGGACACAAATCCCACACCCGAGACGCAGCCCCCACGGGACAGATTTTCCCCCACCCCGCGACACGAATTCCCCGCACGGGACCGCATCCCCACGGGACATCATTGTCCCCACGGGACATCACTGTCCCCACGGGACCCATCCCACCCCTCCCACGAGCCCACCCCCACGCGGGACCCCTCCCCAGCACCATCACAGCGCACAGATCCCCCCCCAGCCCCTTTATTCCCCGCGGGGGGATCCCGGCTCGTTCCCGCGTGGCTCGGTGGCTCCGGTCACGGGCGGGGGTGGCATCGGTCAGTCCCGGTCCTGGGGACCCCCCCGGGACCCCCCAGCCCCGTTCCCGCTCACCGGCAGCGGCTCCGCCCGCCGAGGGGGACACGGGAGGGGACGGCAGCGCCCGAGAGGGGACGGGACCTGCGGGAGGGGGAAAAAGGGTGGGGGAAAACACCCGGGATGGGGGGGATCGCCCTTGGAGGGGGGAATTCCAGGGTGGATAAACTGCGGGGAAGATAACTCGGTGGGAAAGATAAACTCGGGAAAAGGGGATAATCTAGGGGGGGAGGGAAACCTGGGGGGATTCCAGCGCGCGGGGGTGATAAATCCGGAGTGGGGTTTAATCTGGGGCGGGGATAAACCCAAGAACTCAGCGGGGAGAGATAATCGCGGGACGGGGCCATAATCGGGAGGATAATTTGGGGCAGTGTAACTCGGGGGGAGGATAATCCACAGGGATTATAACCCCAGGAGCACGGGATTTTACCCCGGGGGGGGGGACACGAACCCCGGGGCAGGGGGACACAGCCGGCGTGGGCATCACCCTTGGGCGAGGGGGAATCACCCCGGAGAGGGACGGGAATGGCCTGGAGGGGGATGACCCGCGGGGTTCACCCTACCTGGAGGTTTGTGGGGCTCCGCAGGTCCCGCTTGCCCCCCGGGTACCAGCCGTGGGACCAGTGCTGGCCGCGGCCGCGGGGCAGGGCACAGCTCAGCAGCAGCAGCGCCAGCAGCAGCAGCGACCCGCGGGGTGCCATGGCCGGGGGGCTTGGGGGGGAAAAGGGGGCCCTGTCCCACCGGCATCCGCTCAGGGGACACCCCCGGGGGCTGCGGGAGGGATGAACACCCGTGGGTGCTGCCTGGGGTGGTTTGGGGTTGAAGCGGGGGGATGGAAGTGGAGGAGGGATGAGCACCCATGGATGCTCTTTGGGGTGGGTTTGGGATGCAGATCCAGAGGGGATGAGCACCCATGGATGCTCTTGGGGGTGGGTTTGGGATGCAGATCCAGAGGGGATGAGCACCCATGGATGCTCTTGGGGGTGGGTTTGGGATGCAGATCCAGAGGGGATGAGCACCCATGGATGCTCTCTGGGGTGGGTTTGGGATGCAGATCCAGAGGGGATGAGCATCCATGGATGCTCTTTGGGGTGGGTTTGGGATGCAGATCCAGAGGGGATGAGCACCCATGGATGCTCTTTGGGGTGGGTTTGGGATGCAGATCCAGAGGGAATGAGCACCCATCGGGGCCCTTTTGTGGCTGGAGAAGCCAGAGCACTCCGGGGTCCTGCCGGGGTTTGGATCCAGCATGGACATTCCCCCCCCCCTCCACCCCCGGGGCTGTCTTTGGGGTCCGATTTGGGGCAAGCAGGACCCCCCACCCCGGTCCCACCCCGTACGGTGGCCGGGGCAGCCTCACCTGGGCGGGCAGGTGCCGGCGGTGGCGGTGGCGGTGGCAGGAGCGGTGTCCGGCCGGGCGGGCAGCGCTATTTGAAGGGCTCGGTGACAATGACGTCGGCCTGGCCACCGCTCCCTCGGGGGACCGTGACCTCGCTGATGGCATCAGCCTTCCCGTGCCAGTGTCCGGTGCCTCCTTCCCCCCAAATCCCCTTGGACAGCACCCTGACACTCATTTTTTGGGGGATTCTGCCCCGCTGTGGCTCCATCACCCGGGGCTGGGGACCCCCCAGAACGGGCTCATTTCCCATTTCCTGGCAGCTGGAAAGGGATGGATCCTCATGGTCCCTCTGCAGCTCCAGGGATGCTCTTGTTGAAAGGAGGGGAGCAAACCCCCCGTGCCTCAGTTTCCCTACCCCACCCCAACCCCCATTTCTCTGGTTCTCCCCACATTTCTAATTTGTCACCACCAAATTTGGGCTGGATGCTGGCAATGGCCATGGAGCCCAAAGCTCCCAGCTCTGGGGATGTGACAGAGTTTGGGAAGGGGATTTAGGCAGGATCTGGCCCTGGATTATCTCCAGCAGCTGCTCATCTCTCTGATATTTGCAGTTGGAGCCAGGGCAGATGCTGTGGCAAAAGGTCTGGGCAGCTCCCCAGACCCCAAAGTTTCACTGAGCCCCCTGAGATCCTGGGAATGAAGGAAAAAAGGAGGAAAACCTCAATAATAACACCAGGGAGCAGCCAGCACCCATCGAGCAGGGGGATGGAGGGACTTGTTGGGGGGGGGAGCATCTGTGGGGGACAAACAAAGCCCCAAGGAGGGTCCCCATTTCTTTGGGGTCACCAGATTTATTTCTGAGTGTGACTGACAGCCTTGGCCCAAGGCCCCCAAAATTTAGGGATCATAATTTATTAGCAGCAGGGTGATGTTGGAGCTCCTGAGGGGTACCAGGTGATGGAGTGGGGACGATGGCAGCAGCAAAGCAACTTTTGGGGGGTGTTTTGGGTGGTTGGGGGTGTCCCCTTCCCTGGGTGCCTCCACTGAACCCTGCTGTGAATCCTGCATGGATGGAAAAAACTGGAAAACTTGGATACTCTGTTGGATACTCTGACTCATGGGCTGTTTGCACTCACGAATTCCAGGATTTCAACCCCATTCCCTCATTCTGTGATCTCTTGGGATGCCAGGAAAAATCATCTGAAAAAACAATGCCCTCCAGCAGCTGGGGATGGAGCTCACCTGGGCCAGGGAGGATCAGCAGGGGTGGCAGGGCCACTGTGACCACGGGGCCAAGCCCAATCTCTGCTGTAAAATCCAGCTCCAAACACACAGACCTTTCCCTCAGGGAGCAAAATTCCTTTTGTTTCTCTGGGGTTTGCCTTTTTGGGGTTGAAATCCCAACATTTGGGCGCTGCTGTGTGGCAATTACAGTTTCCAAACCAGCAGCACATGGTGGCCTGACCCTGACAGAGGGAAGCTTTTAGCTTTTGATACAAAAATGAGGGTATTTATATATAAACACACACACAGAATGAGCTTTTTTTTTTCTCCTTATTTTTTTTTTTTTTTAAGAGCTGACCAGCAGAAAAATGTGAAACCATTTCCCTGCAGGTTTGGAAAAAGCTTGTGCTGGTGGGGTTGGGGAGGTGGGTGGGGAGGGATTGGTTTGTTTTCAGATGAGATCCATGATATCTTCTTTCCATTTTTTTTTTCTTTTTTTTTTTTAAAAAGGCTTTACTCCCTCAAGAAAAGAAAAAAAAAAAGATTTACAAACAAAGTAACAGCCTGTATCAACTCTCCAGAAGAGAGATGGTATGACAATATTAATCCAAACATCACGCTATTTAATTCCCCAATAAAACATTGGAAAAAAAAGGAGCCAACAGTATCTGCACTAACACTTTGCTACATATAAAATCTCCAGCTAATATGAAGCTTATGGTACCAACCTCTAAAACAGTTAAGATATATACACATAGTTTTTTGTTTTTTTGTTTTGTTTTTTTTTTTGTTTGGGGGGGTATATTAACAAACAGAATATTACAAAATATTAAAGAAGGCAACTCTTCTGTCATTTTTTTCAGGAGGGGGAGGGTGGGTGTGGATGTTTTGTTTTTTTTTTGTTCCTGTTTTTTTTTCACTTGAAGTTGGCGTAGTCTGAGAAGGCGTCGATGTATTCCTGCACCACCTTGTAGCAGAATTCGTACTGTTCCTGTGGGATTTGGGGAGAGAACGGTGTCAGGCCAGGAAAATCCACACCTGAGACAGCACCTGATGCTTGGTCAGGTGTCCAGAGCAGGTCCCACCTCCTTGGGACCCACCAAAGCCTTGCTGGCAAAAGAAACTCTGCTTTCCCCTTCCCTCTCTGAGGTTCTGTTTGAATCTTTAAAGACTTTGCTTTTAAATCCCTGCAAACCCCTCTTGCAAGGCCTCACCCAGCCCTGCCTGCTCCAACCCTGCCTGTGTTCCACAGGCACTCCAGGATGGTTTTCCAGGCCTTCCAGCCCATTAATACACGGACTGTGGCTGAGGATGTCTCCAAGGAGGCTCCTACAACTTCTGCCAGTGCTCAGAAGGCACTTGATGCCTTCAGCACCTCTTCCAGATGCCTTAACAAGAGGAAGGGGAGACAGCTCCATGGAATCTTGGATCCTGGAATGGTTTGGGTTGGAAGGAACCTTAAGGATGACCTTGTTCCAACCCCCTGCCATGAGCAGGGACACTTCCACTATCCCAGGTTCCTCCGAACCCTGTCCAACCTGGCCTTGGACATTTCTGAACGATGAATCCACAACTTCCCTCACTCCCTCTTTCATGGGGAGTGAAAACCTTGAACCAAAGGAGGTTTTTGCTCAACACTGAGCCCCCAGCTCATCCTTGCTGAGGTTCTGGCAGGGCAGGAGGCACCTACCAGTGTCTGCACCATGTGTGGCCTCTGTAGTCTTAAACTCTTGACTGTCTGAAAGACGTCGAGGATCGCCTCTGCCTTCACCCTCTCCAGGACAGTGCTCAGCGCACAGAAGGTGCCCGTTCTTCCTGCTCCAGCACTGGCAAAGAGAAACCAGGGAATGAGGGGAAAACCCCTGCTGGCTTTGCCCAGGGGACAACCCACAGGAGAAGTCCTGGAGGAGCCAGTCCTGCCCCAGTCTCTCCCAGTTCATCCAGGACGTGCTTTGGGATTGTGACCATCTCCCAAGCTCCTGGTGGAGCAGGTGCCCTGGCAGGGGTGGCCCAGCTGCTCCAGGCAGGCTTTACCTGCAGTGCACAGTGATGGGGTGGTTGCCAGACTGCTGCTGCTGCTTCTGCACCGCCGCGATGATGTTGATCATCCCCTTCCCATCCCCGGGGATCCCAACCTCTGGCCATCCATGGAAGTGGAACTGTCGGATCTGTCGGCTCTTGTTTTCCTGTTGGGAGGGCACAGCTCTGGGAGATCTGTACCAAGGAACCCGCTGGCTCAGGGCTTTGGGAATAAGTAACAATCCGTGTAGGAAAGCTGCTTGTGGAGGGGTGGCACTCCCATGGCACGGAGCAGGGGAAGTGTGGGGAATGGGGAGCAGGAGGGAGGGACAACGTGGAGAAGGGTGAGGGCAGCAGGACAGAGGGAAAGGTCAAGGAAGGAGCAGCAGGACAGGGACTCTCAGGGATGTCAGGCAGGGACACAATCCCTTTGGGACGATGGGGAGCTGATGGAGCTGAGGGAACACCAGCAAGGGCTCATGGCAGTGACACCCAGGAGCACCCAGAGGTGCCCAGAGGGAGCCAGGCTCTTACCCTGGTGTTGGTGACCAGCAGGTCCCGCACTGTGTAGCTCTCACACTCCTCCTCTTTCTTCAGCTCCACCGTGATGTCTCCGTAGGACACGGAGCCGTCGGACGGCCAGTACTGGGCACACTTCTCCTGGGGAACCATCACGGGAGGGGACAGGGTGAGCACCCCGAGTATTTTGGATAGAAGAACCTTCTGGTAGCTGCCCAACACCAGGTGGGATCCCACAGGCTTCACAAACTCCCAGAATCCCAGACTGGTTTGGGTTGGAAGGATCCAAAGGGTTACCCCACTCCAACCCTCTGTCATTCATTTATTTCTTTCCCTGGTGCTCGATGCAGCTGTTCCCAGGAGCTTACCTGGCCTCTCTCCTCCAGCTCTGTCAGCATCACGATGGAGCAGGATTTCCACTCCCAGATCATCCTCCAGAAGTCCTCTATCGTGTGCTGCAGTGGCCCTTGGCTGGCGATGTAGGAGTCCTTCTGGCGATAACCCTGGGATTTGGGAACAGGCTCAGTGGAGCAGCAGGAGAAATCTCTTGGATGTGGTTGGCCTACCAAGCGCACTTCAATTTTGGGAGGATTATATCCCCAACACACACCTGGCTTTATCCATTTGGGTTTCCAGCACACCTGAGCAATATTGCAAGCTCTGAGTGCTGCAGCAGAGCTTTGCCATAGCTCCAAGTACTCCAGGTGTGATTTTTATTGGGGATTTTGGGAAGAAGCAAGCAAAACTAAATGGAATTAGATGATCTTTAAGGTCCCTTCCAACCCAAACCATTTCTATGATCTATGAAAACCAGCAGGAAGGCTGGATGACTGGCTCTTCCACAGCCACAAAGAATTTCTGTTTCCAAACCCCTGAGTCCCCTGTGCCCTCCCTGCAGACTGTGACTGCAGATGCTTCGTCATTTGGAGTTTGTCATTTAAGCAAAGTTCAGCAGAGGCAGGAAATTGAATCCTCAGCCCAAATTGCTTACGTGCCACGGACACTTTTTGATCTGGGTGCACAACAAGGCAGCTGCTCCTGCAGCCACAGCGGGGAGATTTCCGACAGCAATTAATTGGGGATGTTAGAACTGGGAATAAATTTGTTTTATTGGACAAACCCAGTGATTGCCTTTTTCTGGGGGAGAAAAACCTCTCTGTCATTAGGAGATGAAAGCAGAAATTGGGCTGGAAAAGAGCAGGGTCTGTCACTTGGCCAGCACTGGCATCACTGCATGGAGATAAATCCTCATCCGAGATGTCTCCCTGGAGCCAACAGGATTGCTCAGGAGAGAGGGATGTGCAATCACTTATCTCCTGCTCACAGTGAGGACAGCACTTAACCTCTCTGCCTGGCCTCCTGCTGCCACCCAGACAGGTGTAATGGGATTGACCTGGCTTCTCTCCAGGGTTTTGGGATCGTGCACTGCTCCCTTAATCTAATCTGGTGGATGTTTCCTGACCAAACGGCCAGTGCTGCGTTATTTCCATGGATACATGAATGTGCACAGCCATCAGCAGAGCCCAGAGGGGCAGAAGGGAGCCCAGGATTTGGAGGCTCTGCTCAGGCTCCAGCTCTCCTCTCCCACAAGGAGCTGGAAACACCCAGGGGTTTCTTGGAGAAAGAAAGCAGCCCCATCCGGTGACACAAAGCAAAGCCAAGTGGAGGGAGCTGAAAAAAACCCCTAAAAGGAGGGTTTGGGATAAATTCATCCCAGAGGAAGCAGTGTGAGGTGGTTTCCATTGGGAAAAGATAGAAAGAAGGTGGAGAAAACTCACATCAATGAAGGAAGCATTTACATAGTCTGTGTTCTCTTCCCCTCTCTTCACTGGAATGATTACTCGGTTGAACTCATCTGGAACAGAACAAAATCACCTGAGATTTGGGATAACCTGCATGGCTTTTAGCTGGAGAGACCCCAATCCCTAATGAGAGACAGAGATAAGGGAAAGGGAGCACAGAGCACCTGACTGGGACAAGGACAGTCAGCTCCACCCTCTGCCATGCCCTGCTTTGGGAGATGGCCATGCCCATGGCTCCTTGTCCTGTCCTGGGCACCACAGGGAGGAGCCTGGCTCTGTCCTCTCTGCACCCTCCCTGCAGGTGTTGATGCACAGGGATGCAGATCCTTCTCTTCTCCAGGCTGAGCAGGCCCAGCTCTCCCAGAGATGCTCCAGTGCCCTCGCTGGGCTCTCCCCAGTCTGTCCCTGTCCCTCTTGTCCTGGGGAGGCAGAACTGGACCCCGTGCTGCAGGTGTGGCCTCAGCAGTGCCGAGCACAGGGGCAGGATCCCCTCCCTGGACCTGCTGGAAGTGTTTTGTCTCACACAGCCCAGGCCACCACTGTCCCTTTTGTCACAAGGGCACTTTGCTGGCTCAGGTTCAGGCTGGAGTCTATCAGGACCCCCAGGTCCCTTCCTCCCCAGCCTGGTGACCCCAGCACAAACTGGTGCCCCAGGGGCAGAACTTTGCCCTTTTCCTTGTTGAACACCACAAGGTCCCTGCTGTCCCATTCCTCAAGCCCCATTCCTGTCCCCACACCCCTCGGACACACAGCCAAGCAAGCCTTACATGGAATTATCTGAAGCACCCTGTTCTTCTTCATGTTGGCTGGCAAATTGCCCGTCCTCATCTTGTCATTCTGGATTTTGATTGAAGTGAGCTTCTGCAGGGCAAGGAGCACAGCAGAGGGGAGTGTCAGAGCCACCCAGTGCCAGGCCAGCACATGGTGCTCCCCAGCAGGACAATGCTCACCTTGAACTCCTCCTCCAGCCCGTTGCTGCTGGTCCCTGGCACTTTGTTGTAGATCTTCTGCAGGTGGATCTCCAAGGAGGTCACCTCCAGCTCTGTGTCACCGTAGAGATAGTGCTCCAGAAGTGCTTGGTATATGAACACATACTGCATCTGCAGGGTGGCAGGGAGGGGCTGTCAGTGCCTGGTCCATGCCCAGGGAGATGGGTGCAAACCCAAAACCCCCCTGCCCACCCTCTGAGACCCCAGAAAAGTGAGTGACGACCTGTCTGCCACTAAATGGGGACTGGGACTTTATCTGCCACACCAAGCAAAGCAAAAATGACAAAAAATGTTCTCCAAGCCTGGAGAAAAGGAGGTTCAGGGGGGACCTTGTGGCTCTGCACAACTCCCTGACAGGAGGGGACAGCTGGGTGGGTTTGGGATCTGCTCCCAGGGATCAGGGACAGGAGGAGAGGGAACGGCCTCAGACTGTGCCAGGGGAGGTTTAGATTGGGATATTGGATAAATTTCTTCATGGAAAGGGTTGTCCAGAACTGCCCAGGGCAGGGTGGGGGGATTTAGAAGCCATGTGGATGTGGCACTTGGGGACATGGGTCAGTGTTGGCCTTGGCAGTGCTGGGGGAACGGTTGGACTCGATCTTAATGATCTTTTCCAACCTTAATGATCTAACGATTCTACAAAGGGCATTAAAAAGAGCAGGACCCCGTGAAGGTGCAGCATCACCCCAAAACGCAGGACGACACTTGACCCTCACACAGGCTCTGACTGGGTGAGGGAAACCCAAGCCCAGAGGGCAGGGCAGGAGCACACTCACATCTGTCTGTACCATCTGGCAGCGCTGAGCCCGGATGCGGCTCACGAAGCCGTACACGTCCACCTTCCTCTCGGCGTGCATCATGTCCAGCATGGCATCAATGACAATGAAAGTGCCCGTGCGTCCCACCCCGGCGCTGCAGGAGGAGATTTGGGTGGGAGATTGGCAAGGAATTCCTCCCTGGGAGGGTGGGGAGGCAAAGGGTGTCCAGAGATTTGTGGCTGCCTCATCCTTGGAAGTGTCCAAGGCCAGGTTGGATGGGGCTTGGAGAACCCTGGGATTGTGGGAGGTGTCACTGCCCATGGCAGAGGGGTTGGGCTGGATTGTCTTTAATGAATCAAAGATCTTGGATCAGCTGCTCCCCAAGGAAAGAAAAATGGACTTGGGATGTTGCAAGTGTGACCATCTCTGCCTTAAACCATGGAGCTTCTTATTGCAATGTAGAAGCCCCTGTGGCTCCCTCAGGGTTGCTGCTGTGCCTGAAACCACTCCAGGTGAGGCCAATCTCCCTGAGCCTTGCTCCAGGCAAGCTGTCAGCTCAGCCCTGCCTTCTCCCAAAAAGGGATCCTATCTTCTCATGCCAGGGCAGTGGAGAGCCAAGGGAGACATCATCAGTGCTCAGCTTGGCTCTCTCAGCATCCAGCCAACCCAAATGACCCCTCCAGATGAGCTGTAACACTTTAACATCACTGATTCCAAGAAATTCCTTCAATTCATGCACTTTTTTGCATGTCCCCATGAGGAACATCCCCATTAAACACAGGAAAGTTAAATAAAGATAACGAAAAAGTCCTGACTGAAAAGAAAAATTCATTTTTAAGTAGGAGATGCTTTCCAGGTGACCCAGGACGGGCAGAGGTTGGCTGTGAGCAGGACTCACCTGCAGTGCACCACGATGGCTCCTGCATATTGGGGATTGCAGGTCTTCACCTTCTTCAGGAACTTCAGCATCCCGATGGGGGTGAAGGGCACCCCGAAGTCGGGCCAGCTGGTGAAGTGGAACTGGGTCACCAAGCGCTGGGGCTTCTTGTTGGTGACATCTCCCACCTGCAGGGGCAACGTGGGCTCAGGTTCATGAGAAATCCTCAGGTTTCCCTTCTGCCCCCAAAATCAAGAGAGAGACGGAGCTGGATGGATGAAGAAGCTGCATCCACAGCTGAAAGGGCACGGACTCAGGCTCTGGGATAAATCGTGACATTTTAACCACACAGCACCACATCCCACATCTGAGGGGTGTGAGATGCCAGCCTGTCCCTGCCTGTGGATCCAGCCTGGCAGCAGCTGCCACATTTCATCCCCAACAAGCTCAAACAGAAGCTGTTGCTCCATCCTCTCCCACTCCTCTGCCCACACCATCCTCGGATTTAAGGCAGGGGAGGAAACCACACACGTCCAGGCCATTGGAGTGGAGGATGAAGCTCAGGAGAGTCACACTCAGGGTGCAGACAGGTTTGCAGGCACCAACTCTTCCCTGCCTGCCTCTGAGAGCAGCAGGAGAACAAACAAAGTGACTAAAACCCCCAGAATCTCCTTGGAGGACAAGGAAATGTGGTGACAGATGGGAAAGCAATCAAACCCAACGCATACGGTGCTGGATTTTGTCTCAGCTGAGGGGATAAATCTGATTATTTTCAGGCATTAAGTGTCTGTGGGTGAGAGCAGGAACCAACACTGCTAACAGGAAGTGCTGCTGGATGGAATTTCAGCCCTGGCATCCCTCAGCTTCCCTGCTCCCAGCACAGCCACGCTGGAACCACTGGCAACAAATTCTTACCACCTCTGGTTAAAAACGGCTGCTGGGGATCATTTCACCCCAACTCTGCTCTCACAGAACCTTGGAGGAGTTGAGCCAGCCCCTTTGGGATGCCCAGTGTGGAGGGGGGAGGGATGGGACGGGGCAGGGAGGGATGGCAGAGGTGAGCCCTGGCACCTGCTGGATGCAGAACTTGCGCACGGTGTAATCCACCAGCACCGTCACGTCCTCCACGGACACTCGGATGTTCCCGTAGGTCCAGCAGCCCTGATCCGGCCAGTACTGAGCACATTTACACTGTGGGGGGAGAAAATAGCTGCAGGTGAGCTCTGGGCACCCTCACAAAGCTGGGAATGACCCCAGGACATGCCCATAGGCACAGGATGTGCTGGGTTTGGCCTAATTTAGTTCCTACCTCCTTCCTCTCCTTCAGGTTGGTCACCATGACAATTGTGGCTGTGTTTTGCTCCCAAATCATCCTCCAAAAATCATTCACTGTTTCTTCCTTTGGTCCTGAGGGGAAGGTAAAACAAAAAGTCCTCTTTGGGATCAACCTCTCACAATTTGGGGCCAAACCCCAGCGTGGGAGGTCACACGTCGTGGATGATCCAACACATTTTTTGCCCGTAGGTCTCACAGGAGGAGCTGTGGTGTCTGGGCATGTCTGATCCAAGGAATAATCCTATCACACAGGAGCTGGAATTTCTGGATGTGTTTTAGGGTCAGGAATTCCATATTTAGCTCAAGAAGGGGGAACCAGACGAACAGAACATGGACTTGCCCAAGGTCACCCCGGGAAATCGTGGCTGCCCCAGAGTCTGCTGAAGTCCTGCCCTGGGATTTTGGGTTTTAGCCATGGGATCCTATTTCAGTGTGGCACAGGAACAGTTCCCTGCTGCCTGCCAGACACGGAGCTAACTCAGCCCACGCTCCCTTGCCAAGCCTGAGGCACAGGGTGAGCCAAGAGAACAGCAGAGCCAAAGCTTAACCTGAGCCTGGAAGTGCTGACAGACCTGACCCAGCCTCCCTCTCCAGCCAGAGCCAGGAAAACTGGCCAGGGATGCCCTGACCCACTGGCAAGTCAAGAGAGGAAACACAAAACACTCCCATGGGCAGGTAACATCCTGCTGCTGACATGGTCCTCACCCTGTGAGTGGGAATTTTGGTTTTAGGGACGTATTTGGACTTCTGAAGATCACAGGGACAGACCCATCCCTGGAAGTGCTCAAGGGAGCTTGGAGCAACCTGGGATAGTGGGAGGTGTCCCTGTCCATGCAGGGGGGTGGAATGAGATGAGCTTTGAGGTCCCTTCCAGCCCAAACCATTCCATGATTCTGTGATTTAATCAAGCAGCTCCCTGGCCAGAGGTCACAACACCCTCCAGCAATGGGATTGCTCAGGTAGGGCTTCTCCTCCCTCACCAACACATCCAGAACTGCTCTTTGACTGGGAAAATCATTTTGGGAACAACCTGTGGAGCACTCAGGCCTCCTTTTGCCCAGGGGAGCGCTGAAGATGCTGTGCTGAGCTTAGAGGGGCACAGCTCCACCGAGCAGAGGGACCCAGCCCAGCTGCCCCTGACAGAGCAGTGGGGATAATCAAGAATTTACCTTGTGCAGCAATGAACTTGTTTTTCTCTTGGTACCCCTGCAGAGAGAACAAGAAAAAAAGAAGAGAAGTGAGTATTTGTCTTACACAAAAGTCATGAAATCCACCTACTTCAGGAACAAATCAAGCATCTGCTCTGCTGCTCGTCCTCCCCTGTGCAGAGAAGGGGCTGCAGCCTCTGAGGGGAGAATCAGCACCAAAGATGGGCTGAAATAATTGAAAATCCTTATGGAAAGGGCTGCTTTCCCACAGGAACACTCCCCAAGCTCACATAAGGCAGGAATGACCCCACTTGTGGGCACAAGGCACTGATGAAGGGGTACCTGACAGCCCTGCACCCAGAGCATCACCTGAAAATCAGCATTGCTCCTTGGAGGAGGGGGCTGTAGAACTCACAGGGATTGACTTTGTGTGTTTTATTTACTGGGGAGGAAAGGAAAAAGCTCTTTTGGGTCTTTGCTTCATGTGCCTCCACCTCTCACATGACCCTTCCTGCTGACTGGAGCCACGTGGTGACACCCACAAAGGAGCCAGCTCCTCCCAGGGGCACAGCAGGGCAAGTGCTGCTTCCATTTTAGCCAGATTCCTTGATTTCTTCTTCATCCCCTTCCCACATCCAGCCCTGCAAGCTGGGAAGCACTGATGATCCCCTGGCCACACTCTTCAGGGATTTAAATCCGTGTGGATGTGGCACTTGGGGAAGTGGAATGGTTGGACTTGAGGGTCTTAGAGGGCTTTTCCAACCTAAAAGATTCTATGATTGATCAGGTGTTTGTTGATCAGAAATGCCCAGCTCCAGCAGGAGTGGCTCCCCAGCCCTTCCCAGACCATCCTGCTGAGCTTTGCTCCTGATGGGATCTCCCCTTCAAAGCACAAAACTCACATTAATGAAGGAGGCGTTGATGTAGTCGGAGTCAGGGACTCCTTCCACGGGAGTCAGGTGGACCCTGGAATGATCATCTGGAGAGAAATGAAAACTCTGCATTAGAGACAACCCCTCCACTCTGCTGGGACCCGGTGCAGTGAGAATCCAGGTGTTGGAGCAGAGCCCACGCTCCTGGCTCTGCTGCAAAAACACTTTTATGCCCCCAAATTCCTCTTGCTTAAACCCAGAGAGGTTCTAGACCTCGTCCAAGGGAGTTTTTCCTCTACAAAGTGCATATCTGAGGACACCCTGAGCCAGCCCACTGCCCAATGCCACCAGAAATTCTGGAATTTCCCATCTGTTTCACTCTCCACAGCCTCCTGGCTGCTGAGGGCTCCAGGGAGCTTCACCTCATAGGTATCTAAAGCCAAAGCAGACACCACCACCCAGCTGGGAGGTGAAATGCCCTCAACCATGCCCCTTCCCCATCCCAAAACCAGGAATGGGGAGTCCTGGCAGGAATCTCTGAGTGTTTTTCTCCCCCATCCAACCAGCTCTGATACGTACAGGGTAAAATGTTCACATATCTGTTCTTCTCCTTGTTCTCCTCCTTGGAAGCAGCTTCACACGTGGCCTGTATGGGACAGGCTGGGAGAGCCTGGAATGGCAGAAATAAAAGGGTTTTCCACGAGGTTCTCATGGCACAGCAGGAACAACGTGCTGGCAAATGCCACATCCGAGCATCCTGCCCCTCCAGACGTGTCCCCACCACCCTCACCTCCACCCCAGCAGCAGCTCCTGCTCCCCACCGAGCTCAAAGTGACCATTTCAATAGCTGGGCTGGACCAGAGAGAGCCAATCCCTTCGGGAAGGAGATGCCTGGGATCTCCTGATCCGTGGACACGAGGTGGCAGCAAAGCCTCCAGCTCCGAACCCACCCGGCAGCACCAACGAGCTCATTCCTGATTCCTGTCCACGGCGGCTCCTGCCGAGATCCCCTCATTAACAGCGCTGCTAATTGTGACCTGATTAAGCCCCCCACACCCCAGCCCACCCAGTGATGGCAGGAGCAGCACCAGGGGACCTTTGGTGGCGGGGGTGCTGGGGTGACAGGGGACACTGTGCCTGGGTTTCCCAGTCGAGCACAGGAGGTGCTTCCCCACTGCTGTTATTCCACATCCTCTTTGAGCAGCAAGGAATGTTCTGGAGGTATCCACCATCCCTTCCTCCAGCTGACAGGATGGCAGGAAGTGTCCAGGGCAATCAGGTATTTATAACCCTAAGAACCCCCCTCCCTGGGCATTCATTGCACCTATTTGGTTTCATCACAGCACGGCCAGGAAAGGGATCAAGTTTTGTAGCAGCTGGACAAAGTCAAGTGGTTTTTTTGCATCTTCTCCTTGTTCTCATGGTGCCACATCATGGTTTGGACCTGGGCTGGGAGCACAGGTCTGATGAGGAGCAGCTGAGGGGGCTCAGCCTGGAGAAAAGGAGGCTCAGGGGGGACCTTGTGGCTCTGCACAGTCCCTGACAGGAGGGGGCAGCCAGGGGGGTCGGGCTCTGCTCCCAGGGAACAGGGACAGGAGGAGAGGGAACGGCCTCAGACTGTGCCAGGGGAGGTTTAGATTGGGTTATTTAGGAAAATCTTTTCACAGGAGGAGTTGTCAAGCCCCAGCACAGGCTGCCAGGGCAGGGTGGACTCACAATCCTTGAGAATGTTTAAAAAAAAAAGTGCAGATGTGGCACTTGGGGGACACGGTTTAGTGGAGGTCTTGGTAGTGCTGGGTTAATGGCTGGACTTGATAATCTTAGAGGGCTTTTCCAACCTTTACTGAATCAATCCTATTCTATTCTATTCTATTCTATTCTATTCTATTCTGTTCTGTTCTGTTCTGTTCTGTTCTATTCTATTCCAATCTATTTTTGTATTGACAAGGCAAAACAGATTTATTGCCACAAGCTGCAAAGCTCAGCAACGTCAAGAACAGGTTGTAGCCATCCCTGAAGAAATGCTCTGGGCTTGTGGGACAAGCACAATACCTGAACTCCTCCCAGCTGAAGGCCAGCCCTTGTCCCATACATTGTCACCGTTGTGTCTCAGGGTTAGCAGCTCACTGGAATAAGATGGGGTCATTCCTTTTTCTGTCAAAGGTTTTTTTTTGGCTCTTTGTGGATTTAAAGCCATGAGGACTGGGAGGCAGAGCTTGGGAGGCAACCAGCGAGCAGAGAAGCTCTGGAAGACCCCAACACATTCAGAATCATCCCTGAATCCAGGAAAATGTAACTCTGAAGAGCTGTTTGCTAGAAACCCTCTGCTTTCCGCAGTGAACGTGAGCGGTTTGCCCACCCTCACCCGCAGATTCAGGGACAGAATCAGCCCTGCCACCGCTCATCTTTTTGAGAACCCCCAAAAAACCACACCCTAAACCCAAACTGGAGGGCAGCCTGTGGGGTGTGAGGGCAGGAGCAGAGGCACTCACGTTGAACTCCTCCCTGAAGAGCTTGTTGTCGTCGGCCATGCGGCGATTGATCTCCTCCTCCAGCTTGTCCACGGGCAGCGGGGGGTACTTGCGGTTGGTGCTGGGGGAGCGGGCGAGCAGGGGCATGCTCTGAGGCTCTGCAAGGACACACTGGGTCACAGGGGCCACCAGCTGTCCCCTGTGCCCAGCACTGCCCGCCCACACCCAGGTGGCAACAGGGATCCTAATGCTTTTAGGGTTGTCCTGGTGTTGGCACGAAACGGTTTGGGTTGGAGGGGGTGTTAAAGATCAGATTGGTCCAACACCTTCCACTTCCAACACCTTCCACTTCCAACACCTTCCACCAGACCAGGCTGCTCTGAGCACGGGGGCACCCGGCTTGTGGCAGCACTGGGGTGGCAGCAGGGCCAGGGCAGTGCCTGTCCCCTGTGCTGGCACTGCTGGGGCATCTCCTGTTCTGGAGGCACTTCTGGGTCCCTCACAAAAAGACATTGAGGGGCTGGAGAGAGTCCAGGGAAGGCAATGGAGCTGGGGAAGGGTCTGGAGCAGCTGAGGGAGCTGGGAAAGGGGCTCAGCCTGGAGCAAAGGAGGCTCAGGGGGGACCTTGTGGCTCTGCACAACTCCCTGACAGGAGGGGACAGCCAGGGGAATTTGGGCTCTGCTCCCAGGGAACAGGGACAGGAGAGGAAATGGCCTCAGCCTGTGCCAGGGGAGGTTTAGATTCCATATTAAGGAAAATTTCCTCATGGAAAGGGCTCTCCAGCCCTGGCACAGCTGCCCAAGGGAGTGTTGGAGTCCTCATCCCTTGAAGGATTTCAAAGCCATGTGGATGTGGCACTTGGGGACAGGGGTCAGTGGTGGCCTTGGCAGCACTGGGGGAACGGTTGGACAGGATGATCTTAAACCCCAAAAAATCAGTGATCCCACAATGGTTAACACCCTGGGATCTTCCCTCTCACAGAGGCAGGACAGGGCACTGAGGACCAAGACAGGGCTGGGGCTGGAGACCACCTCACTTGGAATTCCAACTTCTCCCTCTCTCCCATGGAAAACCTGGCACCAGCACTGTGACAATTCCCAGGAGGGCTCAGCAAAGGCAGCTGCTGCTTGTGCTGCTCAGCAGAGCCCAGAAAGGCCACGGGAGGGTTACACCAACACAGCTGAGGGTTTGTGAAGTTCACACCTCTGTTTACAGTGATGTAAGACAGGCAGGGAAGGTCTTAGCAGCCAATATAAAATAAAAAAGTGCAGCATTTCAGTCAGTGCTTCTCAGGAGGTGTTTGGTTCATGTGGAAGGAGTGCTGAAAAAGCATCTGAACTGAATTTAGGAAGTCTCTTCAGATCTTAATTTGGTGCCTACAAATGGATGGAGATGCCCAACTTCAGACCCTCAATGTCAGCTGTGGCTCACAGCTCAAGGGCAGAAGGATTCAGACATTACACAAGGCTTTAAAATTGCATCTGTGCATGTTTAAGAGGTACAAAAATGGTTTTATAATGAAAATAAGTGTATTCCCTGCTTTCCTGGGAATGTCAGTTTAGTATCTACAGTCAGCATGAAAATCTGAGTTTTAATCAGAGACCATCCTAATCTGAAAGAATGCTTAAATATACCCCAAATATGTGGTTTTTTTAAAAAAGATTCTCATTTGAGTCAAAGAAACCCTGTGAGAACTCCAGAGGAATGTGAGTAGTTTGATCTTGGAAGTGATCACCCATTTTAACATCAACCACTTGAGGGCAAACATTTCATCACTGGAATGAAAACTGGGAGAAAAAAAACCCTTCATTCAATAAAAGTCTGCCAAAACCATGGAAAACGTGGAACAAAGGAGACCAGGAAACAACAAAAAAACATAGAAATGAAGAAACATTTGCCTACAAAAACATGAGGTGGGGGAGACCCTGAGGTGGACTCACCTGTGTCGTCCGTCCGGCCGTTGGACAGCCGGAAGGAGTTGGAGTGGCTCCCTGCCTGCTTGTATTTCTTGAACCTGCCAAAGGAGAATTGGGGTGGAGAAGTCAGTAAATATTCACCAGGAAGCCGGGTCCCCTCCCAGATGAGATATGCCACGGTTTCTCATGGCTTCATGAATTTGCTGGTGGGTCCAGGAGGCTGCAGGAGCTCTACAATGCTGCCTGCGGGCAGAGCTTTCCACCGAGCACATCTGGAACAGCTGCAGGAGCTCAGGGTGAGGTGGAAACCAAGAGGAGCTTGAAGAGTGCTCACTTTGGAGGACACCCCTGCTCCCTGGGCTGATCCAGCAGAGCACATCAAGCCCAGCTTGATCCATCCTGCCCCTGCTCCATGTGCTTTTAACTTGGAGCAGCTGCTCGAGCTCCCTTTGCCTGGAATTGGGAGTTTTGCTGAATCACTGGGCACTGAACACAAACCCTTTCTTTCAGGGCTGGGAGCCAGGTGGGAAGGACTCAAACTCTGCTGCTGCCGAGCTCCTGAGGCAAAACTCTCCTCAGGTTCACTGCTGTGAGGGCAGGCCTGGAGCCAGGACACAGAGGGAACTTTTCCACTGCTAAGGAAAACTTCTTTTTTTTTTTTCTTTAAGACTTACTTAATCACCAAAGTGGTGACTAAATTAAAATGTTTATTGCAGATGAATAAAGACCCTTTTAATTATGCTTTCAGGAGCTTTCCTTTTGAGCAGGGCAGATGCTTGGATTTTAAAAAATGGACCTAAGAAGGGTTTATTATGCTGTAATTCCAATTACAGCATCACCTAACACTCCTCACAAGCTCCTGCCCTTCACAGTGGAAGATGTACAGGCACAATGTACATCTTGTACACAATGTGCAGGTTTGGTACCCAAAGCAGAGCCTGGGTGTTGGATCCTGCTTGGTATCAAGATGGGAATCAAGGAATCACACATGGAAAGCACTTTGTGGCTGTGTTCAGCCTCCCTGGATTGCTCAATCCATCATTTGCAGCCCCGCAAGGAAACCTCACCTGCTTTTCCCCACAGTAACAGGGCTCCAGTTCAATCTACCCTGCTAAATGTGACATTTTGAGAGGCTGAACAGGAATTCCCCACACGAGGAGCAGCTTTGCAGAGAAAGGAACAAGCACCATTCACCAGATAACCCCAAACATCATTTTCATTCACTGTCCTTGCAGGTTTCTTTTGAAAGCACCAGCTGTGTCAGCCTTTAGCTCGGGAGGCAGCACAAAAGGCTCATTCCTGTTCATTCAGGAATTGTTTCTGTCAAACAAGGGAAGCCAGCATTAAAGCAGCTCTTACCTCAACATGTACAGAACAATAATAATAAATACTATGACTAGGAGGGAGGACAGGGCCACCATCACAGCTATAATGGGAGTCTCATCTGCAAGAGGAAGAGAAAGGTGTGGTTAGGGCACGTTGGAAAACATCCAGAGCCAGCATTTGACAGGGCAGAGTTCTTACAATTTCTGCTTGAAGAACAATTCTGAAGATGATGATGTTAGTAATAAAAACATAATAAATAATAAATAGTATTAAGTGATCTTGCATTTTTTCAGTCTGAGAGTGAAGGAGAAAAGGACCTGAATGAGCACCACGTGCCTCAGACACTCCCCAGGTCAGATTAAACCCTGAAACCATCACTCAGAGCACCTCAATCTTCTCCAGGAGTTGGTCACTGTGAAATTGTGACTTTGCAGATGAAAACATTGCCGGAGAGGGCTGGAACTGGGCTATTTTGGGGGTTTCTTCTGCACAACTGAAAGTGTACATGGTGGCCCAGCAGCCACCAGGAGAGATTTCCTCTGTCAGCTGCTGATCCACAAAATTTTCTGCCTGAGACTTAAGAGTCCAGAGAAGCTCCTAACAGGCCCATGGGTTTGGTATAATATGAAAAGGAACTTTATATTAAAATGGGTGAAAACTGAGGCCTCTGTGAGATCCCACAGATACAACATTAGTAACAGCACCACGATTTTGCTTCCAGTTCCTTGTCCAACAGGACAAGAGGGCAAGGCTTCCTGCTGCACCTGGGATCTGAACTCCTCCAGGGTGAGATTTGGTGTGGACCAGGCTGCCCAGAGAAGCTGGGATCCCTGGGAGTGTCCCAGGCCAGGCTGGAAGGGGCTTGGAGCAACCTGGGATAGTGGAAGTTGGCCCTGCCCATGGCAAGGGGTGGAACTGGATGAGTTTTGAGATCCCTTCCCACCCAACCATTCAATGATTCTGAATTGTAGAATGATTTGGTTTGGAAGTGAGCTCCAAAGACCATCCAGTCCAACCCCCTACTCTTTCCTCCCTGCAAATACAGAGTTTAGAGAGCAGGAGAGGTCAGACACCACCAGGCCACCGAGCGTGACCCAACTTGGCCCCCTTGCAGGAGCTCCTCAAGGGCAGGTACCTCACAATTCCTTTGCAAAACCACTTAAATTAGTCTGAAACATCCCCATCCTCCACGACCCACAACAGATTTCTTTTCTTTTAAATAAGCCATTTGTACCTTGTGCTGGAGGTCAGTGAACCAGTGGTTGGTGCTGGCAAATTACCCAGGTGAGTTGGAAGCCAAAGCAGCTCCAACCAGAGGGAGGAGAATGGCCCTGAAGGGCATTTTTTCAGATAAAACTGGATGCCAGCCATGCCAGCTGGGGTTATTGCCATTTTTCATCAGCTCCCTCCATCTGAGGGGGTCACCACCCCACCCCAAGAGGCTGCAGGGCCCCTCTTCCCACCTTCTGTGCATCCCTTTCCCTGCAGATTCCTGCTCCATGTGCCTCAGCCATTTTTTTTGGTTTATTTTGTCCATCTCTGAGCTGCCCAGGGGCACTCTGGTTGTATTTCTGTGTTTGCCCCTCTGTGGTGTGAGGTGTGGGAATGTTATTTCTATCACAATATGTGGTTTTTGTGTAATGATTTCAGGGCAATGACCTGGCGTGGCAAATAAAAAAATTGAATTATCCTGGTTTTGCGTGTCTTTGTCCTTTCCATCCACAGCCCGACTGGACTGGCATCTTCCAGGGCCCAAAATGAATTTATTGGGAATTCTGCCTCCTACACACCTCAACAGGTGAGGAGCCTTGGCATTCCCCAGCTTGACACTTTCCAAAAGCAAGAACAGGCTGCTCTCGACCCAACCACAGCCAGCCCTGGCCTCTCCCTGAGACTTCTGAGCACAGCCACCATCTCCATGCTGGCTGCAGGAGAGGAAGGAGAGCTGCCTTGCCAAAAACTGTGGTGTTAAGCCACTGTTGGGCCACTTTTTCCTGCGTTGGCTGGAGTTAAGCTCAGCCTAACCGGTGCTGAGCCGGGCTGGAGCTGCGGGGCAGCGGTGGCTGGTGATTTGGGAGAGAGGTGTGATTTGTGGGCAGGGGTGGCTGTGGCAGCAGGATGCAGATTTGAGGGCAGGGCTGGCTGTGGCAGCAGGGTGCAGGGAGTTTGGAGGTTTTGGGGTTTTTTTGGGGTTTTTTTTTGAGCCGTTCTTTGCGCACATCTGCTGGGATGAGGAGCTGGAGCTTTCCCAGTGCTGACAGCCCAACCAGCACAGCCCAGGCAGGAGATGAGCTGGAGGGTCCCCAGCTGCTCCCTCCCTGCCCTGCCAGCCCTCCTGAGCTGTGCCAGCCCCCACACAGCTCCTGTCCTGCTCCAGCCTCAGCCTGAGGGCGTCATGCTGGCAATTCCCTCGGAAAAGGGACAAGGACTCGACCTCCTGCTCCCACAGCACTGCAGTGCAGAGCTGGGAGGGCAGCAGGATGATTCCATCTTGTCCTGGCCCCTCTGAGGAGCCACCAAAGCCTCCTCTGGTGCTTGGGATCACAGCCCAGCTGGAGGCAGAGGTGCTCTGTTGGGGTCTATAGGATGCTCCCTGCTGAGCAGCCCATCCCTGCTCACAGCTGGCAACATCTGCCCACAAAACCAGTCACAGAATGGTTTGGTTGGAAAGGACCTTGAAGATCATCCCATTCCACCCCCTGCCACGGGCAGGGACACCTTTGACCATCCCAGGTTGCTCCAGGCCCCACCCAAGCTGGCTTTGGACACTTCCAAGGATGAGGCAGCCACAGCTTCTCTGGGCACCCTGTGCCAGGCCCTCACCAGTCTCACAGTCAAGACTTTATTCCCAATATCTAATCCAAACCTATTCTCCCTTTTGAAGCCATTCCCCCTTGTCTGATCACTCAGTGCTCTTGTAAAAAGTCCCTTATTTAGGCTGATTTCCTAACGATATTTACATTAATATTAGCAATATTAATATAAATCTTGTTAGGAAGTCAGACATATTCCCATTTTTTTGTTTCTTTGCTCTTAGGAGCAGGGATAAAAAATGGCAGAGAGGGCATAAAACCAGACCTAAGCCAGGCCAGATCTGAGGGAATGACACTGAGCATTTCTGCAGAGGTTTAGCCACAATTTCAAACGAGTTCATCCCTTTTATTCCCTCTGCTAAATGCGTGCTGCCAGTCACATTTAGCATCTGTCTGTCCATCAGTGAGGGTGAGCCAGGACCAGCACAAGGCAGAGTTTGCAAAGCTGCAACACCCACCAGAGGCAGGATGAAAACACCCAGGGGCAGCTCATTCCTCCAGCCTGGCTCTGCCCGCTCCTTGGAGTGCTGAAGCCACGAGTAATTGCAAATATCCTGCTAGAGATGCCAGTTCTCAGAGCTGAGAGATGGAAAAAAATGTCCCTAAAGTGCTGTTCTCTTACAAGAAATGGATTTGTGTTACTGCTTGCCAACAGAGTGAAGGAGAATAATAATAATAACAATAATTATTCCCATCATCTGCGGGATGGGTTTGGATCAGATCGCGTAAGTCACAGTCAATAAAGACAATTCAGCAGCAAGAAAAAAAACCCCAAAGGACATTTCCTGAATGGCTTCTTAGGCTTTGGTCATCCAGCTCTAGGGACGTGCTGACATTCTCAGAGCAGGAACAATTCCTATCTTACAGGACGTGTACAAATTGGAACGGGATTGTTTCGTTCTAAAAAGAAAAGCTCAACAGAAATTACGATATCAGCGTGTCACCAGCTCTTCTAAAGAGCTTGAGAGGCTTCCTAAAAGCACATTTGGAAGTCCTAAGGAGAGCTCTCTAACAGCAGAATGCTTCTGGAAATTTTTTTACTGAGTAAGGAGCAATGAAATGTAACATTCTTACCTCTTCTGTCAGAGTTACCTGCAGAAAAAGAAAACAAAAGTCTCTTAGCAACAAAGGAACAAGACACTTTAATAAGTCAGGAAGGATCAAAGACCAAGACAGGAACAAATTTAGTAACTCTCATCATCTGCCTGTAAATCTTTCCTTTAAAACACCAGCTATAAAACCAGGATGATAAAATGAATTTCTGAGTAAGGAAAAAAGGAACAAATCCCCAGTTTTTACCAGCAGAACAGGGAGCTGAAGCCAAGCTTTAACATCAATAAACACAACTTACTGCTTAAACCCACAACCAGCAAGTCACTGGTGCAATTCATTAGCACTTAAATATCCAGAGATAACACTGGTGCATGATTTTAAGAGAGTGGCTGAGCCAAGAGTTCAATTAAGAGCAGCTGGGCTCAGGGATGGGGGCGAGGAGCATCCAAGGAAAGTCCCTCTCTACCTGCTGGGTTGGATGTCTCATCCAGAGGACACTGGAACAAAGCTGTGCCAGGGAGAGCAGAGCTTGGCTCTCCTGGGCAGTGCTGCTGGCCATGATCTGTGTGAGGAGAGCTGCAGCACAGGGCTGAGCACAATCCTGGTGGGTTTGGAACTGTCCCCTTCTGCCCCAGTCCCCTTCCACTTAATTCTTCCATGATTGACACCTACATCTCCCATTAAGACTAATGGCAAGGGCAGCCCTAAAATAATTTTGTTCCTTGACGAATTACTTGAGATAAAGGAAGAATTAGGTTTGGTCATTTGTTCTCAGGACTGACATCAAGTGAGAAGCCACTTCTGGCCTTGCTGGTGCTAAGGCTGATGTGCCATGGCCTACACCAGGTAACACAAGTCACAAAAAGGCAGTGGAGACACAAAAATGATAAATTCAGCCTCTCCACGAGCAGACATCATATTAAAAAATCCAGATATTAGAAGCATTTAAGGCTTTTGATTCCATCTCTCCCATTTGAAGGCTGAATTTATTCTAAATTTGCTCCATGTGAGTGCCTAAGGCTATGCCAGACTCCTTCACTCTGCAGAAAAGGATTTGTGTTGGGAAGGAAGCTGGATGAGCCCAGGGGTGGAAGAGCACTACAAAAGCTGGGTTGTGAACTTCCTTCAGCCACATCCCATCCTCTGCTGGTAGAGAGAACTTCACTGCAGCTTCATGGGCTATGGCTTCCAAAGATTCCCAGAGGAAGAGGAATCCTCTCATTGATGTGCAGAGTCACCCAACACTCAACATCCCTTGGGACATTTGTTTTTAAGGAATATACACTTGACTCCTCCCTGCACTGACTTCACTATTATCTTGTTTCAGTGTTTTCTAATCCACAGCCAAGTTAGCAATCCTGTTTTTCCACTAAATCCCAAGGTCTAGCAGGCACTGCCATCTTCCTGCTGCAACCTGGAGACACGCAGCACCAAAAGTGGGTCTCAAACAATACAAAGAGCAAACCACGGCTGAAGAGTCACAACTCAGTAAAGATTTCTGTTCACCTCAGCCTCTTTTCTGCCTGATTTTTTGCTCTTAACCTGGACTGAGCAGCCAAACTACATTTTATTTTATGGGGTCACTTTCCTGATGTGCCAAGAGGGGAATGAGATCAGGATGGCAACAGAGACGACCTTCTCTCATCTGGAGCTTTCAAAGATTGAAGTTGCCCAAGTAATGGGGAAAATTGATAATGTAAGGAGATAATCACAGAATAATTTGGGTTGGAAGCAGAGATTATCCAGTGCAACTGTGGACCTCTTTCATGAGATAATCTTGGCCTAAACCTTTGGTCAGATAAATCTCTTCTGCTCTGGGCTGTTCAGGGAGTTCTATTGCTTCCTATCACCACAGGATTGGCCCCAAAGTGTTTTTTTTGCTTCAGTTTGCTCAGCAAAACAATAGAACAACAAAGAAACAAACCCAGAGGCAGGGTGGCGTGGAGAAGAAGAGGTGGGGGATGTGCCTACCATTGTGGGAAGCAGAAGAGGTCTCCTGTGTTGTCACTGCCATGCTGAAATTCCTCTCCGTCGTCTCCGCCTCCGTGCTGGGGACAGTGGAGCGTGGAGCCAACGGCGTCACGCTGGGGAGCAGGGATGGGGCTGGAGGCACAGGCACCAAGGTTGTCCCCAGGGTGGAGGAGATGTTGAGGCTGCCAGTGGTGGCATTGGGGGAGATCCTGGTGGTTGGAGGAGGCTTTGGCGCCGTGGTAGAAACAGTCCCTGGAGTGCTCATGTTGAGCCTGTTGGTGTTGGGCGTGGTCCCATCCTCAGGACCCGGTGTGGGAGCTTTGGTGGGGCTCCTGGGGGAGGTGGACACTGTTGTGGGTGGCCCTGAGAAGGGAGAAGCACAGGGGGAACCTCTGTGAGATTCTTTTCTGTGACACTGAGGGGTTTAGATGCTGAAAATTCACGTGACTGCAACTCTAAGGCTAAAACAACCAGCAAACCCCGAGCGCAGGACAGGGAATGCTCTGCGCAGCAGGTGATGCAAATGTCATAAAAATATAACCTGAGCAGGTGCTATTTATGGGGAGGTACAAACATCAGAGCCCCTAAGGAGGTGAGGATCAATACTGCTCAGAGGTAAAATCTGTGGGTCCCATTTCTGAGCACCTGAAGCTCATCACCCTCTTTCCAACATTTCATGTTACAGTTACGTGGAGGGCAGAAGGAGTAAGACACTGAGCATGTTCTAACTCACTCCTCTGATCCTAAAGATGGGATAAAAGAGAGATGAGGAGCAGAGTTTACCTGTTGTAACGTTGTTAGCACCTATGCTTATCAGGCCACTTCCGAGCAAAAGGAGAAAGAGCCACAAATCCATGTTGACCTGGGGAGGAAAGCACAGAGCACTTCTTTAAACCCTCCCACAACATCACCCCAAAATAATCCAAGGTGGGGAGGTTGCTGTGCATCTTGTAAAGCTCAGAGGAGAGGAAGGGTGGCTGGAGTCCCTGCAGGCATCTGGATGGGAAGGATTTAGGGGTGTGTGGGAAAGAACATGGAGAGATCCCAGCCTGGTGGAGCAGCAAAGGTGTCCATGGATGAAGCAGGGAATGGGGGAACTGTGGGAGGGCACGAGAGGAACAAGCTGAGCACTAAAACCAAGTATCTGCTCTTAAAGGAGATTAATAAACTGTTCATACAGTGGTCTGCAAATGACTGTGCTCTGAGCAAACTCAAATGCAAGACCACAGCAAAGAGCCTTGATCCCAAATGCTGCAGAAGTGGAGGCAGGAATGAAGGAGAAGTCAGCTCCCCCTGGCTCACTGTCACCTGGGCATGGGCAGAACACTCAGCTCCATTCAAACCCTGCTGGATTGGACAGAACAAACACCCACAAACAACCCAAGAAGATCAGCAAGCTCAGGCTGCACACCCATACTGTACGTGCTTCCCAGGAAACGTCCAGCAAAATTACAGGACGATGACATCAGTACAATCATTTCCCCCAGCCCTTTTAAACACAAGATTTTTATGGTGATTTCTTTCCTCTGGAGACATCAGAGAGCTCCTGAGAAATGGGAATGGTTATCTCCTCCCAAACACCTACGGATCCAGAGGCCCAGAGACGTGAGACATCATCGTGCTGGCCAGGACAGAGCCCAGAGCTGCCAAGTGCAGACCAGCACGTGGCCACGGGGCCTTCCAAGGATGGGCCAACACCTCTCCTCTGCTCTGAGCCCAGAGAGGGCTCGGACACAGCCCTGCTCCGTGCCATGGGCCGGCAGCTGCCACACCACTCCCGTCCTTCAGGCTTTTGTCCCGTATCCAGTTGCATCTCCAGGATCTCCCGGGAGAGAGCTGCGAGATCTCGCTGCCAAGTCAACCTGAGGCGCTGCCAAGAACGGGTTTTATTCCCTCCCCCTCTAATAGATCTTGTGTTGTTTGTGCTTCTTCTGTTTATTTAAATCTGCTTCATCAAGACCCATCCCAAACTCCGGGCAGAAGGACAACACTGAAGTCATCCACGCGCTGGAAATGCTATCAGCAATGCAAGATCCTCCCACCCCACCTGGGAGTGTCCTCCCACCAGCACCACCTACTTACATGTTTTTCCTCTCCCTCCAAAAGAAAACCTGGCAAAAATCGACCTTACTCAGTGACCAAAAGGTCAGACAAACCCTGGACCAGAAGGAAACCAAGCTCTGGAGATAAGAGCTTTCCGTAGACTCCGTCCCTGCTGCGGCAAGCAGGGCAGGGCTTTCTCCAAGGGTCCCAGTGGTGTGTGCAGTCAGCATTCCAGAGGGTTTCATCACCAGTTAAACTATCTGTCTGCATGAATTTGAACTGATTCAGTCCTCCTGTCACTGGTGAGAGCAGCACTGGCCCTGCAATGCCTCCCCCAGGCTGTGCTCCAGGGTGGGATGTCGGGAAAAACCCACAACCAGTAGTTGGATGGTTTGATGACAAGTTCCACTCTTGGTGATTAACACACCCCACTCAGCCTGGTCAGCTGCCTGCCGGAGTCTGAGATGAGCCTGGTCTACACAGGTTTGGCTTTGGGGAGAAAATCCAAGGAATAAATTCTTCTCTGCGAGGGTGGGGAGGCCCTGGCATTGGGTGACCAGAGGAGCTGTGGCTGCCCCTGGATCCCAAGAACAGGTTGGACAAGGCTTGGAGCAACCTGGGATAGTGGAAGGTGTCCCTGCAACCTGGGATAGTGGAAGGTGTCCCTGCCTATGGCAGGAGTTGGAACTGAATGGTTTTTAAGGTCCCTTCCCAACCCAAATAATTCCGTAATTCTGCGATCTTTGTACCTCTCTGCAGGAGACAATTGCCCAAGCACCCTACCATAGAATCCCACAGAAATAAGGTGCTCATCCTGATGGGACCCACGTACCAAAGCAGGAGGAGGTTAAGCCCACACTGAAACTCCAGAGAATGGAAATGATGGCACTGAGATGCTCTGAAAACCTCCCAAGGGCTGACGAAAGCACCGAGGTCTCGTCATGGCAACCGCTTCCCTCGCTGGGAGCCCATCACTGCCACAGCAAGGACACAACAGCAAGGGAAAGGGAAAGACTTGGATCTTCTGGGAGCACTGCTCGGAAAAAAGTGACCACTTGCTGTGTTTGGATGAATATTTGCAGAGAAACACCACTCACATGGTGGACGTGGCTCCTTTCTCTTCTCCCAACTTGTTTCTCAAAAAGAGTTCCCCTTCATTTGCGATCCCCATTCATTTGGGATTCCCATTCATTTTGAGTTCTGTTTATTTGGGATCCCATTCACTTGGGATCCCCATTCATTTGGGATTCCCATTCATTTCGAGTTCTGTTTATTTGGGATCCCCAGCCATTTGGGCTTCCCATTTATTTGTGGTTCTGTTAATTCACGATCCCGCTCATTTGGAATCCCATTCGTATGGCATTCCCATTCATTGAGCATCCCATTAATTTAGGGTCCCAATTAATCTGGGATCCCATTCATCCCATTTCTGCTCCCATTCCAGGCAAGCTGTGCCAGAGCCTCCCCACATCCTCACCACACTTTCCCCTGATATCAAAGCAGGACACGGAGGGTGGGAGGAAAGAAGGAAAAGCTGTGAATCCCCTCTCTGCTCTCCATTATCGGGAAATAACCCACAAAGGATAAAAGAATTTGGGCTCATTTCCATAAACTGTGATTGCTACATGGATGAAAGCTCCGGGAGATTCCTGGACTGGCTGCAAAGCCCCTTTGGGATGGTGGGATGATCACAGAATCATTTGGGTTGGAAAAGACCCTTAAGCTCATCAAGCTCATCCAGCCATCGATGAGGGTCCCTCCTTCGCCGAGCCGGCAGCGCAGCTCCGATGCTCTGGGATTACATCAGTGGGCAGGGAGCTCTAAACCCCCCTTGATTCTACATTTAATCAGTTCATTGATCCATGAGTGGATTGTGGGAGGAGGAAAGGCTTGGCAAGGGGAGATAATGCTGGATTTCCCTGAGCCTTGCCCCGCTTTCGTGAAAAAAGCTGGATGCGGGCAGTCCGTGCAGAACCTGAGATTTTTATGGCTTTATTACTCTGACTGTCAGAAGGAATGGGATGCTGGGAGCATCCCAGCTTGCCGTGCACATCATTACCCAAAAATCCAAATCCCTGGAGCTGCTCCTGTGACCGGCAATCAGCTGCCAGAGCTGCTTTATCACCTTAAAACCGGATCCGGAGCAGGGAGCAGCCCTGACCAGGCGAGGGCTGTGCCAGCCCAGCTCCCAGTTCCCAGCCCCTCCTCTCCAACAACTCCCTATTCCCAAAAGCACCATAAATAAACGCCAGCGGTTCACCGTCCCCCTGCTCCTTAACATAAAAGGCCTCGAGAGTCCTACCCCAAAAAGCTGGAGAAACCCGAGTCTCCCTTCCCCCTCGGCTCCCTCCCTGCTGGTTTCGGAAACGGAGAGGAAATACTTGTAATGTTATCAACATAAACACAGCTCTTGGCCGGCTGCAACATCCTGCGAGCTCTGCAGAAAAACACCCTGACGTCAGGGCACCGGCTCTGCCCAGGAGAAAGGAGCTCCGCAGGGTCGGGATGCTCGGCATCGTGGCTTCATCTGAAACCTTCTTTTTTCAAAGATCAGGCTTGGAAACCTCAGTAATTGCCACTGGTGTGCCAATAAATATTATATATATGTGTATTTTTAAATATATATATAGGTAGATAGTGTATGTGTGTTGCACTCTTCTTGCTCGGGATCTTCCTTAAAGGAAAGGCTGGATTTTAAGCTGTTTTTAAAAGTATGTTTTAAAAGAAGCAGATCTTGTCAAGATGATTGATGCCGGAGGGGGGAAATAAAAATAAAGGAAATAATCTCTTTATAAAGTAATAAGTGGCTTTGAAATGCCTGCACTGGTGCTACAGAGGGGGTCAGGCTGCAGGATCACCCCACCGCGCTTCCAGAATGCAAAGAATTAGAGTTTATTGCTGCAGAAACTGGCCAGACCCAACCCGGATACAGCCGTCCACAATCAAAGGCAGGATTTACCCCCACCTCTGACATACTCCTAATTCCTGGAAAATGAGGCAATCTTTTTCTGCCTGCACTGAGGAGACACAACCTGAATTCTAAACCAGCTTTCCCGGGACCCCAGAAATCCCTGCTGTCATCAGGAGGATGCTGAAAGGCAGTGGCTCAACTGAGACTGCCTGACTGGCTTGTGCTGGCTCCAGCTGCAGTGAAAAATAAAAATAATGTTCAGTTTTCCTTTTTATTTGTTGGCAGGGGGAGAGGGTGCAGAAGTGGGAGCAAGGTTGGCTCTTTGAAGCAGCTCACAGTAGGGCGAGAACAAGCACCAGCATAAAGAAAGGGGAAAAAGGTCATTTTTTTTATTCTTTTTGGTGGCAGCAAGCCATCAGCAGGGCTCAGCCACCCTGGAAAACAAACCTGCCATTCCCTCTCGCCCTCCCTGCTCCTTTTAAATCCTGTTTGTGGATTTCCAGCCTCTTGCTGGAGCTGTGAGGAGTTTGTCTGATAGCAGAGCGACTTCAACATAACCCCAAACCTCTTGTCTTGGATGAGATGCAAAGGATGCAAAAACACACGTGGAATAGCCCAGGGCTCTGGCGAGTTGGCCATCACAGGGAGAGCAGAATTGAATTTAGGGAGGAAAAAGGGTTTTGTTGCACTAAAACGCAGTGACTAATTCCTCGCGTGTGTCTCCGAAGCTGAAGCGAGGCCTTTGATGTGTCACTGAACATTATTCCCCCACCCTCTGCTGTTCCACTCTTCACCAGAAATGATGAATCACAACAGCCATTCACCCTTTCTGAAAATCCATTTAGTTTTCTCCTTTTTTTTTTTCCTTCTTTTAAATAAACAGGCGGCTTCCACACGAGCGGCAGCTCCTGTACGGAGCGGGGCAGCAGCAGCAGGATGAGCCTGTGGGAAGGGCCTGGAGCTTGGCTTTCTCCACCTGCTCAACCTTCCACAAATCACTGCACATCAGGATTTGTTCATGGCATGGTTTGGAAGGCACCATGAACATCCTCCAGTTCCAACCTCCTGCTATGGGCAGGGAGAATTTCCACAATCCCAGGGTGCTCCAAGCCCCATCCAACCCGGCCTTGGACACTTCGAAGGATGAGGCAGCCACAGCTTCTCTGGGTACCCTGTGCCAGGGCTTTAACAACCTCACATTATAATGGATTTCTCCTCAGTATCCCACCTAATTCTGGTTTCTGGCAGTGTGAAGACATTTCACCCTGTCCCATCACTCCAGGCCTTTGTCCCAAGTCCCTCTTCAACTCTCCTGCAACCCATTTGGGCATTGGAAGGTGCTTGAAGGTCTCCCTGGAGCCTTCCCTTCTCCAGGTGAGCACCCCCAGCTCTCCCACCCTGTCTCCAGAGCAGAGGGGCTCCAGTTCTTAGACCATTTTCTTGTCCTTCAGTCCAACAGATGAACACACACTCACCTTACCAAGAGCAAGATCGTAATATGTGCAAGGAAGAAACCCAAACTGATTCCCCACTGGATTTCTGGGCACCTAGAAATATCGGTCACTGTTAGGATGATGTTAAAAACTGCTGGTCTGAATCAGGATGAGCCCTTCCCAAGGATGTGAACTTTAGGAAGACATTAACCCATCCCAGGGTGATCCTCTCTCAAAGCCCCCCTGGCAGCAGAAATGTGTGAAGCCATCGTGGTGGGATGGAGAGGATCTGGTGTTCACCAGCCAGAACTTGGAAGGTTCCCCAAGCAGGTCCAGGGAGGGGATCCTGCCCCTGTGCTCGGCACTGCTGAGGCCACACCTGGAGCACCAGGTCCAGTTCTGCCTCCCCAGGACAAGAGGGACAGGGACAGACTGGGGAGAGCCCAGCGAGGGCACTGGAGCATCTCTGGGAGAGCTGGGACTGCTCAGCCTGGAGAAGAGAAGGCTCTGCATCCCTGTGCATCAACACCTGCAGGGAGGGTGCAGAGAGGACAGAGCCAGGCTCCTCCCTGTGGTGCCCAGGACAGGACAAGGGGCCATGGGCACACACTGACCACGGGAGGGTCACTCTGGACATCAGGGAACACATTCTGGCTGTGGGAGTCACCAGACACTGGCACAGGTTGTCCAGGGAGGTTGTGGAGTCTCCTTCCTTGGAAATATTCAGCATTTGTCTGGACACTGTCCTGTGCAACCAGATCTGGCAGCTCTGCTGATGTGGGAGGTTGCATTAGGTGACTTCCAGAGGCTCCTTCCAAAGTTAATCCCTCTGTGACTCTGTAACTGCCTGTCCTGCAAACTTTTCAAAAAGCAAAGCTGCTGGGATTGAAGCTCATAGAGGAGGAAAGCAGCCAGCACTGAGCAGGACATCCCTACACTGCGCAGGATGTTGGAAGAGACTCAAAAGGATCACCAAATCCAACTCCTGATCCTGCACAGGACAACCCCAAAAATCACACCATGTGCCTGAGAGCATTATCCAAACACTTCTGGAACTTAAACACAAGCTGATGAGGTTTTCAGAAAAAAAAAAAAAACCAGAGAAAAAGAATAAATGTGGACGTTTTTGGCACATGAAATAGCTCAATTTCCTACAAAGGTGCAGCAATGTTGATAGTGGGTACCAGTCATTGAACCAGAGAATGGTTTGGGTTGGAAGGGACCCTGAGGATCACCCAGCTCCAGCCCCCACAATTAGTCCCCTGTAAGTGGCATGTCAGACCTTACTCTCCTGTATCATTTTGCTTTTAGGAAAGACACCTGCCCCTGCATGTCTAAAAACAAGCAAATACCAACAAAGAGCCTACAAACTTGATGGTCTCACGCTAAAAATACAGAAGCAAAAGTCAGGGGATGAGGCTCCATCCCTGGATGAAGCCAGGAGCAGATCCCTGGCACATCTAAGACCAAAGCCCTCGAGGATCCTTGCCCATGGAAGGGCACCCGTGCCACAGCCACCGCCTGGAAACCGCCCGAGGTGCCTTGGAGGGGAAGCACTACAAATACAAATTATTTTCCTAATAATAATTTTCCTAATAACTCCCATAATTAGGACAGGTTTAATTCGCCCTCAGCCACTCTTTTCTCCTGGCGCCACAAATGTGTGATCGTGGGGAATATGTGCTGGTTGCTACTGCAGGATAAACTGGGATGGCTTGGGGAACAAATTATGGAAGAGACAGAGGGGATGAAAAGCTTCCTGGGCCTGTAGCCACAGAGAATGATCAGCTGGAGAGGGTTTCCTAAAGGACAGAGCACTGAGGTGGGACAGGTGAGAGCCAAGAGAAGAGGAAGTTTTGAGGAGGAGAGCAGAGAGCTGAGCCTGAGGCAGTTGCCAGGGCAGGGAGGAGGAAAATGAAGGACCAACTCCAAGCCTTGACCAGGAGGAAGGTGCTGGGATGGAGGTGAGGGATGGGGGGGCAGCAAGAGACCTCCTCTGGGATGATTAACACAGATCTGCCAAAGAAACGCCCTCAGAGCTTGTAAAAACCCCTGACTGGTAGAAGACCACTCTCCTGGAGTGCCTTCCCCATGGGATCAGTGTTGCAGCCACAACACGGCACTGAGAAGTGGAGAAACACTGCCAGAGAGGCACGGGAGAAGCTGGCTCAACTCATTATTCAAAACCATCAATTGACAACCAAAACAAAAAAAGTCAAGGCACACAGGAACGTATTTCCTCAAATATCCCGTTCCAGGGTGTCCCCTCCTAAGTCCCAGGCGTGTACAAAGGAAACACGAGCACAGTTCACATTCCAGCTATGAAAAGGTTGCTTTTGATGGAGGAGTCAGGATGAAGGATGGCCATTATTCAGCATGACAACATCCCTACCTAGCAAAATGCCTTTCGGAGAAAGAGAGAGAGAACGGTGCGTGGGGAGGAGAAACGAGGCTTAAAATGAAAGAAACCCCCACTAAAAAAAAAAGAAAAAAAAAGAAAAAGCAAAAGCCCAGCATTTGCGTTTTCTGCAGGACTGGAATCAAGTCCCAGCTCCACGCCAAGACTGAGCTGGGATCATTCAGGCAGTGAGGGCTCGGAGCATCCTACTCAAAACAAAGGTGTCGGAGGGGGGATCGCTCGCATGACAGCCTTAAAATCTCATCACAGAGGCTCAGCCCCAATTAAAACGCATGCGTTACGGTCATGCAGCTTTCATCTCCGTGGTCGTGCTTACCCCGAAATCCACCCGGGACACCTGTAGGTGCAGGGAGCAGCCAGCCCGTCCCACGGAGCAGCCCCCGGGGCTAAGAAAGTGCCGCGGAGAGCCGTGAAATCACCGCGCTTTTACCTGCGGTAATTCTGCACCGCTGCTCGGTTCAGCCCTGTTGCCACAGTAACACTTGTGGTGTAGCCGAGATCACTGATTATGAAACTAGGGGAAAAAAAAAAGAAAAAAAAAGAAAAAAAAAAATAAAAAAAATCAAAATCAGAGGCTGCTAATTAGGATATACTCCAGTTCTCCAAAAGCTCCATATTAATGACATTACGATTGCGAGCGCAGGGAAAACAGACGCCAGGAAGAATCACCTCGGTCAGAACCCGCGGCCAGCAGCTGCTTTTCGGGTCTTTTTTTTTTTTATTTTTCCAAACAGGTCTTAAAAATTCAGCCTGCAAATTCCCTGTAAAATCGACTTGTTTTCCTCCTCTTTGAAACAAATGTGCAAGAGTCGGTGGAACAGTCTTTACTCTTTACATATATTTGCATGTATTAGACTGGGGAGGAAAAAAAAAAAGGGTTGAGGATGAGGTACAAATGGTGACAGCAGGACCGGGGCCAGGGATGCATCCCCTGCATCTCCCATTAACTGTGTTTCTCTGCTAAACCAAAATCATGGTTTTACCAGCGGCTGCGAGAGTTTATAAACAAGGTTTGCAAACGAGGGGAGCTGGATTCGAAGCGTTTTCCTCCCTGTGACTTATGTGAGTGCCAAAAGCATTGTGAGGCACGTCTTCTGCTGAAGGCTTCAAGCTGAAAAGTCTGACTGGAGCAGTTGTGCTGCCAGACACAACTGTTTTTCAGCACAATGCACAAATAAGACATAAGAACGTGTTTCCAGGTGAAAGGAAAATTGCCTGACAGGTATTTCTGGAGCTGCGAGCCCAGAGAGATGCTGCCTTAAAAAGCCGGCTCATCAAAATTCCACGATTTTTCCGTTTTCTCGGATGACCAATCTAGAGAGTGGATGAAATGGTGCTGAACATGTGGGGCCAGGGAGAAGTGAGTTCATGGATTTTATAGAGTTTATAAGAGCTTCCTATCCTGGAAGTGTCCAAGGCCAGGTTGGATGGGGTTTGGAGCAACCTGGTCTAGTGGAAAGTGTCCCTGGCCATGGCAGGGGGTGGAACAAGATGTTCTTGAAGGTCCTGTCCAACCTGGCTTTGAGCACATCCAGGGATGGGGCAGACACAGCTTCTCTGGGCAACCTGTGCCAGTGTTTTACCACTCTCATTGTGAAAAATGTTCCTTACATCCAGCACTTGGAGAAAAACTGGAGACCCACACTTTTTTCCCTGCTTAAATAAGTGAGATCAATTTTCCTCTTCAGCAGCATCACCTAAAGCCTTGAAAGCACAAAGTCCCCCACTCACAACTGAACGAAGCAATTTCTTCTCCCACTCACCAGCAATACTGGGGAAGTGTTAGATGGAGTGTTAATTACCTATAAATGCGATTTATTAGCTGGAAACAATACAGGACACCCACCAACCACCACATTTGAGCAACTGGCCAAGCACGAGGGCACCCGGTCCTGGCAGGACTGGGATTGGGATGTTGCAGATAACAAATTAATGCAACCAGTGGGATTCAGCTGCATTTGATGGTTTAGCTGGAGGCATTATTTCCAACCTTTTAATAGGCTTATTTACAGGAATTAGTCCTTTAATGCCGTGTGCTCGTGTATCCAGTGCAGCATAAGCTGGCTGGATGTGACCTCAGAGAGAACATCTGCTTTTGTGAGCATTTAGGGAAATTATTGCCAATTACAGGGACGGCAGGTGAGGGCAGCTGGGGAGGGAGGATCTGCCAGGAGGGATGAGGAGCCTTGCTAGAAGCTGATGTGAGCAGGAAGCTCCCTTGGAACATAAATATCTTGGCAAAAAGGAGCTGTAGCCCAGAGTGCCACCAAAATATCCTCAGCAAGGAAAGGATTTCCAAGGCCTGTGGAGTTTTGGGGTGATCCCTTTTATCATTCACACTGTCAGCATTTTGAGCAGGTCAGTCTCCCAAATATTTCTTCTCACCAGCTCATGATCCTGAAAAATGACTACACCCTGCTTGCCTCCAGTGACTCTATTTCCATCTTTACCTTTCTTTCTTTCTTTTTTCCATCTGTTTCCATCAGTTTTTCTAATCTGCCTTTTCTTCACCTGGTTTCCTTCCCATCTTCCAAGCCCAAGAGGGGTGTTCTTATTTAAAGCAAAGAAATGCTTTAGGCACAGGTGACGGAGCCAAACCAAGCTGGGCACCTTCTACCATTGCTACTGCTATAAAAATAATGATGTAAAGATACATTTATGGATGTGACCAGAAGGTCAAGGCAGGGGATTCTGCCTCCAGTGCTGTGTCCAGCTCTGGGATCCCCAACAGCAGAACGATGTGGAGCTGCTGGAGAAAATCCAAAGAAGACCACAAAGATGCCCCAAGGGCTGGAGCCTCTCTGCTCTGGAGCCAGGCTGGGAGAGCTGGGGGTGCTCACCTGGAGAGGAGAAGGATTCAGGGAGAGCTCAGAGCCCCTGCCAGGGCCTAAATGAGCTCCAGGACAGCTGGAGAGGGACTGGGGACAAGCACAGGGAATGGCTTTGAACTGCCAGAGAGCAGAAGAAATCCTTTCCTGTGAGGGTGGTGAGGCCCTGGCACAGGGTGCCCAGAGGAGCTGGGGCTGCCCCTGGATCCCTGGAAAGGTCCAAGGCCAGGCTGGATGGGGCTTGGAGTAACCTGGGATAGTGGGAGCTGTCCCTGCCCATGGCAGGGGGATGGAACTGGATGATCTTTAAGGTTCCTTCCAACCCAAACCATCCTGTAATTCTATGTTTCTGTGATTTATATATCTATAAACCTATTATAAACCTAATATAATATAGCTGCTACAAATTATATAAAGATTTTGCTATAAAACTACCATAAACCCAATATCACTGCAATAAACATATTTCCTGCTGGCACAAAATTGTAAGAACCAGTCCTGAACACCACGGTGGGTACAAGCCCCTGCTGATACCAACACAAAACCTCACGTTCAGTAGCTCTGAAAAATATATAATTAAAATGCAGCTCCTTATCTTTGAAGTGATTAACCAACATCCTGGGACGACTGACTTTTAGCCCTCCCATGTTATTCACAATTCATCCTCTATTTTCATCTCCCCAACAAAAGGCTGAACTCAACTGTATTATTGTCAGCCAGGGCTTTTATCTCCAGCCTTCGGAGCGGTCAAGGCATGGGGCAGAACAATGGCTCTCACAGGAGAACAAACACAATCTGAACAAAAATACCCTGTTGCTAAGGTCTAAACCAGCCTTTTTTTGGGCACAGCCGGGTAGCTGGGAATTCCAGAGCACCCTAAATAAAAAAAAAACCAAGGGGAATTAGGACTTGGATAGGGAGAAGTAACCTGACACCCAGCAGTGCTGTGTTCTTCTCTCCAGGATGGCATTTAAAATAAGAGTATCATGTAAAACCAAAGCCCATGGTTGGGAGGAAAGTTGAAGTTGGAGGAGAAAGCCCAGAGGACCATGGAGATATTGGGGAGGTCCAGCTGGGACCTCCTCTCCAGGAAAGCCCCGGCCCCAACCGCAATGATTTCTCTTGTGAAACCACCCCAAAAGCAACCGCAGGGCAGCTGTGTGTGGTTCCCACATCCTCAGCCCAGGGAGCAGCACCTGCTTCTGCTTTAGGGGTTTGGTGGAGAAATGCTCCTCCCCAGCAGCAGCTGGGTAAGGAACTGGCTCTGGCTGTGGTGTCCTCGCCACTAAACACAAGGGTTTCCAGCAGCAGCAGTTCGGCTCTGGGGTCAGGAAAAGCACAAATGACAGCCCTGGGGAGGTGCTGCAGGGTGGGATATTGGGTGAGGGGACAGCAGAGCCGTGGTGGTCCTCAGAGGCCACCAGGCTCCATGACCAGCCCATCTTCCTCCCCTCTAGATGGAGCTGCAGGAGAAGCCTGAGGTCCCTCCCTGAAGCGAAGGTGGAGGCACCCCATCATCTCCAAGGACAGAATCAAAATCATGGAACGGTTTGGGTTGGAAGGGACCTAAGAGACCATCCAGTTCCACCCCCTGATGTAGACAGGGACACCTTCCACTGTCCCAGGTTGCTCCAAGCCCTGTCCAGCCTGGACTTGGACACTTCCAGGGATCCAGGGGCAGCCACAGCTTCTCTGGGCACCCTGTGCCAGGGCCTCCCCACCCTCACAGGGAAGATTTCCTTCTCAATATCCGGCACTTTGCAGCCCTTGTCCTGTCACCTGCAGCTCAGTGCCAGAAAAGAGAACAAACTCCTGAGGCAATTCCATGAGAACCAGCAAATTTCCAGTCTGATTATCCCGTCCTGCCGGGTACCAGTAAAACACAAATCAAAAAATACAGAGGCCCCCAAAATAATTCCCCCATCCTTTTGTGAGGCAATTCCGTGCTAAAAACCTGCTCGAAAGCCTGGGAGAGCTGCTGTGCTCAGGGGCTTCTCTGAAGTGTTTGGAGATTGTGTTTGCACTGGGACCACAAATATTTCTGGACACACGTAGGCAGCGGTGAAGAGATGAATCCCGGCCATTTCACGTGCAAAACAAAACACAACACAAAGAGGGAATTTCAAGTTTCCTCGATGACAGCAGAGACTGGATGCATATGAAAGAGATGACAGAGTCAAGGTAATGCTGGAATTCAATTTTGCTTTTTTCCCAATAAACAAGGTTTCCCATAGCAGCCATTAAATGTCACCATTTGCCACTTGGATTTTAGTGATATGAAAATAAACATTAAGAAGCTACAACAGAGCTCAAATCCCCTTGGCATTAGGCACCTAAGCCAAACAAAATTATGCTGAATTAAATTCACTTCAATCCCATTTGGAAGGACAGAGCCCTCCACTCAGGTTCAATCATCCCAACAGCAATGAAGACGACAGCACCCGAGACTTCCCCATCCTTGAAAGTCTTTGCTGTTCCTTTCAGAAGGCTTTGAAAAGCAGCTCTCCCACAAAAACACCCATTTCCATCACGGCCTGGATAGCAACATAATACACAGAAGGCTCCTCAGTGCTGCTGTTAAATAAGAGACCCCCCAAACCAGGCATTAAATGGTACAGGAGCTGCCACACAACAGAGAGGGCTTTCTGTGCCCGCAGGGACACAACACAAACGCTGTTGCTCCAACCAGGACGGTGTTTGGCGGCGCGAGGGCACGGCCTCACAAACTCATCTCGTTTTTACAGAGCCGTGGCATGGTCTGGGTTGGAAGGGAACTTAAAGATCACTCAGTTTTATCTCCCTGACATGGACAGGGATGCCTTTCACTAGACCAAGTGGCTCCAACCTGGGATTTAACACTTCCAGGGATTCAGGGGCAGCCACAGCTTCTCTGGGCACCCTGTGCCAGGGCATCACCACCCTCACAGGGAGGAATTTCTTCCCAATATCCCACCTGTCCCTGCCCTCTGACAGTGGGAAGCCATTCCCTGTGTCCTGTCCCTCTATCCCTTGTCCCCAGTCCCTCTCCAGCTCTCCTGGAGCCCCTTCAGGCCCTGCAAGGGGCTCTGAGCTCTCCCTGGAGCTTTCTCTTCTCCAGGTGAGCACCCTCAGCTCTCCCAGCCTGGCTCCAGAGCAGAGGGGCTCCAGCCCTTGGAGCAGCTCCATGACCTCCTCTGGACCTGCTTTAACAGATCTATGCCTTTCTTCTGCTGGGGAGCCAAGAAATGCCACTGATTCAATGCCTTGGCACAGCCCTGCAATTCTTGGCATTGGGATCTGGCTGGAATTCCTAAGCTCAGCCCAGGCTCCCTTCCCTCACACTGCTGGGAAATGAACAGCAGCTCCGTGGCCTCCTCTGAATTTGCTCCAGCGGCTCCATGCCTTTCCTGAACTGAGGATCCTAGAGCTGGACACAGCACTGGAGGTGGAGCATCTTGAGAGGAGAGTAGAGAACAGAATCCCCTCCCTTGATCTGCTGGCCACCCTTCTTTGGACACAGCCCAGGGTACGATTCTCTTTCTGGGCTCTGAGCTGGCTCATTTTTCACCCACCAGCACCCCCAAATCCTTCTGCTCTCAATCCATTCATCCCCCAGTCTGTTCTGATCCAGGCACAGGACCTTGCACTTGGCTTTGTTTAACCTCATGAGGTTCACAAAGTCCCTCTTCCCCCACCTGCCAAGGTCCCTCAGGATGGCATCCTGTCCCTCCAGTGAATCACCTGCACCTCTCAGCTTGGTGCCATCACTTTCAACTCCGTGCCATGCACCCTGGGGCCATTTTGGCTCAAATTCTCCTTGATGCCCTTAGTCCACACCAAATCTAGTCCAATCCTTCAGGGGCACACATCCACCTCTGAGCTGTGCCCTGTCCCAAATCAGGCACATTCCTGAATGATTATTTATGGGATTGGTTCATCCCAAATGGGTGATGTTGCACCCCAAACCATCCTATGCTCCTACAGCAGTGGGGGAAGACCTCCTGCAATCCTCCCATAACCAAATGTACCAAAGAGGGGGGAGAAAAGGAGAAAATTTCATTTTGGGAGGTGCAAAAGTCTTAAAACCAAAATCCTACAGATGGAAAAAGGGCAGCATCTAATAATGCATAGACAAAGAAAAAAGGATGTTACCAGCAGTCAGTTCATTACAGGGTTATTTCTGGACACAGCAGTGCTGGGTTAATGGTTGCACTCAATGATCTGAAAGGTCTTTTCCAACCTAAATGAGTCCATGATTCTATTCCTACCTTAATAAACACCCTCACGTTAGGGCGCTGCTCTCAAAGGAACCATCCCCAAACAATTCCAGAGATCCAAACGTGATTTCCAGAAGTGCCTTAACTTAAATATGAACCAACCAGCCTCTACTCCTCTGTGGAGCACCCTCCTCTACTCCTCTCCCCCACAGCTTTACAGGCATCCCATGGGTTCTGGGTGTGATGTGACTGGTTTTAAAACCCAAATTCTCCAGATCCTATGGGATCTCTTTAGATCCTCTGTACACCCCTGATGCTCTGATGTACAAATCCCTGTACAATTATACATTTGGATGCTGACTGCTTCACATTTCCAAGTCTGGAAGCTGTAGGAAAGGCAGACTTGGAAAATGTGGTGGCATCTTCATTTGCAATTAATTAATTATCCCATGAGTAGTGCAAGAAAGGGATTAACTCTGAAATGCCCCCTGGTTGCTTCGCAGAAGGAAAGCCCCATATCTCCACCACCACTTTGCAGAGGATGGCAATGAAGATTAAGGATTCCTGAGTGGAATTCTGACCCCCTCCCAGCTCCAAAGCAGTGAAGATGATGGGCACAGCTCAGCCTCTAAAGCACATTTAGCACCACTGGAAAAGACTAGAGAGCACAGGGAAAAGCCAGGCAGCCCCTGCTCTCTCCAGGTGGCCTTTCCTGGCAGCAAAAGGGCATTTCAGGTGTGGGATACTCTCAAACCACCTGGAGGAACCAGTTATTCATGGCAGATGCTGAGATAGTTATTAAGAGTCAAGGAAGGAACATCAGCAGTGGGGTGACTTTTAATCCTTGCTGGAGTGGAATTAAAATTAATGAGTTTGAAACGAATGGCCACCCATCCCAACTCACAGCCCAACACCTCTCTGGCTGTGACATTAATGTTGAGACAGAATTAATCCAACACCATCTTCCCCCTGACCTACTTGGGCACAGAGATAAGACCTCCAAAAATACCTCACAATATCCAGCCTGGTGGCACTGCCATGGGCTGGTTTTTATCCCCACCACTGATTCTCCCCCTGCTCCAGAGGATACTCTGAGGGACAGGAGAAGCTGTGACATCTCTGGAAGCTGCTTTAGTGCAAAGAGAAGGACCTGGAGGGAAGGGAAGGAAAGTTTCAGGTGATCTGGTGGAAGGATGCAGCTGTTGCTGAGCAGCTTTAACTCCTCTCATCCCAGATTAGCTCCTCAGAACTCACCAGTAACTTTCCAGCTGTTCCACTTGCTGGAATGATGCCATGTTTGTGTGTCAGACTAAACATCTGTGCTTTTAAGCCTGGGATCAGACCTATGTGTTTGGAGGGGGGAAAATAACAACACAAACTGTCTGTTAGGGGAGTTCCATTGAACAGAGCCACCATTATTTCTTCCTCCCCATCCCCCACATGACCCCTCCTTTCTTCCCTCCACAGGCAAAGCAGTTCAACAGATTTCAGGAAAATGCAGAGAAAAACAATACTGAACATTTTCTGTGGTCAGTGTTTTTCTGTTAAGTCAGAGAGGAGCTACCAGAAACACAGCCTGCAGCTGGCATCTTCTCCTCCTGCCTCACCACTTTAGGGCAGCACCTGACTTGGGATCTGGGGTTTGAGGGCCAGCTGGGTATCCCAGTATGGACAGGGGAAGGGTGATGGTTTATCCCATGGATCACTCCAGTTTGGCTTCTGGGGCTCCATAAATCTCCATGAGCTCCACTTTTCCACCCTCCCAGCTCTCCACCAGCCTTCACTGCTGGAGCAGCCTCTGGCCCCTGCTGACACCCATCCCCACCCTCATTTGAAGACAAGAGTTAAACACTTCTGTGCTGACAGCTGGCTCTAATGTATCTCAGATGGTCAACTTTGGGGAATGTGATCTGTGCTTCTGGTCTGATGCCCCTAGAGGAGCACCCAGTGTCCCACCATCAGCATCACCTCATGCCTCAGCATCTTTGTTCTCTCCATTCACCTCTCTCACAGGGAAGAATTTCCTCCCAATATCCACCTAAACCTGTTCCTGCTGCCCAGCACCACTCCAGGCTTTTCCCTGTGTCCCACAAGGTCCTCATGGCCCCACAGCGTTTTCGTATGGGGCTTTTGCTTCTTTTCCATTTCAAAAGACCTGAGATATTACAAGAGCTGGGATGTGGAACACCAAAATTGGGGGTTGAACAGCCTGGCAGGTAAAAACCATGAGTCACAAAGCACAGGAACACTCAGGGACATCAAATTGCACAAGCCCTGCAGTAACCTGAGGACTCGGTGGGGTGGGAGGAGGCAAATCTGGCGCCTCTTGTTCACACGGAGCGGGTCCCTGGAGCAAAGTATTCCCAGAGCCACACCTGTGGTACAGGATCTGCTCACCTGCTGTGAGCCAGGGAGCCAGCCTGGTGACAAGCTGGGCAGCCAAGGACAGCAAGGTGTCCGAAATCTTTGCCATCATGTCCATCCTTCTTCACTGCGCAGAAGCTTCGGCGTCAGGCAGCCAGATATTATTTCAGAATAACAGCATCAGGTTTTTGTTTGTGTCCCACTGTGCACCCAGCTCCCCTCTCCCAGCCCAAGGGAGCTGCCACTAGGGCTCTTTCCACCCTTTTTATAGAGGAAAGAGGAGGCTCCTGGGTGAGAAGCTGATGGGAAAGGGCAGGAACTGGAGAGGTGACAGCGAGGAGACGAGGGCTGAGCAAAGTGAGAGGCTGTTCCTTTGTGCTGCAGCCTCTGGCCATGTAACCTGAGTGGCAGCACAGATTATGCTGAGCAACAGAGGAAGGAGAGAGGAAAACACCTGTGTTCAGGCTGATGAAAACACTGGGTGGCTGCATGAAAGGGAGAGCTCCTGCCTCTCCTGAGTGTTGCTGCTCTGGGTCATCCTCAAATGACTCCAAGTTTTGCTGGGAGAGGAAAATTTGATTTCAAGTCTTACCCTGGAAGTCCTCTGGCTGCACTAGATGGGAAAAGTTCTACTGGGAGGAGAAGCAAACACAACAAGGGCTTAATTCCCTGCTGGACTGAGTCCTGGCATTCCCACAGAATGGACTGACAGAAGTGGCCTTTTTCCTTCCTTTTCCCCAGGAAAATGAGAAGCATCTCCAACATTTGGCCATCCCATGCCTACCAGGACATCTGTGGTTTGGGTGGAAGAACAACTGAAGGTTTCCAAAGAACTCCTCACTCTCCTCACACATCCACCTATCCCCAGTGTGGTTTGAGGGCAAAATCCACGTGAAGGCAGACAGAAGTGGATTTTAATTTTTTTTTTTATTTTATTAATCCTTTGCAGTGCTCTGATCCTGTGTGCTCTCAGCAGCTCTGGAAGGACAGATCCCAGCCTGCTGCATGTTCCTGTACTGAGGGAGAGAGGAAACCTCTCAGGGATCTGCATCACCTGCTCATGGATGTTCAAAGCCTTCTGTTCCCCTTGGGCTGTGTCACCCCAGCTCTTTTCAAGGACAACTCCTTGTGAAAGTCAGTTAAAGGTGGGGCCAGGCTGTATTTACCTTGGCACCTGATTGCCTTCCAGAGTCCCTCCTATTTCCTCCCTAATTATTTCACAGCTTGTCAGTGAGGAGAGGAGGAATAAGGAACTTCACCCCATTTTCCCAAAGTCTTTTGCCACTGCGGCCAAACCCTCCACCATGCCCAAGACCTGCAGTTTGTCACAGTGTTGCAAAACACCAATAAAAACCCTGAGATCCCTTTTTTTTGGGGATGTTACAGGGATTAAGCTGCTTCCAAAGATGAGATGCGAGGTCAATAAACAGCCCCATGGCCGCTTCATAATCTGTGCCAAACAAGTCCAGTATATCAGAATGATGTTCAGAAAGGTGAAACACCTGTTACATGTAATTTCCAATGTTCCTGTTGAGGACAAAATAAAGACATCATAAACCCAGGCTCCGTGAGCTTTCCATCCCAAACGCAGCACACCGGAACACGCCGCCGGCGCGAGACGTTGTCCAACTGACCCATTTTTATTTTTTTCCTTTACAAACTGGGTGAATAAAGACAAAACCATCTCATTCTCATTGAGAAAACGTAACTCCCTCCGAGCAAGGTGCGATCCCAGCCTCGCTCCCCCGCCGGCGAGTTGCCCTCCTGACCCATTTACGGAAGTGCTGCAGCGAGGGTTTCTGCCGCGATCCGCCGCGCGAAAGCCTAAAATTACACTGCCCTACAAAGAGCTGGGATAAATTGACCCCTCTAAGCAAACGGGGTTGCCAGGCTTTTATCTTCCCCCCATTGTTGGCTGACGCTGGAGCGGAATAATGAGACGATGCGGGGCTCTACGGGGCACGATTGGAAAACTCTGCCTTAGCAACTCAATTGTATCCCTGATGCCTGCGCTGGCTTTTGTACACAGCTGCTGGTTTGGAAAGCTGCTCCTGGTTTCACACTCGCTCCATAAAGCTGCATTTATGATTTTTTTTTTCTGCTTATTTTTGGCCCCGGTGTTGTGGCAAAGGGAATAGATTGTGGGGTTTGGGGTTGGGAAGGAGAAGTAAAAAAGTCTGTGGGGGGATTGCTCTGGTTGCATTTTTGTGCCCTTCATCCAGTCTAGACATGAAAGTCTCAGGACACAGATGATTTCCGCCTCTCTGCCACGGTATTAAAAAAAAGGGGATGAAGGGAACAATAAGCACCGAGACGTGTCTAAAATTAGAGGTTTACAAAACAATCTGAGTTTATAATATCCCCAGTACAATAAAAGCCAAGAGCGAGAGGGCCAATTATTTAAAAACTGCAGGATAAAAGGAAACCTTGATCAAAACTGTTATCAGGGGAACAAATCTATCTTTATTGTGTTGCAGTTTCGCTGCTGACTGAAATAACTTTGCTAAAATTGCCATTATGCTGCTAAGAATTAGCTAAATAGAAACAACACACCAAAATGCCACTGCCTTGCCCAAACAATCAACATGACAGCAGCCCACAGTTCTCCCCTATTTTCTGCCAAGGTTTAAATTCCAGTTTGGTTTTTCCCTTTATGCACCTTCGCTCATCACACAGAAAATGGATGAGTTGATTTCCATGTGATCTTCAGTTAAATTTGCATTTTGGGTCTCAAGTGGTAGCAAAGCTGCAGTTCCAGGACTTTAAGTGAATGGGTAAATTAAGAGGAAAACGCCAAAACTGCGTTTGCTTTGGCGTTGTTGTTATTATTTTTATTATTAATCTTAAACAAGGAGCAAAATTGACACAACAGCAGTGCCAGAAATATCCTCCTCCTTCTGCCAGGGGACATGAAAATGTCCTTTAAAATACTGGGGGGAAATAATATTTACAAATCACTGCTGAGAGGAGGGATGCAGAAGCGGCAGGGGATCGGAGATTATGCAGCCTCCAACTTCTGCTGTCCCTGACCACTGGGAGAGTTCAGAAGGAATTAAAGAGTTGTCAAGGGGATAAAGTCACTGTCAAGGAGAAGGGACTTTTCCTTTGAAAAGCCATCTCTTCTTCTGAGGGAAAACCAGATCCTTCAGAAATCTGACCTTGCAAGGCAGTGAATGTGCTCTGAGCACAGATCCAGGGAAGTTCTCCACAGGCTTTTCCTTAAGAGAGGACAGTGGAGCTGAGGTTCAGTTCTTGCATGTGCAATAAGAAAAAAGACCCTCCAAGTACAGAACCAAATAAAAATGGGCACTGCAGTCCCCTTGGCCTCAAACCCAGGCACGTGTGGGCTGTGTTCACACAACTCCATGTCTCCAGAACAATCGTAACCATTGAATTTATTTGCTCAGCATCTCTCTGCTCAACTGCACCACACAAGTTGCTCCTTTATCCATCACTCTACAATTTTCATCCTCCCTGCTCCAGCTCTCTCTATCCCAGGAACTCACATTCAGCACTAAACCAAACTCAATCCATCTCCTTCCCAAATGCTACACACAGTCCACTTTCTCACCTTTTCCCCCCTCCCACATCCCACAGCTGTTTCCTCCAGCACAACCATCCTTCCTAGGTAAGAAATGATTCTCAGATCTCTCCATTCTCCGTGGAAATCCATACCAAGAAATGATTCTCAGATCTCTCCATTCTCCTTGGAAATCCATACCAAGAAATGATTCTCAGATCTCTCCATTCTCCTTGGAAATCCATACCAAGAAATGATTCTCAGATCTCTCCATTTTCCTCGGAAATCCATACCAAGTCACACATCCTTGCTTTTCTTCCCATCAACAGGCACAGCACCCACCTTGGTAGATAAATAAGGTTGGTGGCAAATCTCTGGTGACCTTCAAGCTGTGATTCAGCCAGGACACACCAACAGCCAGAAGCCACATAATTTAATGTTACAACTGGGTCAAATCCTAACCTGCTTCACAAGGTTTTCTCATCACCAACCTGCACAATGACCAAGGGGAGAAGAGAGGGGAAATAAAATGTTCATGGCCAGGCTACAGGTTGCCCAGAGATGCTGTGGCTGCCCCTGGATCCCTGGAAGTGTCCAAGGCCAGGTTGGGCAGGGCTTGCAGCAACCTGGGACAGTGGAAAATGTCCCTGTCCATGGCAGGGGATGCAATGAGCTGAGCTTTAAGGTCCCTTCCCACCCAAACCATTCTGGGATTCTATGATGATAAATTCTGTCCCAATTTCTTCCCCATCCTCAGAGCTCTGTCCCATGGAGCAAATAGGAAACAGGATTTTTTGTGGGTGAAAGCCAAGAAAAAGCTGTTCAGATCTCAGTGGGACAATTCACAGTTCACAAACTCCAGAGCTGACACCCCACGGACACCAGGCAATTTTGGGAGATGCCTCAGCTGCAGCTTTAGGGAAGGTGAAGAGCACTCCCTGCCAAGATGGTTACACCCTCCTAAGCCTAGAAAGAGTCACAGCAGCGGATAAAAAAATCTTTTTTTTAATTGAAAATATTTCAGAGTAACAAAAATCCCAGCCCAGGAAAACAGCAACCCTGTAAGCAGAGACTGATCCCTAAGGCCACCACACTCCCCAGCCCAGCTCTCTTCCCCACCTCTCAGCAGGAGGAAATGAAAACCACATGGACTGGCCAGGGAAAGGGATCGATTAAATCATCTGGTCCTACCCACCACGCAGCAAAAACTGCTCCCTCAAAGAAATTTCCCAAATTGCTCCATCCAGTCCCACTTATAAAAAGTCCAAAGCGATGGAGTTTCCTGCTCTTCTCCTGGGATGTGATTTCTCCCTGCAGGAAGCCTTTCCTAGCAAGATTTTTCCTTTTGAAAATGTCTTCATTTCAATTTGCAGCCCCCCTGTCTCCCCCCTGCCTGTGTGCATTTGTGAACTACACTAATGAAACAGATTAATACCAAAAAAGGAATTACAATCTAGGAATAAATTAGTTTATTTTCCTTTTATCCGCTACCAAAACCCCTCGACGTGTCAAAGGAAGTCGGAGTCTCTCTGAAATCTTCCTTTTTAAATTGGTCCCACTGCTCATAATTACACCTCCCCTCTACCCATACAAGTTACTTTGCTTGTCTTTCCCCTGCTCCTTTTTTAGGGAGGAGGGAAGGAAGGCAGAGAAAAGAGTAAGAAAGGGTGGGATAAGGGGAGAGAGCAGAGGGACCCATCCCATCTGATCAGCCTTAATTGCTTCCAATACTCCCCCAGTGCATGAAAATGAAGGTTTATGATACTGGTGCTGCCTGATGAATATTCCCAACTTCATTCCAGATGCAGGATCTGAGTTTATCCAACAATCGGGTTTTCTGCACCAGGAAAGAGCTCCCACTTCCCAGAAATACCAAGGAGAAAGGCTGAGGTGTGGCCAAATTGTGGAGAAAAAAGGATTGAGGGTTTAAATGCTGCTCCAAAGGAGTAATATTTGTTCACAAAAAATGGAAGGGTTGCAAGGGACAAAAAAGGCTCGAGATATCCACCAGGCTGGAGGTTCAGCACATACTGATAAAGGGCATCAAAAATGCAATGGCTTTGACTGAAAATGTCCTAAAAAACTACAAGACTGGAAAACTCTACTCCAACCACCATCCTATTTCCCCAAAGGATTTTACACCCACGTCTGGTGGTAAAAGCTATTCTAATTTAATACAGAAAATGGTTATTTTGGGCTTGATCATCACTTCAGCAAATAAAGTCCTGCTGGATCCATGAGCCTGCTGCTACTTCAAGGTCCTCCCTCTGGGCTAGGGACACCTTCCACTAGCCCAGGTTGCTGCAAGCCCCATCCAACCTGGCCTTGAACACTTCCAGGGATGGGGAAATACAGGGATGGGGAATTACAAGTCCTTAAAAGCTGTTCCCATCCCACAGGTGCCCAGCTCAGCATCACTTTTAAAGGTCTCCACTCCTGTCAGGTGTTCTGCTGGATATCTTCATTCCCTCTTGCTCAAAACCATTCAACCATGTGTATAAATCCTTGCCACACAAGGATCTGAAAGCCAGTTCTGAAGGGAATTTTTTGGGTGGGAGGGCTGCTCCAGGTAGGAAAACCCACCCAGGAGGGTGTGAGGGAAGCTCGCACTGCGAAGGAACTCTCTGCTTGCTTCAGCAGCAAGGTTTAATTCCCACCCTTGTACAGCATGTTCTGATATTTAAAAATATTCAGTCGACTTCCACATCCCCTGTGCCCTTTATTTTTCTGATGGCTTCTCCCAGACGGGAAGTACGGGAAAATCCAAACTGCAGCAACGGAGCAAAGAGCCAGGAACCACTGACCCAGGGCCAACTTTGGGCTGTTTTTGTTTAAAACGCAACTTTTAGAGAGCTGTAACAATAAATATATATTCTAAACCCTCTCACACTTATTAGAGGTCTGAAAGAAAGCAGTCTTGGAAATAGGAAATGCATATTTCAGGGGAAAAGCTGGAGCACAGGGAGGCAGCCTGCCCTTCCCTGGCTGCACGTCTCCCCTTTCTTGGCTGCAAGGAGCAGCAAGGAAGTGATTAGAAAGCATTTATTTGCAAAATCACAGCCAATAAATCCAAGAGCAGCAACACCCTCCCTCTCATCGCTCGGTCCTTGGTGGGAGAGGAATGAAGGAGAGCTGTAGGTCTGACCAGCAGGCAGGTGCATGGCAGGAGATCCTCATTCCAAAGCTTTTTTGGGAAGAGTTCAAGCTTATAAAGTGGAATATTCACCCAGGCTGCCCCTTACCTCTGCTGTTTTGAAGCCCTAGAAAATAAAAAGCCTTAGGAAGGCAATGATGGTTGTGGAATGAAAAAGCCTGAAAAAGGTTAAAAAGGAAAAAAAAAAAAGGACTGGGCTGTTGAATGAGGAAATGAGTAAGGGAGAGCAAGAGAAAATAAAATGGTACAGAAAAAGCCATCTAAATTCTCCTCCCCTTTCCTGGATACAAATACCATCACAAGAAAGCCGTAGGAAGCGAATCTGACTGCTTTGAAAATCACTGAGGTCAAAAGCCCGACAGAAGAAAGGAAAAAGGATTAAACAAAGGGATGATATAATCTATCCAGCTATAATTCAAACCTTCGAGGTATAAATAGCTCCACTACAGGGCTCAAGTCAACCACTAATTTACACTGCAATCAGGAGGGGGAGGCAGATACCCATCCCCACAAGCAGATTAATCCTTAATTGCTCATTTTTGCATTTCTGACACCTTTCTTTGAAGTACCAGAGCTGGTACCGTCTCACAAAAGGCGCTGGCGAGCCTGAAAATTGGAGAGATGAGCCTGGCTGCTGCTTGTTCAGGGCCCTGTGCACAGTCCCAGCTGCTTTTGTGGGTCCTCCGTGCAAAGAAGAAAGGAGATGGCTTCAATCCATGGGGATAAGAGAGGATCAAAGCCAGCATTTGCCAGTTTGACACAAAGGGAAGCAGGACTCGCACGATGGCTCGCGTTTCACGATGTTTTTCCAAGCCCTTAATTGCAGATAAATACTTACTGGGACATTCAAATCCTTGGGAGCACTTCAAGTGTGAGATAAGAGGAGCAGGATCATCGGGATCATCAGCTGCTGGGGATGGTGGCTTTCAGAAAGGGACACCCAACCCCTTCTCCAGTGCTGGGTTCTTCCCACTTAATTCATCCTGATCCACGTGGGGAAGGCAATGACAATGATGGAAAGGTAACTGCAGGGGTGTTCCTTCAGTCCCTGCTCACATCCTCTATCAGTTTTTAGTGGAGAAATTCCTTCATTCCTCACCACATTGTTACCTTCTGAAGTTTGATTCGAGAGCACATCCCTGGATGTGCCTTTGAGAGCCCTGCTCTTCCCGTTCTCCTGTGAATCCCAAGTTTCCAGGTGCAGTGAGTGTGTTTGGTGCTTTCCAAGTGATACTGGCTGTGTCCAGACAGCCCCTGCATGTCCTCATGGGTTAATTAACCACCCTGCCCCTGCTAATGACCCTCACTGCACCCCAGCTTATCTCAATTGAATGGAAATACCATCCTAGAATCAGAATCATGGAATGATTGGAAGGGAGGGAAGGGATGTTAAAGACCATCCAGTTCCACCCCCTGCCATGGGCAGGGACACCTCCCACTGTCCCAGGCTGCTCTGAGCCCCATCCAACCTGGCCTTGTACACTTCCAGGGATCCAGGGGCAGCCCCAGCTTCTCTGGGCACCCTGTGCCAGGGCTCATCACCCTCACAGGGAACAATTCCTTCCCAATATCCCATCCATCCCTGCTCTCTGGCAGTGAGAAACCATTCCCCTTGTCCTGTCACTCCATCCCTTGTCACAAGTCCCTCTCCAGCTCTCCTGGAGCCTCTTCAGGCACTGAACCCCCCTCCCCTGGTGCCCACACTGTGGGATCAGCCCAGGGAATGGGCAGGGCATGCCCAGCCTCTCACCCACCAATACCCCCAAAACTTTCAAGGCTGCCACATCCCATCTCCCTGCTATTTTCTGCTGGTGAGACACAGCATCCAATATAAAAATTCCTATCCTGCAACACATCAGACTTTGTTTAGCCACCAACTTTCCCCTAACACCATGCCATCAATCCCAGACCTCGACTGTGCCCAACCTCTGCTACACAAGAGTTTAATTTATCCCTTTTGGGAAACATCCAGCTTGATCCCACTCTCAGGGATGGCTTTTTTTGTGCCCCACTGGGTTATTTCATTAGGATGTGCCCCCTGGAAACCTTATTCCAGGCTGAGTGTGTGGCTAGTGGGAAGAAAGACTTCTCGATGATGCATTTCCCTACCAAAATAGAAGCAGCATCTTTAAACACAAACAGATTTCAGCTTCCAGCACGGCAGTCCTGGGGCAGGAGACTGAACCAGCTTTAACTGCTGAAGTCACACAGGGAAGAATTTGTGAAAAAAAAAGAAAAGAAAAAAAAAAGAGTGTGGTTTCTGTATTACAGCAGCCACGTGCTCCAGATGGATTAAATGCCATGTAGGCTGGTGAGAAAAAAAATAACTTTGCTCCTCCCCCGAAACAGAAGTTGGGACAATTCACATCAAAAACTGGATCAAGCACAAAGCAAAAGTCACCAAAGGCTTCAAAAACAAGCGAATTGTACCAAATTCAGATGTTAAAGCATCACTGGGGAAAAAAAACCCACAACACCCTGTGGTATGAAACTCTGAAAATGTATGTTAAAAAACTGTGTAACAAAGAATTTTTCCATATTTTTGCTTCCAAGAATAAAGACTGGGATAAATCAACAGCTGAAAGGGCTGAAAGTCATCTAGCTGTGAGCCTTTGTTCATAGAAATCAGGGTAGGGATGAAATCATTCAAGCTGAAAGGCAGAGCAAATGTTTTAAAAGGTATTTTCCTTTGAAAAGGAAGAATCTGCCTCGTGGTGCAGAGAAGCAGCAAATCAGCTCACGACACTTCTTTCCTTTTGTGACAGCAAAAATTTATTAAAATGATCATCGCTGCATAAGGAAATAAAGTCATTTCAATACAAGCAAGAGGTGAAGCACTGAGGAAGGAGTTTTTGATTTTTTCCCCTGCTAAAGCTCAAACCCCATGGAATTATAAAGCAGGGGTGCCCAGAGCACAGCGTGGGGACCAAAGGTGAGGCTGAGCATCCTGCTGATCATCTCCACCCCATCACTTAACCAGCATTCCCAATTAAACACCTCTTCCACATTAATCATGGACTTCAGCAAGCTGACAGCCCTTCCAAAAGCCCAGAAACAGCCACTTTAAAAACAATGAAAACCCCTGAACACCTGCCTGAGGGATGAACCAACTGGTGTCCAGCAGATATTATCTTCTGTGTTATTTAAGGGCAAATAAAATTGAAGCGTGGGGAGTGGATGTTTGAAAGGAGTTAATGCAGAGCTGGGTTGCCAGCCAACATCTCACTAAAACATCATCCCATTTCAGGATTCAAGGCACATAAAAATAAAGGAATAGATATTAAATAGGTTTTGATCGAGCTTCTGGCTGCTTGGGAAAAGGACTTTGAAGAGATTCACCTCTGAAGCAAAACAGTAGCTGGGAAAAATCTTCCAGCAAAGCTGACCTTCCACTGATCAACTGGCTCAAAACCGGCGCCTTATTGGGATTCCCAGTTTGTTTTCATGGTGTGGACACCTGTTGGCACCTCTGGTGAAATATCTGAGGGTGGTTTCAATGCTGCTCATGGCACCCAAGCTGGGTGGACCACAGTGGCAGCTGAGGAGCAGAAAACTCATTTCCTGTGACCTGTCATTTGAGGAAACAAATCTCCATCCAGCCCAATGTGTGTCTGAGCTCCAGAACAGCCAAACCGAGCCCCTGGCAGCTCTGGAAGGAGGTGGAGCAGCACCACAATGTGGAGCAGCACCACAATGTGGGTGTTGAGGTCTTCTTGTCCCTCCAGCACTCCCAGGGTGCTGCAGGACCAGAGCTCTGCTTTCCTACCCCAGCAGCCTTTGGAGACGTGATGGCCTGAGGCAGCTGGAGGCACTGATCCACTGCTGCTGGAGTTTCAGGGTGGTTTTTTGGCAGTAAATGATGTCTTTAAGGGATACCTGCTCTGGCAGCATGCAAGCAGAATCCTCGTCCTCTCTGCTGTGTGGTCATTCCAATTCAAACTGGGAAGAAAAAGCTCCAGCCAACATCACCCTTCATGAGGATCCCCAGGTGTTTCACCCATTCCTGGGGCTCCTTGCAGGTTCCAATTTGGGGAAACTTCAGCCCTTCCAAGTAATTTCATTTTTGCTCAGATTTAACTCTTTCCCTCCAGACCCTTCCCACTGCTCTTGGTCACCACCTGTAATTTTGAGTTCATTTTTGGGATGAAGGCAGGGAGACACTGAACATACCAAACATCCCAGCAAGTTCCTGCTGAGCTCCCATCAATGCCTCCCACACATCTGAGTCTTCTTGCATGGATTAAAACACCAACACAACGTGAATCCTGATCAACTTCTCGCCTGAAAAATCCAACCCAGCTTCCACACTACTCCACCACCTTTCTGCTGCTTAATCCCTGGGGCCATTTCCCTCTCCTGCAGAACCCTCACCTCCCCACAAGTTTTCTCTGCAAGGAGGAACCTTAAATAATTAAACCCAAATGTGATGCAGCTACAGGAGACCTCCCTGCTCAGTTCCACCTGTACCTCAGAAGCTCAGGTGTCAGGTTATAAATACCATAACATCCACTCATTTTGGGGGAGGAACAGCAATGTTTCATCCTCAAAACCAGTTTGTCTCAAATAAAAAGTTTTTTGCAAGATCATGGTCTTGCTCATGTGATCTTGTTGATTTAGCAAGTTGGTCTAGTGGAAGGTGTCCCTGCCCATAGCAGGGGGTTGGATTAGATGGTCTTTAAGGTCTCTTTCAACCCAAAACATTTTACGGTTCTGTGGTTCTATGATTCCATGACTTCTCCACCCCGCTGTACAAGACTGGAAGCCGTCCACACTAATATTTTTTGTTTGCTTGCTTTTTAGTTTGTTTGTTGTTGTTTTTTTTTTTTAATTAAGCATCAGGTCTAGTTGAATTTTGAACCTACAAACTTCCTCTAGAGCTGACAGCAGTTTGACCTTGTGCTTCCTCAAAGCTCAGCCTGAGGTAAGAGCTGAGGTTGCCAAGAACATCTGCTGAGTGAGGTGCAGCCAAGCTGGGCACCTTCCACGAGGTAAAAAGAGCCATGAAGAGGTAAAACACAGCTTTATTGTAGTATAAACTCCATCTATACTTGAAGTGTCTCACTTTAAAGAGTTTCTCCCTTCCCTCCAGCTCTCCAAAGACAGAATTGCTCACCAAAGCACACGAACCACATCAAATAGAAGGAGAACCCGGCCAAGCAGCTCAGACACAGCCCCCATCCCACAAACAGCAGCAAAACTATGGATTACAGTATTTATTTCCCCAAATATTGTACAATTCACCTGGTACACCACCCGCTTCCTGCACTACAACTTACAGTGAGCAGAAGCACCTTGGGAAGGAGAGGACAGGAGAGAAAGGGAAAATGCCTTGCATATTGATGGGCATCTATAAAATGCATTAAAAACCAAATTAGGGAATTAAATTCCCTCAGCAATGGTCAACCAAAATCTAGTTTCTCTCTAAAGCTGTCCTCCTCCTTGGACCTCCCCAGATCACCCCTCCAGCTTCCCCAAGCAATAATTTACCTCCTTCCCCAGCGAGCTCATCCCTGGGCTCCACAGGCATCAACTGTGCCCTCTCTCACCCCAAGGGTTGTTATATTTCGACGAAGCTCGGAGCAGCTGGTGGAGTTTGTAAGACAAATATCACATTTTGTGTCAGAACTGGAGGATTTACGCATCAAAAGCTTGTCTGGCTTCTCCCCACCTGCAGCCGTTTACCTGCTGCCAGGTATCACTTCCCATAAAATGCACCCACCTTGGGCCACCACAGGTAGAGGATCACAGCCTTTGGAAATACACAGAAAAATTAATTTTCCCAGCCTGCCTTATCTCCCTGTGCACATCCACATAGAAAAATCCCCAACCCAAATATGTGCCTGCCCTCAGAATGACTCTGTGTGAAAAGGGAACAGGTCCCTGACCGAGCACCGGCGGTTCTGCACCGCGAGGAGATCGTCCATGTGTTTAATGCATCACAAATCCACCCAACCACCAACTGGGGCTGTGAGGGGTCCTCGTGTCCCTTGCCAAATTCCTGTGTGATTTTTCATCCTTTCTTCTTAATCGTTGCATAATCCAGGGAAGATTTGTACAGCAATATTAAGGGAAAAGTCGCTGGTGGAGAGAGAGGAAAACACCGGTGACGGTGCCAGCCTGAGAGGGGATTTCCATGCTCTGCTCTTGGAAAGGCCTGATAAGATGGATATATTTGTTTTAGCTTTCAGCAAGGAACCTCAAGGATTTGGATTACCAAATCCTTAAATAACATCACGAGAACCGAGTTCTGGAAAAGGAGATAGGAGAAGTTAATGGTGTTAGCAAGCAGTGACCTGGCTAATCCCATTGCTGACCTGTGTCTGGCTGGGCAAACGTGTTCCTGAAAGCTGGATGTGGTACACGGCACGAGGGACAAGACAGTGCAATTCCAATTGTACCACTGTTGGGTGCAATTCCAAAATTTCATTGATTTTGGTTTGTATCAGCTGGGACCAGATGTTCTCTGGTCCCTCCATCTCCAGTGTCCCCTATGCTGGGTACTGTGACAAAATGTCACCAAAGCAGCTGCACTTGTGTTTTACCAACAAACCCAAAGCACGTGTGATTGAATTCCTTTTCCTTTTCTGTTGGATGGGATCTTGAAGACAACTTAGTTCCATGTTGCTGCCATGGACAGGGATACTTTTCACTAAACCAGGTTGCTCCAAACCCCATCCAACCTTGAGCACTTCCAGGGATGGGGCAGCCAGTCTGCCCAAAATGAAAAATCTCTTTTACTGAAGATGTGGCTCAACTCAACCCTCTCACAGGACCAAATATAATCAAAGCAGGGATGTGTCTGGAGACATCAACATGAAAGAGAAATGTTCCTATAGGTGCAGGCCCACCAGTGCCAGCAGTAGCTGTGCTGAGCAGCAATTAACTAAATTAGCAGGGCTCGATCTTAGCGGAGACAAGTTGTTGAGGAAGCCCTTAAACTTAGCAAGGAAACACCACTAAAAACCTAAACTGACTGCAGCTGCAACCCTCCTGAAAGCTGAACCTGTGGTTGCTACACCCTGGCAACGTTATTTTTGAGGCCACCACCCCTTTGGTGCAGTTTCCCATCTGCTCAGGCAACAGGTACATCAGTTGCTGGTATCGGTTTTTCAGGACTGAATTTCAATAAAAATCGCACGTCTCAGAAGGATGTGAGAGCAGTTGATGTCTGTGCACTGATAGTTATGCCTAATTAACATAAAAATGAGGTTTTCCTAATCACCTGCAAGAGGAAACCTGCTTGCAGAACAAGCTACTGGGGGAAAAAAAAAATAAATTACTCCTCAGGGAGGCAGTTGCCAGAAATAAGGCGGAGGGTGGATGTGTTTATTTATACCCAGCAGCTCCAGGTAGGGGCTGCAGGTCCTGACACGCTGCCTGGTGTGGTTTCTGCAAGGAGTTTTCTCTTTTCCTGTCCCCATTCCATGCTCAGCTCCAACCTCCCAGCGCTGGAGGTGTGTGCTGGGAATGATGGTTTGCACTGTGTGCAGCAGTCCCTGCAAATCCCAGGGTGTTTTTTAGGATGTAGAAGGTCAGGTCAGCTCACCTCAGTGATAACAAATTTCATGTAGAAGTTTGAAGCTCCACAGGTAAGAGGTGTGGAGAAGTGTGGATGGAATTTAGGAGCACCACTCACTTGTGATTTCTGGTCTCAGGGCAAATTTTGTGTTTCCAAATGTAGTCCAAGGATCAGCCTGCACGTCAGCAAACTCCAAAAAATGTGAGAGCAATCTTTAAAGGGTTCAGAAGCACTGCAGTTGGCGGTGGCTTTGACTGAAACTCCAAATCTGAGTGAGGGAAAAACCACTTTATGCCTTGGCCAACCAAAGCAAAATCCACCAGGATGAAGCAGTGCAGGGTGGGGATGAGTCCTGACCCACCACCTCCTGTCTCACCTCATGAAGTTTGGTCACAACTGCACGTGCTTGGGGAGAAAATGACGCTGTGGCACCTTTTTGAGGAGCAATCCTTGAGGGAGAGGCTGCGGGACCGTGGCTTGAGGGAACCCCTCAAGGAGGGGAGCAGCAGCAGCAGCACCCCGGTGATAAATGAAATTTCAAGTTACTGCAAAGAACAAACACCAGAGGAAGGAGCCAACCACAATTGCTGACTTATCTGGCAGGAAAGACATTTCAGTTATTGTGGGCAGCACCGAAAACAACAGCTCGGTGCTGGAACCGGCGGAGGAAACCACACGTGGCGAGCTCTTCTGCGAATCCACAGGGCACGTCAGCGTGGCTCCCACCTCCCAAAAGCTGCTGGCAGCACGGCTGGGGGAGGATATGGATGAGGGAAAGCTTGGGGATGGCTTTGGATGGGCTTTGTTGAAAGAAGATCTGTGGTTTTAGCGCTGCCCCTCTCACAGACACAGCAGTGGTGTCAGTGGGACTGTCCCCTCCACACCCCGATGGTTTCTGCCCTCCTGAGCGGCTCTGGCAGTGTTTGAATACTCAGAAACAGCTCCACACAAGGTCATGTCTCCATCACACTGAGCACCTTGCTCTGATTGCTTTCAACACACATTGGTGCTCTCCCCGACCCAGGGCCTCACAAATGGTGGGACCACTGATGCTCCACCTGCCCCTGATGCTCTGGGGGGAAGAAATTCCCCCAGTTTCTTCCCATCAAAACCAATTTTTCAGAAAATAAGTACATTACACAAAGTATTCTAGATGAGCATGCCAACACTTTTGCCTTAACCTTTTCTACTCTCTACAAAAAGGAAATAAAGAGGATTACAAGCAAATTTTTTAATGCCATCAGGTTTAGTCAAATTCAGTGAGAATATCGGATTTAGCATCAATGTAGAGTTTAGAATTAAAGAAAAAGCTTGATTTTGTCCACGAAACCTGAAGTCACCCAAAATTCAAGTCATTCTTTCCTCGCTCTTCCTATTCCTATGACACACCACAATTTTAAATATTGGATAATTTGAGCCTGCAGCTCGAAGATTTTCTCCAAAACACCAGCTCTTTTTTTGGAGACAGACTGATGTCACTGCAGCTCATTTGCTTAATTAGTGATTTACAGAAAGATCTCTCTAGGAGAAGGGGGAAACCCTTCAAATGAAAAGCTCCAAGTGCAGAATCAAGAGACCATCCCCAACCACTGCTTACTCCCATCTTGTACATAATTTTGGGCCACACCACACCAATCAGCAGCTGTGACTGATGCCATCAGAATTCCTAAATATAAAAGTGAGCTCTGCAAGAGGCCGAGCCCCGAGTTTTTCCTAACAGGAGGGTGCTGCTTTTACAAAATCACGCTGGGATGAGAAGTCAGCGCACAGAATAAACACACAAATCCCGACGCTGTTGCACAGCCCTGAAGGAGTTTTCCCCTTATTTCAGCAGCTTTGCTTTTATCACTGCTGCCTTCCTTCCCACAAGCGCTTGGCTTCTGCTGACCGCTGCACCCCGGCACACAAATCCTTCTCCAAAGAGGTGCTTGGGTGCTGTGCAGCACAGACACGCACGTTGCAAGGAACAATAATTCATGCAAATCCCTGCTCCAAGCAAATTCCACAGCAGAGCATCTTATCACAAGCCAAACAAAAAGCAGGAATACGCCGGAGAACGGCGAAGCCGCGTTCAAAGAATCTGCTCTTGTTGCAGCTTGAATTCCCCCCTCTCCTCCCAACAGCTCTGTGCCGACACCGAAAACCAACCAGCCATTAAGTGAGCCCATTAATCAGAAGTGAAAACCCCAATTGTGAGAGAAGGCAAAGCCTCTGTTGCAGCTGATATTTGGGAGTCTCTGTGGGGATTCCTAAAGGGGTGAAGACCCTCTTTGCTTCAGGAAGAGGAGGCAGAGGCCAGCAGTGACCATCTCACCCTCCTGATGATGCCTCCAAGCACAGCCACGACACAAACAACCCAGCAAGGCAACAATCCAGATACTGAAAAACTACTTATAAATCCATTTATATTTTGTATTTTCTTCTCCAAGTTTGTACAACAGTTTACTGCTTTTAAATCAGGGATTTTCCTCTGTTTCATCAATCAAGAACTGAGCACTCTCTCGCCACGTTTGGAGATAGACCAGCTTTCCACAGAAGCTCAAGATGATGAAAATAAACCAATAAAATATATATTTTTAGATCGAGTTTTTTCTCTTTTTTTTTCTTATTTTTTTTTTCTTTTTGGAGATGGCAAGTTAGAACCTGAATTCCAACCTAACCACTGGGTTTCAGCAGAACAAAAAAATCCCTGTGCTGAGTGCTCTCAAATAAGAGTCATGTCCCTTCCAACTCCGCACCAACAGAGACCTTATTATCCTTTGGGGGAGGAAGTCAGATTTTTTCCACTTAGTTACGTTCCCAGGTAGTTCTTAAATAAGATTTCCCTTCCCTCTGTGTTTAAAGGGACACTTCAGCACAAGTTTCTGCTTGGCCATGGTGCCATCATTGTGTACTGAACCCCAAAATACAGCGATGACTGTCAGGTCACCGGCCAGCACCGTTTTATTTCAAGGACAGGACAAAAGAGAAGATGCCAAAATTAACAGCACCTCTTCCTACCTTAATTATCATCAGTCAATCGTCCACCTGCACGTCATTAGGAGCCCATAAAGGTTCTTCCAGTGCTGCCCCCTGGAAACAAACAAACAAACAAACAAGAAAAGATTTTAGAACCAAAGAGTTTAAATCCGGCAGCATCTTAGGGAAGCAGCATTTTTACTGCTGCCAGCAAGGCAATTCCACCTCATTTTACCAGATGCAAAATGCAGTTTTTCATTATTGCTCAAGCTACAGACACGCTCGAAAAAAAAATGAAAATAACTTTTAAATACAGAAAGCAAAATTGTGGGAGTTTCCAGGGTTAAAAGTGCTTTTGGGGAGAGGTGGCAGGAGGGAATTCCAGGACAGCAGCAGCAGTTACAGATGAAGAGACTCTGATATTCCCAGGTGGGCCTGATACAAGCACTGTTGTAAGGGTAAAAGTAAATAAAGTTTAGGAGGGTCCAGAGCTAGAGGAAATAGACACTTTCTATTGTAGTGAGGGCACCACAATCACTTTGGGCTCCTCTGAGGTTGTATTCCCCAGACAGAAGTAGTTTGGGCATTGGAAAAATCAGTTCTGTGTGTGTCCATTTACTCCCACCCCAAGGGAAGGGGACAGGAAGCCACATGGGGGTCACCAGGATTTCTGGTGGCCACATACCCATGGGACGGCCACCAGCGCCTTCCTCACGCCCAAACCTCTCTGGATACAGACTCAGGCTGTAGGACCAAGTGTGATCCTAAAGGGAACAGCCTGAAGCTTGTCCCTGAGGTTCAGGTGACCTGAGGGATGTTTGTGATGTTCTCACACTTCTGCACAAACCACCTCTCTCCCCACCAGCTCTCAGGTTGGATTCCTGGCTCCATCAGCACAACCACGCCACAGGGGCTAAGAGTTCACTTGCAGTGTCCAGGCTGTTCCTGGTTGTTCCCCAGTTTTACATGATCAACCAAGTCATCTCCACTCCCTCCATCTCAGCTCCCCAAAATATTTTTTGCCCACATCAGCTTTAAGGCAGCAGCGGGGCTCCTTGCAGGAATCTGCAGAGCCACCCCCCACCTAATCCCATCTTCTGGGCTGCTGCTGTGAAGTGCAGAATTAGAGACCTGAGGCACTTCTAGATTTCGAGTTGAATACATTTAAACCAAATTAATATTTTTTTTCCCCTCTCAACGTCTTTCCTGCCCAGCCTTGGGCAGGATGCGACCCCGCCATCTGCTCCGTCGGTGCCAGGAGCTGTGCAGCTCAGACATAATCCCTGGGTGATCTCCTCATTGTTTTTCATCCTGCTCAAGTGTTGACTCGAGCACTTGCTCAATTAGGCAAGTCTCAGCACTGCAATCAGATGGGCGCACGGGGCTGATTTTCTACCTCCACAGAGAAGAAAAAAATCTGATTGAGTCGAGTGTGATGGAACCGGGAGCTTCAAAGCAACGAGACCTGGAGATCACGTCTGCTCTGAAGCCTGCCAGAATTGCTGCTTAACCCGAGCAGACCACCAGCAACTCCCATTGTGAGAGAAGCTGTGAGACAGAGCAGATTAAAAGACATTGGATCTGCCAGGGAGGAGGAGAGCTGGGTTATTTTCCTGATATTTCTGTTCTAAGGGAACTGGAGAATAGCTGAGGCATCTGATTTCTCTTGTCTCTTTTGTCTCTGGCTCTAAATGAGTGACCCCAGACGTGCCAGACTCACTGGTATTCCCCCACACCACCTGCATTTTCTTCTTTAGGACCTCAACACCTCCCAGGAATGCTGCTGTCCTGGGACAGAGGAGTCTGAGGATTGTAGGAATTCAGTCCAGTGTTCAGCCTGTCCTCTCCTCCCAGGGCTGAAGCCTTGCCATCCTTTGGTTAGCTCCGTGCATTTAAACAAAGCAATAAATTTAAGGGGACCGAGTCAGGAAGTTGGCAGAAGCAAATGTGCTGTCAATATTTTCATGGTCAATTTATTCTTTCATTCACAAGGCTGACAGATTCCAAACACAGCCTTGGGTGGTGCTAAGTGAAAGAGAATCACAGAATTATGGAATGGTTTGGGTTGGAAGGGATCTCTGGAGATAATCAAGTCCAATGTCACTTGGACACCTTCCACTATCCCAGGTTGCTCCAAACCTGTGCAACCTGACCTTGGACATTTCCAGGGATGGGAAGTCCACAGTCTCTCTGGGTAACCTGTGCCAGGGCCTCACCACCCTCACAGCCAAGAATTTCTTCCTAATATCCCACCCAAATCTACTGTCTTACAGCTTAACCTCATTCCCCCACGTCCCATCACTCCACGCCCTTGTCCAAGCTCCCTCTCCAGCTCTGTTTTAGCCTCTCTAGGCACTTGAAGGTCTCTCCACAGCCTCCTCTTCTTTCAGCTCCCCTGCTGCTACCACCACCACGTGAGAGTTCCAAGGGAATCAGCAATGAAGATGAGTTTTTCCAACACTCGGAGCGAGGCTCATGCAGCGCACACTCACGACGAGACAAGGACAACACCTCCTCAAAGACAAATGTACACTGGGAGATAACAAAAACCACCAAGTGCAAAGGCAGAATGAACACAAGAGAGCTCATAAATGTCAATGGCATGCGTATGAATGGGGTGTAGAGCTGGCTGTGCCTTCAGATGGCTGTAAAAACAGATGAGTGGCGGGAGGAGAGGGGAATTGGGGATGCGTGACTCGCAGTGACTCACAGCCCTCACTCCTTGTGACAGGTACGGGGCGGGCACTCGAGGATGTCAGAGTAGAAACATCTCGTGTTGTACACGCTCACAGGGGTGTCTTACATCCACATCTGCTCTTAGAAATTACTCACTGGCCTCAGAAATCAGCTTCTTTGCAGAGAGGAAGCGCGGCTGCCGAGGAGCAAGCGTGGCACGGAGCTGAGAGGGGCTGGTGTGTCCCACATTCAGCTCCTGCAGCCCCACACAATCCTTTCCACTCCTCTGCCTTTTCCTGACCCCACTGCCAGCAGTGTAATCCTCTTGCCAAGATAATCCTCCCAAAAAGCTGCATCCGGAGGATCCGGTGCTGTCAGCTGAGTGTGGAAAGTCATCCCTGCAACCCACAGACCTCAGGAGTACCATAATAATTCATAATTATTATGATTTGTATACCATTTGTATATATTTGGATGAAAGCAATTTATCATGCTGTTACAGCACACCAATGGTAAGGAAGACACATTGGTATAGGAAGGAGTTTCCATTCTCTGCCACTAAAATTCAGTTTTCTAAGCCTGGCAGCAATGGGAAATCTAACACTGACCTGATCCAGGTATTTCTGACAATGCTGTTACACAAAGTTGCTTCAGAAAGAGATTCAGTTATGAAAGAGACCACTGGACTCACTGTCAGGTGTCTTCCAGGATGGTTAGAATCATGGAATACCCTGAGCTGGAAGGGATCCACCAGGATCTTTGAGTCCAACTCCTAGCCCTGAGCAGAACACCCCAAAAATCCCACCCTGTGCCTGAGAGCGTTGTCCAAACACTTCTCCAATTCAGACAGGCTTGGAGCTGTGATCATCTTGTCCTGCTTTTGAGTTAATTTTGGGGATAGAGTTAATTTTCTTCCCAGTAGCTGGTACAGTGTTTTGGATTTAGAATGGGAGTAACCTGATGGAGACCACGTCAGATTAAGTTGGAACGAGATGATCTTTAAGGTCCCTTCTGACCCAAACCAGTTTATGATTCTATTGAAAAAATCCACCTATTTATTTTATTAAAATGAGGAATGCAAGCTTACAATCTGAGAGGCTTTTTTTTTTTGGAAGAACCCTGCTGAGAAAGTGCTCTGGGAATTCAGATGACGACAGCAGTTTTGTGAATCGGGAATATTAATGGTATAAAATGCTACACACAAAAATGCTCAAGATTAGGGGGTGGCAAAGGTGGCCCACAGTTTCAGGAGTCCTCCATCCCTTATTAAAACAATTAAAATAAAAGGAAGGCAGGTATTAGTTGGCTAGACAGCCCCAAATCCCACTGCCTGTTAATCCACCTGAAACCCAAGTGTATCGAGGCAAATTAAAGCTGCCTTTAATCCATGCAAATCTCAGCCCAGGAATCCTTGATTCTCTTACCTCCTGCCACGAGTTTAGCCCTGCCCTGCACCCCATCCATGCTGCCAGAGCAAAACAACACAAACCTCCACATTTTAGTAAGGGGAAGAAGGAATTTGGGACCTTTCACACATTTTGGGATGGATGCAGCTTTGTGCTTCATTGGCTGGGTGAGACCAAAACCCTGTTCCACCTCTGCTTGCTTTAATCATATGTATCGACACACATAAATTAGGGCAATTTGTGCATAAATTAGGCAGCATCATTATGCTAATTGGGCTGGTATGATTGTGCTGAGAGTGTTTGCAATCTGCCACAGTCCTCTGGGACACTCTGTGAGGGAGCTGCTGCCTCTGAAAAGGCTGGAGCTCCTCCAGGATCCCACTGGGGCAGGCACGGTCCCACAGAGACCCAAAACAAGCCTAAATAACTGAGGAGAAGGGGTGAGGAGAGCTGGTGTGATCTGCTTCCTCTGGAATGCTGGTTTCTGTTCTCTGGTTCTTAAATATCACATCCTAAGCTCCCCCTGATGCACGAAACAAGTCAAGTTATAGGTGGCTGCTAGAAAAACAACCCCCTGAGGGGTGTGTAAACCAAATAAAGAGCAGGAGACTCAAATCCCCTGCACTCTGCTGTATCAAATTTATGTGAAGAATCAAGTCATCCTCACCAAAAACCAGAGCCACTCCACTGTACCTCTACCAATTCCACCTGAATTGCAACAGAAATAGGAATGGTTGCTGGGATCAGGGAGGTATCATAAGAGAATCCTGATGATCCCTGCCCTAAAAGAAAAAAACAACCCTAAATCTTTCCATTGAATGAGCAAGGAGAAGCTGTCACTTTGCAGTTTATTTGTTCCTCCCTTATCCTAACACCCAGAGTTTGAGGGGACTCACACAGATCATCCAAATCCAACTCCTGGCCCTGCACAGGACACCTCAAGAACCACAGCAGAGACTCAGTTAAACCATTAAATCACCATACACAGGTTAGTCTACCCAGAGCAGGTAATTAGCAAGAGGTTTTTATTAAGACCTTCAGGGGTTTTTACCAAAACATGGATTTTTTTTAGCTATCCCGCAGGTATCCTGCAGCCTGCAGGGCTGTGGTTGGTGTCCCTGTGCAGAGAATGGTTCTGCTGCTGCTGGTGATGCTCAGCTCCAGCTCCAGGGGCTGGTGTTGCACCACATCTCCCTCCTCCTTATGGCTACCAGGGGATGCTCCCAAAGTCAGCCAGTTTTCCTTCCAAAACTGGTCACTGATTTACCAAATTGGGACCATTACGATGAAAAATCCTCCCTGTGGGACTTCTCTGTCTTCAGAGGGAATTCGAGCTCGGTTTATCCTCCAGGATCCAGCCAGGAGTTTTTCCTCCAACAGACGTGCTGGCACTTTGCCTGGCTAAAAAACATACAGCAGGAGAGCAGCAAGCACTAAACTACTACTACTAGAAGTGTTAAAAAAAAATCAGCTTTGAGTAAACCATCTGGTAACGCTCACTGCGCCACAGGTGAGAGCAAACACAAAATGCTCTCTACAGCACAAAAAAAAAATCACCAATGCTCAGAGAATAAGGGTGTGAAACACCAAACCAGCCCAGGGGCAACCTGGAACAAGTTGCCCAGAGAAGCTGTGGAACCCTGGAAGTCTCCAAGGCCAGGCTGGATGGGGCTTGGAGCAGCCTGGGATAGTGGAAGGTGTCCCTGCCCGTGGCAAGAGGTGGAATTGGATGGTCTTCAATAAAGGTGAAAGGTTGAAGCACTAGGGGCATGTGGGAATTGGGAGATGCTCCAGAACCAGCAAGAGCAGGGAGCAGAATTGAGCTGCTCCAGCTGCAGGGCCAAAGGAATTAGTGAGACACAAAAGAAAAAATCTGCATGCAGCTTCCTTCTGCCCTTCTGCTGCTCCCTTTGAGCACGAGTGGCTGGGTGGTGGCTTTCCCCCCCATCTTTAAGCAGAACCATCTCTAAGTAGTTTAGCAGTGAAAGCAAACTCATCTCTCCCTCCCTATGATGGAATATTGATATTGGCATGGGCCAGCATCAGCATCTTAACACCCAGTAATTCCCCAGCATCTCTGAACACCCTCCATCTCACCGAAACAACAGCTTTAAAACCTCTCCTCTGCACTCTTGGGTGATAATTAGTTTAAGTCTGTCACCAGCAGATCAGTTGAGGATTGCAACTAAGCCAAAGGGATATGAAAAGGTTTTGTCCAAAGCCTCTCCACACCAAATCAGTTCAAAAAAGGCAAAGACAAAACACGAGCTGGCTGCACCGGCAGCTCCAACAGTTTCTGCCGCTCGGAAGGGAACACAGCAAGATTTAATAAACAAGCTCAATAAAGTTATTCTTCCCTGTTTTATTTCCCCTTAAAGCATCAGCCCAATTTGGTTTTGTTTCCATCACAAACAGCTCCTTTAATCGTTCCTGACGGGAGCACAACGCGGGGCCCCGGCGTGCGAAGCCTCCCCCAGCCCCTGCCAGCTCCCAGCTAATGGAGCTGCTCAGCCTCACCACAGCAATTCCTGTAATTCAAGTCTGGCAAACAATTCCTATGCTGAAAATGGGACAGCATCCAGTCGTTATCTCCTTTCTTGTAGAAAAGAATTAAAAAAACCCCCAAAAACCCCAGCGTTATTTACTCTACCTGCCTGTTTGCTGTGCTGGCAGTGCCACCACGCAGGTGTGACAGCAACAAACACAGTTTTGCCTGTTGATGTCTCTCCTTTCATCCCAGCAAACAGCCTGTCAGAGCTAAAGGAGCAGCTGAGAGCAAGGAAAGCATCCGGCTCTCTCCTGACAGCTGAACAAGCTGGCAGTTTTCAGGAGGAAAAGCTTTCCTACGCTTCGAAACCACGGCAGCTCCTTCCAGGGCTGAGCTTAAAAGTCTTTTCCAATCTAAATGATTCTGTAATTCTAATATTCTATAATTCTAATCGAATTCATTTTGGTGATGGTGCTTCACTGGTGTTTCTAACCTCATTCATCTGTACCAATCCACCCTAGGATTTCCATCCCTCAAAATAACGCATTAAATACCAAAAAAACCCCATCAGTTTTCTTGCAGACACATTAATCGTGGACCAATCCCACCCCGGGTGCAGACACCAAGCCCTGGCCAAGCGCAGGAACTGTGCACAAATGGAGGTGAAAGGCTTTTGTTTGAATGGTTTTGCTCACCAGGACACACCTGATAAGAGCCTGCAGCAAGGCCACACCCCGAGATAAACCCGGCGGGCTCCCAAACCCAGCTCCGCATCCCGGGCGAGGGGTGGGAAACAAACACCCAAAGAAAACACTCTGTGCGTAACAGGACCATTTCCCTTGGCAAACCTCTCTGCTTTCCTCTCCTCGCCCTCTCTGTGTGCACAGAGGAACCATTCCCTGCCATTTTCCAAGCTCCAGGTCTGCTCCCCATGGATGGGATGCAGGGGTGATGCCTGACCCTGTAGCACGAGCACCCCACGATCTCCTGGTGCCTGTAAAATTTAGACCTTGCTGTTTCTTAGACTGGAATGTGCACAGAGAGACGGGGCAAGGCTGTTTGAAAAGAGGCATCCTTTACAAATTGAAAACACAGAGTTGGGAATAAAAGAAATCCTGGGATGCAGAGGTGGCCAATGGCTTTAAGAGCCACAGTCTGGGAAGCCACTGGATGCACAACTGGATGTGAGAGGCTTTCATTAGTGAAGTTCTGACAGTCAAACACTGGCATTCAGAATCATGGAATGGTTTGGGTTGGAAGGGACCTTAAAGACCATCCATTCCCACCCCTGCCATGGGCAGAGACACCTCCCACTATTCCAGGTTGATCCAAGCCCCTTCCAACCTGGCCTTGGACAATTCCAGGGATCCAGGAGGAGCCCCAGCTTCTCTGGGCACCCTGTGCCAGGGCCTCAGCACCCTCAGAGTAAAGTACTTTTCCCCAATATCCAGTCTAAACCTACTCTCTCAGTGTAAAGATCATTCCCCCTTGTCCTGTCCCTCCATCCCTTGTCCAAAGTCCCTCTCCAGCTCTCCTGGAGCCTCTTTAGGCACTGGCAGGTGCTGGAAGATCTCCCTGGAGCCTTCACTTCTCCAGTCTGAACAACCCCAGCTCTCCCAGCCTGTTTCCATAGGAACTCTGAGCCATATGGGTGCAAAGCAAACATGCAAACAAGCTGTGACCCTACCTGAGCACTCCTTGGGAGGGCACCTTGGTCTTCCCGAGCTCTCACCGGGGACACTGGAGCTGCCCAACGTGTCCTACACAGGGCAACGTGCAGCCCAGCCACTGAGGTCTCATCTCTAAGCAAAACATTTGCAACCTTTCTATTCCTCTTCCTCTTTTGACTTCCTTAATGAATAAACAAACTTATGAAGGGGGGAAAAAAACCCACTCGCACCACCAGTTGTCCCCTGCCCGGCCTGGGTTTGCTGGGAGCAGCTGGGAAGGAGGAATGGACACGAGGTTTTGAGCAGTGCACTGGAGACATGAGAGGCCACGGGGAAAAGGTGGGGCAGAACCTCACAAAAAGCTTCAAGGGCAGCTTCTGCTGATGGTTCAGGGCTGGTTTCATTTTTGGGAAGGAGTTTTAATCTGATCCACTCCATGACCGGAGCTGGTGGGACACACACCAAGAGTTTGCGAGAGGCTGGGGTGTATCCTGTGCATTTTGGGAGTCAATGAATGCAGTGGAGCAGGTTGTCCAGAGAAGTTGTTGCTGTCTCATCCCTGGCAGTGTCCAAGGCCAGGCTGGACAGGGCTTGGAGCAACCTGGGATGGTGGGAGGTGTCCCTGCCCATGGCAGGGGGCAGAATGAGACGATCTTTAAGGTCCTTCCAACCCAAAGCATTCCAAGATTCTATGATTTGTGCTTCCCTAAAGGTTTTGGGAAATAAATCCTATATCCCTCATGCTTTTTGCTTGCCAAATGTCAAATTCAAGAATTTCCATGTCTGACCAAGGGACACACGAGCTGTCCCTAACCCACATCCCACCCGCACTGCCACTCCCTGCTCAGCTCACCAGTGCAAATCACTGTGATGGAAACATCCTTGTTCCTGCTGGGAGAGGCTTCAGTTGGGTTTTCCTGCCCACCATTCCACCAGATCCCAGCCCACACAGCCTGCCAAGCCCCAGGCAGAGATTTATCCACTTGAAGGCAAGCAGGATCTGGTTTTAAAGCAGATCCACATGATGCAGGAGTCAAGTGCTGGTTTTGGCTGGGATTTCTGTGCATGAAGAAGTTGGGACAGGGACAGGGACAGGGACAGGGAGTGACTGCTCAGGAAGCAACCCAAGGATCAAGCTCCAGCAAGTTATAGCATTGGACAGCAACAGGATGTTCTTCATTCCTCCCACGGATGGATTTCTGAGCTGTGGATATAAATACAACATTGTTGCTGCCAGGTTATTGTGCCTCTCTCCTCAGGGACACAAGATCGGAGTTACAATAGCTCAAAAAGCAATGGCTCCTTTCTCTCATTGACACTTGGATTCCTCAGAACCCTTTTTTGTGGCCCTTTTCTGAGGGCCAGGTGTCTGCATCTCCAGAGCTGTTATCAGTGCTGATCAGGACACCCCGTTACACACCCACACACCCCTGTGGCACCTCAACGCCATCCTGCTCCAGCTGAACCTCAAACAAACCCTCAGCAGATGATGATAGTGCAGAGTAAGGCTTTAAACAAAGCTAAACATGAGCAAAATAAAAAAAAGCCAGAGCAGCAGAGACCAAAGGAAAATGGGTTTCACGTCTGTCACTGTCACTGCACCGCTTCGGTGTGTTCATGAAGGGGCTCAACCTCCAGGCTTGACCATCAGGCCCTAAATTCACTGTCAGAGTGAAGTTTGTGAATAAATCCTCTCAATTTTATAGAATCATAGAATTATTTGGGTTGGAAAAGGCTTCTAAGAACATCAAGTTCAAGCATTCCCCCAGCACTGCCAAGGCCACCACTGACCCCTGTCCCCAAGTGCCACATCCACATGGCTTTGAAATCCCTGCAGGGATGGGGACTCCACCATGGCCCTGGGCTGGACAATCTTTTCTGGGAAGAACTTTTCCTTAATATCCAACCTGAACCTGGCCACAACTCCCTCCACACATGACAGGGGTGTCCCTGTGGTAACTCCACAGAGGGAAGGGATGGACATGCTGCAGGACCAGCATTGCTCAGCACTCTGCACCAAACAATAATGTTGGCTCTGTTGTAGCTTTTAGGCTGGATGAAATCCAGAGTTCTGACAATTCCCCTGCTCCCCAAACACCACTGAAGTCTGTGGGGACTCAGCAGACATTGGGATCAGGAGAATTGTGGCACAAACTCTCATGTGCATCAGCTCTGGAAGCATTAAGGTGTTGCTACAACGCAAAGGGGCTACAGGACAAATTTCTGGAGGTGCCACTTCCTGGTCTGCTCCACCCAAATTCCCAAAACCAGCAAAAGATCCAGGACCTGTTTTTTTTTTCCTGCCACAGGTTTTGATGTTTCTTTCAGGGGGATACAGTGAACAGCAGGACTAAACCCGCAGGACTCATCACACCGGCAGCGTGATCCTTCCAACTCTGCACGGGGAGTTCTCCCATGGGAATTCTGTAACCTTTGGACACACTGGAGATGGAAAGTGGAGCCAAAAGTCATGGATGAGACCATGGAAAAGCCCTGACTGAGCTGTGGTGGCAGGTGCTGTGTGCAGCTGTGGAGCTTCCCTTTAATCCATCACGGTGATCTCCTGCAGGCTTCAGGCAACCACAGGTCTTGGTTCCCTTTGGGGGTTTCAGTTTTGTTCCACCAGTAAGGATCCTACTCCAACAATAAAACAAGTTTTTTGCTTCTCTGGACGTTCTCCCATAGCTGTGTATTCTTTGTTTAAAATATAAAATGCTTTAAAAAGTTGGATTTGTTTTTTGGTTTTTTTTTTTAATTAAATTTAAACCCACACGTTTTCAGCTCAAATTTGGTCCTTCCCCCAAGCGAAAGCCACCACCACTCTGCCTCCCCACACAGATATCCTGTCCTGCCTTAGCTACCAGGACTTGTTTGAGATGATTCATCACCTAAACTTTAAAAAAAAATAATTAACAGTGAAGGTGCCAAGTACTCAGATCCCCAACAGCACAAGATCACAGAATGGTTTGGGTTGGAAGGCACCTTAAAAACCATCCCAGATGCCACAGAATCCATCAGCAAACCCTGCATGTGACAGGTCCAGCAGCTGGAATATGCCAGGCTACAGGGAGACATCTAAATCTAACTGTTAAGGTACACAGCTGCTCCTCCAAAAATCCTGGATGCTTCACAAATCTGAAGAAAAACAAAGAAACCCATCTGCCACCTCTTAGGGAAGGCACATGCTCCAGGTAAAGCAGTATCCTGGGAAAAAAGGAGGTTAATTTTCTTTTTCTTTTCCCACTATTGCCCTGCAGCAAGAACAAACCCAAATGGTTTTGCCCTAATTTATGCCTGTTTTCCTTGCTATCCTAAACCTCCCCTATTCAAAGGAAGGTTTTGCTGCAGAAACTTTTACAGATAATACAAAATTACAAAAATAATAACAACCTGTGAGCAGGCAGGGCTGCACTCTGCATCCATGGAAATCAACAGGAAAGCTTCCAGCATTTCCAGGGGACGGCTTTTGCCACAGCTCCAGCTGGGACTAAGCACACTTGTGTTCCCACAATACCACAACAAACCAAACTGGAGATGATCCCTTCTCTATCTCTGACACCTGAAGCTCTTTTTTTTGCCTTCTAATAAACAACATAATGATTTTTGAGTGAGTTTGCCCCTGATCTGAACAGCTCTTTCTCCAGTGCTGTTGATATTCACAATAAACTGGAATTTCTCTCTCTGGATGCTGTTTGTTCTGGTTGAATTTAGTTAGGAAAGTGCCATAAACTGAGAACAAGTAAACAGAATTGAAGTGCCAAGATATTACAGTTATCAAATAGTTGGCCTCAAAGAGGAGGAATTTCTGGGATGAATAAAGGTAAAAACAGTGTTTTGAGGGAGATCCACACAACGGGGAAGTAGGTGGGGAGGAAAAGATCTTGAACTGTGCAGAAATGTCCTGGATTATCCCAAATTACTGCAGCCACAAAAGCTTTCCAGGGGAATGAGTGGACACAGACATCCAAAGCTGCTGCTTTCCATTTAAACAGGAGAGTGAGGGTGGCTTGGAAAACCCTGCACGCTCCTAAGGAGTTAAAAGGTAGCTCTGGAGCCTGGCACAATTAACATTCTGGCAGAGTCTATTTAAATTGCAGGGAAAGTTGAGCTTGTCCAACTGGATAGTCAGACTGCAGGCTCCCCCAAACAGGGCTTTGATTCTCCAACACAGCACCCGAAATCCTCTCTGCCTTACATAAAACGCATGTGGAATCACGCTCCCTGTTGCACAACACAGCTCTAGGGAGAATTCCAGGTATATAAGAATAAACTGGAGGTCATTGCTCTGCAAGGGATGAGGATTTCTCTGGCAAGAGAGGAGGACAGGCTGGTCCTGGTGGTAAAGCTGACTTGAGACAGCACCAGCACCTCCCAAGGAAAGGGCAGGGGGTTTCAATCAAGCACAGCACTCAATGACAAAAAATATGAGCAAACATCTGAAAAAAAACCCTAAAAGAAAGCACTTTTTGTCATCCAAACAACCCAGCCCAGTAGGATTCCTACTGTTTCTGCATCCTTGCATTCCCCATGCTGCTCTAACACTCCCAATAATCATCACTGCCTCGACATCTTTTCTGCTCTCAGGTCCACTGCTCTGTCAGCCTGATTTTAAAATATGCTGCCAGGGTGAAATAAAACCCGACCGTGTTTTTCCCAGCCTGCAAAGGGCAGGTCAGCACAGGGAGGGGAGATCTCCCTGCAGCACAGGGCTTTACAGAATCATGGAATGGTTTGGGATGGAAGGGACCTGAAAGATCACCTCATTTCAATCCCCTGCCATGGGCAGGAACACCTTCTACTGTCCTAGGTTGCTTCAAGCCTCATCCAACCTGGCCTTGGACATTCCCAGGATGGGGCAGCCACAGCTTCTCTGGGCAGCCTGTGCCAGGACCTCATAGTAGAGAATTTCCATCTAAAATCGAATCTAAATCTCTCTTCTTTTAGTTTAAAACCATCTCCCCCTCATCCTATCACTATCTGCCTGTACAAAAAGATACTCTCCCCCTTTAAGTCCCTTGAGGGACTGAAATTTCACATCCCCTGTGCAGAGATCATACATGATGCTCATGGAGTTATTCTGGAGGGGGTGACACACCAACCACCCTGTCCCTTCTCCACAGAGCAAGGCTGCAGTTTAAAGCTGGCTTTATCAGACTGAGTCTAGAAGGAATGAATGGGATCCAGGAGCCGTGGATAAGGAAATTACCCTGAGCTCTGCTGCAGATCAGAGACCCCAGAGCAGAACCAGAGAATATCCTGAGTTGGAAGGTACCCAAGAGAATTATTGAGCCCAACTCAACACAGGCAAAAATGACAGTGCAAAACTGCCTGCACATGAGCAGCTCTGCACACCCCCAACCCCAGCAGGGCAGGCAGCACTCCCGAGCTGACACAGACAGATTTGGGAGCTTTATCCCACGGCTTCGTTCTGAAAGCACCACTGATTGACAGGGGCCAGCTCAATGGACTGGCAGCAAGGCCAGGGGAGGAACACAGCACAAGGCTCAGCTTCCCTCCTGACAGCAGAAAGCAGCGCACACCAGCCATGGTGCACAAAAGCTTTTGTTTGACATCTCAAAACCATTCCACCGCCGCTGCTCCGGGACTAACAAGTGCCCGTGCAAGCAGCAGGGCTGAAACCCAAACCGTGCAAAAACCCAGACTTTGTGGGGTCTGAATCCTGAGAAGAGGCTTTTCTTAAAGAAATGAAGGTAAGAACATTGCAGCTCAAAGCAAATTCCAGAAGGAGAAGCCTCCCCTGGATGCTTTTGGAGGTCAAAATGCAGTAGGTGACATTTAGTGATGCTGGATGGGGCACGTCCTCATCACCCCAGCGAGTTCCTCAATCTTGGCACTGCTTTCACAGCATCACAGAACGGTTTGGGTCGGAGGGGACCTCAAAGATCATCCAATTCCAGCCCCCTGCCACGGGCAGGGACTCTGTTTTGGAGAGGAACAGCCTCCCTGAGCTGGGCTTGTGCAGTTTCCAGTAGCAACTGTGCCTAATCCAGCCCCGAGACAAAACTGCCGGCGCTCATTCATACCCACGGCACGTGCTGGGCAGACTCTGGGCATGGCCACAACTCCTGCATGGTATGGGGTTTTTTTTTCCCTCAGTTTAAGCTCGTTTTTAAAACATTTTTTAAAGAAAATAAGCATATTTAAGTAAGTTTTTTTACAAATGTAGATTTTTTATAGATGAGGTTGGGATCAGGTTCTGTGTAAAGGGTGCACAAAAGCTTTTCCCTCTGCACGTTCATTGTACAAAATACATTTATTTCAGGGCTTTATTTTCACGGTGTTGGAGGAATTAACAAAAGGCAAGCTGGTTTAGTGGTGAAATTCTTGATTTTTTTAAAAAGGAATTATAAGAAAGAAGATAAAAATTGTATTGAAGAGGATTAAATCAGCAGTTGTGCTGCCCTGTATTCAGGTCACAGCACCAAAAAGGCACCTAATTGACAAAATAATGCTGGGATCATGTAATCTCTTAGGTACTGACAGCAAGGAATGTAAAGCCCGAAGCAAAATAATAAAAATAATTATTTTTCTAAGAAAGTTTCAGAAGAGGCACGTCACCAGATACATGGGCTAATGAACTGGGATGAAATGTCACCAAATTGCATCGTTTTCATAATTTCTTCAGCAAATTTCCATTTCTAATTTTAATTTGAGGCATGTGATTGTGCACAAATAAACAGATATTCGTCCCTTTTTCTCTCTGGGCACACTCAGCTACCAGCACCAGGTGAGGAAGGGGACTTAGGAGCTTTCCAGCATGTCCAAGGACATCAGGGAGAAGGGAGAGCCCAGCTCTCACAGGGTGGGAGGACAGGAGGTGATGGGCAGAAGATGAATCGAGATGTTCAAGGTGCAGGGAGAAGCTTTGCCACCATGAGATCAGTCAAGCTGGGTGCCCAGAGGTTGGGCAATCTCCATCCCTGGAGGATTTCAAGATGGATAAAACCCTGAGCACAATCACAGAATCAAAGAGGTTGGAAAAGCTCTCCAAGACCATCCAAATCCAACCACTCAATGCCACCACTGACCCGTCCCCAAGTGCCACATCCACATGGCTTTTAAATCCCTTCAGGGATGGGGATTCCACCATGGCCCTGGGCAGCTGTGACAACTCTTTCCATGAAGATATTTTCCTAAATATCCAATCTAAACCTCCCCTGGCACAACTTGAGGCCATTCCCTCTCCTCCTGTCCCTGTTCCCTGGGAGCAGAGCCTGACCCCCCACTCAGGGAATTGTGCAGAGCCAGAAGGTTCCTGCAAACACACAGAAACGAGAACAGAGGCCCCAACACCTTGAGAGGTAGCCCAGAGCCATGATGTTAAAAACCTTCTAGAAAACAACCTCAACTCCCCCTTTTCCATGTTACCCCTTCCTGAGTTTCCCCTCCACATTCCAACAGTGCCTGCCCTTCGCCTCCCCAGCCAGCCTGGAGAGATGTTATTCTTCTCACAAAAAAAAAAAAAACCCAAAAAAAAACCCAAGAGAAAAAAAACCTCCTCGATTATTTATGCTGCTCTTTGAACAACACCAGCTATTGTCAGGGAGTGTTTTACAGCTCTGAATGTCACATTGAGAGTCTGGTCATGCCAGGAGAAAAGCCTGCCACTGCCATGTCCAGGCATAAATCCCTTTATTCAAGGCACCCGGAGCCCAGAGCTGGGTAAAACCTAAAAGGAAGCCGGTGGGTGTGACAGCCACATTTTGTACAATGACATAAAAAGGAACAGGCAAAGCTGCTCGGGTGTGTTTTGTTTGAGGTAAAAGGTAGAAAAACTCCACGGAGCACCGTGCAGAGCCAGGTGAGGCCGAGCTTGGGCTGGATGCTGCTCTGGAGGAATTGCACGGAGCAGCGTGGGGGTGAGCAGAGCTGGAGAGCTTCCCAGCGGGACCCAGGGAGCTTCTGCTGTCGAGAAAACCCGGCTGGCTGGACAAGAAACCCATTTCCTGCCCGATTGCGACTGTGTGAAGGGAAACAGGGCTCTGGAGGCAAACAAAGCCCCAGCCACCTTCGGCTGGGGAGCGCCCCGAAAACCATCGAGCCATTACAAGCCTGAAAGACCAAAAAAAGGTGTTGAAAAAACCCAGTCAGGCCCTTTTCCACGGTGTGTTACGTTACAAAGCAAAACTGGACAGGTTGCAATCTTCCTCTGCCGCACCCCAAATGCCAGGTTTCAGGTTACTTCACCCGAGGTACCTGCAGGAATTCGCTCGGAAGCGCGGCATTTCTGCCGAGCTCTTAGAGCCAACCTTTTAACTCTGCAGCTCTTCCCAAAGTCCTGCGAAGAAAGCAAGTGTCATTTCCTTCCCCCCTCCCACACCCCCGTGCGCCGACGAGGAAGTTATAACCCATGTGAAATAATAAATATGGCCCAGCAAAAAAGGGAATGTGGGGAGCAATAGGAAAGGCAGCGCTCCCGTGTTACTCCAACCTACAGGATCCATCCCTCCAGCCTCCCACTCAGGAAACGGCTTTTCAACGCTGGGTATCAAAGCTCCTCCCAATTTTGGCATCTCCACCACTTCTCCCTGCAGAACTTGTTTTAAGCACTGAGGGTTTGGGGTTTCTTTAAACTGATTAGTGGATATTTTCACCGTACCCGGCATCGGCGCTCGTGGTTTTTCCAGCGGCTGTTGCACATCTCACGGGTCTGTTTACTATCAGCAAACATCCCGGCAGTAATCCTGGATTTATCTCTTTGTCTCCCTGATAACTCCCCCACGGCTGCGCCCTCAAAGCCCAGAAATCCAGTTTGCCACCCTTCACAAGGAACCTCCAGGCGTTTTGGAGAGCTCTATCGTTAATCTCCTCCACAATCTCAATTCGCCATGAAAATATTTGGTGAAACCCATCAGCAGCTTCCCTGATACAAGTGCAGAGACTCTACCACTGCTTCTGCCCAAACAATTTTCTCTAACATCCAAAAAAAGAGGCGAACTGTGGGGTTTTTAAAATACAACCCTATGGTGCTCAGCACTCCTGCTCCCCTTCTCTCTGAGGTCCCCGTGAATTTTCCCAGCAATGGCACGGCGCTGCTGCAAAGATCCCTTGATTTATGCAAAACTTGATCCCTTTTCCGCCCTTTTTATGAGCAAAGGGTTTCTCTTTTCCTTTGGATGTGGCCTGGTGATTAACTGCACACAGCCACAAGCCCTGTGCACTGCAGTCCTTTGCTTATTGCTGCTACAAAGCCTTTAGATTTCCGAGGATGAGAAGGACGTTGGGAGTACAGACACCTACAACAAAGAGAGCTACGTGCAAGCTTCACCTTCAGACCTTCCTATTATGAGATACTGCCTTTTATCCTTGATTTTAAGCAGCAGGAGCAGGGAGAGGGGCTTTGCTGAGGTCACCAGTGAGGCTGGTGGCATAATGCCAGATCCAATGTGCTGTTTCCATCAGGTAATCCTGCCTCCTGAGCCACGGGATGGAGAGATGGAGACAGAGGCTCTCAATGCCAGAAAGGAGTGATCTGCAGCAGGCAGGGAATGTGTGGAGTGTGCCCAGGGAAGTGCAGGGAGGTACAAAGGACCTGCAGCTCACACCAAGGTCCTTCTGCACCTGCAGAACCCCTGGGATGCAGTTGGGTTATTTCTCATTTCCCAGCAGTGTGAGGGAAGGGAGCCTGGGCTGAGCTTAGGAATTCCAGCCAGATCCCAATGCCAAGAATTGCAGGGCTGTGCCAAGGCATTGAATCAGTGGCATTTTCTGGGCTCCCCAGCAGAAGAAAGACATAGATCTGTTAAAGCAGGTCCAGAGGAGGTCACGGAGCTGCTCCAAGGGCTGAAGCCCCTCTGCTCTGGAGCCAGGCTAGGAGAGCTGGGGGTGCTCACCTGGAGAAGAGAAAGCTCCAGGGAGAGCTGGAGAGGAACTGGGGACAAGGCATGGAGGGACAGGACACAGGGAATGGCTTTGAACTGCAGAGGGCAGGGATGGGCGGGATATTGAGAAGTGATCCCTCCCTGTGAGAGTGGTGACGCCCTGGCACAGGGTGCCCAGAGAAGCTGTGGCTGCCCCTGGGTCCCTGGAAGGGTCCAAGGCCAGGTTGGACAGCGCTTGGAGTAACCTGGGACAGCAGAAAGTGTTTGGAAGGGTTTGGAACTGGATGCTCTTTAAGGTCCCTTCCCATCCAAGCCATTCTGTGACTGGAGCCACCTCATGTCCATGCCCAGGACAAATGGAACAGGAGCAGCCGTGGCTGCAGCCCTGAGACCACCCTGACCTCGGGTGTTGATAATCCCCTAACTCAAGGCCCTTTGATTTGCCCCTGCTCACAAGTTCTCCTCTCCTACATGAAAGGTGTCCAGAGGCAGCAGCACCACTTAGGGAAGAGCTCCAGCTTCCTTCCAGGCACTCAGGCTGGAGAAATGAAGAGGATTTAGAGCAGATGACAGAGTTGTTAAAAGATGATCCTTTGGTCTTAGTGGTTTGGTGTTTTTAAGCCATGTGGGATTCAGCCCTCCTCAAACAACTCTGGTGACACAGAAATCACAAGAAGCCTGTGCCTCTTTGAGGGACAGTGAGCTACTTTTCCTAATCAAAATATTATTATTGAGCTGATAAAATACTGATCAAGAGATAACTTCATTTTCTCCCACTCAATCCTTCCCCATTGCCACTGGGGTTCATGCCGGCATATGTTATTTTCATGCAGGCAGACGGTAACGATAGAAAAGCAATTACTATATTTTTTAAATATAGTAAAATATTTATGAGCAATCTAATTTTTTTCACGCCTGGTTGCTCCATGCACTGGGCCTACAACTCCACCACATCGTGGATGAGATGGATTTTCACAACATAGTGGAATCCAGATAGCAGAGCCTCCCAAAATCAGCGCTGCTGAACAGCGTGGTTGGTAACGGTGTCCTCTGGAACAGAATCCTGTGAGAATCCCAGAATGTTTTGGGTGGGAAGGACCTTAAAGCTCATCCAGTTCCACCCCTGCCATGGGCAGGGACACCTTCCACTATCCCAGGTTGCTCCAAGCCCCATCCAAGCTGACCTTGGACACTTCCAGAGATGGGACAGCCACAGCTTCTCTGGGGAACCTCTCTTTCTGCTTTTTTTTTAATTGATGGATTTGAAACCAACATGAAAGCTAATTTTTTTTCCAAAATATTTTATCACTAATCCCTGGATCTGGACCACAAGTTTCTCCCTGCTCTAAAAATGCAAAGTTTTCAGATTCAGTCAAGCAAAACAGAGAAATTATTACACATGTGGGAAATTTCTTTGTGAACATTTAGAAGTTGTGTTAAGTGACAAGGAGGAGGTTGCTGGCCCAAGGTATGTGAGTATGGTGACCATGAACATCAGACCATGAGGTGCCCGTCATGGGGACAATTTTTTGAAAGAGAAACTGAAGCTCAGCTCCTGTAGGTGTTTAAATTTCAGCTAGGAGGGTTTCTACAGTAAAAAAAGAATATTCCAAATATTCAATGTACAAAATTGACTTGGGTGAATGCTGCACTACTCCGGCTCCACTAAGGGATCAAACTCTCATTTTTCTGCTTAAAGAACCATTAAGGTTGGAAAAACCCTCTGAGATCATTGAGTTCACTGTTCCCCCAGCAGTGCCACATCCACAGGGCTTTTAAATCCCCAGGGCTGGACCATCCTTTCCATGAAGGAATTTTCCCAATATCCAATCTATCCCTTCCTTGAATCACTGCCTGTCACGTGTCCCTTTGAGAAGCTATTTTAACCCAAATCTCCCCACAAGCCTCATAAAAGGATTTCACTGCAACAAACACCACTGCAAAGAACAAGAATGATTTAAAAATCCAAATAAAGCTGGTATTTTTTTATTTTTTTTTTTACCATGTAATTGCAAATAACAAACATATCTGTGGTTTGCAGAGGAGGCAATAAATTAAAGCCACAGTCACAAATCAGACCAGAAAAAGATACTTAAGTTATTCAATCCACCACCCTGGGATGGCTGCGGCCCCATGGGATCCTGCTCAGTTTTGTGAAAGACTTGGAGTCCTGAATAGAGGAAGTACAACACGAAGAACTCCCTCAGAAGTGTTTTTTAAAAAATTCTTATAAAATGAAGCCAGCCCTCTGGTGCTTCCTGAGTGCAGCCTCGTCGGTCTGGCTGCAGAAAAGCAAATGGTCTTCAGCAAATAAGTTTTTTATGTGTGAGAGGAGAACATCATAAATAAAAAGGAAGTTTGATCCCCGGCAGAATGGTTGGGAGTGTTTCTTCTGTAACCACCCCATGATGGCTGTGACATTTCAGTTTCTAGAAAAAGGGACAGGCATTTAATACCTTTTATGAATCACAGGACAGTTTGGGTTGGAAGGGACCTTCAAGCCCATCCAGTTCCACCCCTGCCATAGGCAGGGACACCTTCCACTGTCCCAGGCTGCTCCAAGCCCTGCCCAACCTGGCCAGGAACACTTTTAAACTTTAAATCCATGCAAAAAGATGCATTTTGAGCCATTAGGAACTGAAGATCCCAGAGTTTTAACTTCCTTGCTGATCCTTCTGCTCCCACCAGACACTGAATGTTGAACAAAAAATAAAAATTGAAAAAAAGCCAACCTTTTTTCATTTTTCATTGAGCTGTACCCCTCAACCCAATGCCTTAAGTGCCTATTTCCATAGCTTTGGTGAGCAGAAGTATTTTAGGAATGGTCACTAAACAAAACAAGTTGAGGCTTTGGGTGTTGCAGTGGTTTGGGGGTTTTAATTTCTGGGGCTATTTTATATTCTGAGGACAAGAGGAAATGACCTCAAGTTACACCAGGGGAGGTTTAGATTGGATATGAGGGAAAATTTCTCCATGGAAAGGGTTGTCCAGCCCTGGCACAGGCTGCCCAGGGCAGTGGTGGATTCACCACTTTTGGAGGGATTTAAAAGCCAAGTGGATGTGGCATTTGGGGACATGGGTTAGTGGTGGCCTTGGCAGTGCTGGCTTAAGGGCTGGATTCAATGATCTGTAAGGCATTTTCCAACCCAAACAATTATATAATTCTGTAATTCTATGAAGGGAAAAAGCCCTGTAACCACAAAGCCATGAACTCTGCACTAGTTTCCACTGCATTTCCAAAATACATGTCCAAAGAGACACATTTTGGGTGAATTAAAGACATTTTGCCAGAGACGGCTTTGAACGAAGACATAGTGAGTGATTCCTGTCCCTCAGCTGGGTGTAAGTTTGTACAGACAGGTCCGGTTTCAGAGCAAGTCCATCCATTAAGATTTTAAGACTTTCCAGCATGGTATAAAGCACGACAAAACCCCAAAACCTGACTGAAGGAGCTTTTTCAGCGATCTGAGCTGTAGCTGCGGCCATCTCCCCACACCACAGATGTGACAGCACCACAATAGAATGAATAATCCTCGTAACTCCCTCCAAACCCAAGGACAGCGCTCAGAGCCTAAATTAGGAACACGAAAACCATTAACACGACCAATTAACCTCGGCCCCACCCTCCCTGCGCCACATAAAAGCCGACGTAACAATCCCCAAGATAACATTGTGTGTCAGAAATATCACACACAGGAATACAGCAGTGGCAGGGCTTGTTTCCTGACCCGGGAGAGCTGCTATAATTGTCCTGCATTGTGCTCCTGGAGGATTTCGAGCTGGAATTTGGTTGCCAGCAGACCTGGTTTGCTGGAGTTTCCAATCAGGCTCCTAAAATTCTTTGGGTTCCACCAAGCAACGCCGTGTCAAGGCTCTGCTCTGAGTTCTGGGCTAAATTCAGCAGGAATTTTATTTTCTTGGTGGAAATAAGTCATGGTCAACCCAGGGATAGCAAAGCTGGATATGGAGAAGACAAGCAAAACAAGCAGAATTCGTGTGATTGGGATTTTTGATGCACATTTCATTGCTAAGGGAACTTAAACCAAAACCATCTTGGCTTTTGGAGACCCTCCAGCTGAGTCAAGAGGACAGATATTCAGGAGACCATCTCATTTTAAGGAATTTCTTCATGGAAAAGGTTGTTAAACCTTGGAAGAGGCTGCATGGGAAGGTGGAATCCCCATCCCTGGAGGTGTCCAAGGAATGACTGGACGTGGCTCTCAGTGCCCTGGTCTGGGTGACAAGGTGGGGATGGGTCACAGGTTGGACTCGATGATCTTGGAGATCTTTTCCAACTCAAATGATTCCGTGATTTTTCATTAATTCAGCTATTACATCACATATACTACAGAGGTTTGGGTCTCCAACCTGGCCAGACTCCAGGGAAACCCCTCAAATTCCCAGAAACCACCACACCCTTGTGCACATGCCCTCAGTTCAGGGTTTTCTCCCCTCCTGGTGGAAGCCATCCTTGCAAGCAAAATTCTCCCAAGCAATCCCCCACCCCTCTCTAGAGAATTTAAACTGCTCAGATGACAAATGTGAGGAGTGTGAAGGATTCCTCTCTTCCAGCAAACCCCAAAGGCTGTGGCACCTGACAAACCTACAGAATTTTGAAGTCCTGTCTTTATAAAGAAGTTTTATCTCAAGGAAGCCTTCTCCAGTCAGTATTTCCAGGTACCACCAACACCAACTTTTAGTTCTAAATGCTTTTCTACCAAGCCCAGGCAAGGTTAGAAGCGATCCTTGCACTCACTTTGGTCCTTTCCAGTTAAAATGAACAGATGTCAGTGACCCAAACAGACAGTGCTGGAGAAGGGCTTCTCCAAAATGAAAACAACACTTTTGATGTCTCCAGTGACGCTGAAAGCTGTTGGCATCTTAATTTTATCCTTGTGACCTGTGGGCTTAGGCCTTGCCTCAGTTTCATCCTCACTTTCTCTCCATGAAAATCAACGATTTCCACTTCAATCCCTCCTCCTTCCTTCCTTAAGGCCTTTTATAAATCACTTGGAGGATTTAATTTTGGGGCTACATCCTTGAAAGCTGGAATTTTTCTCCCTCGGCTGTGACACCGGCTGTTTGCTGAGGACCCCACGAGGCCCATCCCAAAAGGAAGAGCATCCTCCCAGGAATTTTTCAAGGGTGAAGCTCAAACACCAGCCAAGGCCCTGAACAACAAACACCTCCCTCATTAGTATGCTGAGCCACATTAGTTCTGCTGCTCACGGAGCCAAAGCATCAAAGTGGGGCTTGAATCTTCGATTTCACAGCTTGCAACGTGATGCATCAGATACTCCCAGGGCTCTGGGCGCCGACGGGATTCACAAAGAGTTGGAGATGTGTGAGGTGCTGCTGGTAAATCTGTTAAATGCCTGTGAAAAGAGGCAGCACGTGCCTCGGAGAGAAGGGGGATGAAGTCATCCTACATAAAATTGGGGTCAGTGCAGCAGAAGGGCAAAGTGGCTGCCCAGCATCGCGCTCGAGGCTTCGGTAATGCCATGATCTCAACTGAGGAGCTGGCAGCATCCTAAAAATCAGACATGAATTACCTAAGAAGTAAATTTACAGAATTTGCATCGACTCTGGGAAGTCTCGTGGTCTCTCCACTCAACCCCCCTCCCCCCTCCCCCCTCCACTGCTCCTCAGTTTTCATAGAATTGGAAGATTTGAAGATTTTGAAGCTTCTCAGACGTGGCTGGAATTGCTCAGAGGTTCTGAAGGTTATTTGGGATGGTGGAGCCAATAAACACAAACTGTCCTGGTACTGCTCTCCTGTCTTTAGGAAATGAGTTTTAAGAACACAACACGTTACCCATCCTTGCAAGAAAACTACGCATGACACTGCCATGGCTGCAGTTGTACCTGCACTTATCAAATACCAGCATTTCAGCTGATTTTTGCACTGAGAATTCTTTGTCCCTATTGAAAACGGTATTCCTCAAAGAAAACTACATCAGCCCTGATGCTTACATCAGAGTAAGACCAACCAAGGCCAGGGAATGCTTCCCTGTATTCAAAGTTGAAGCAAAAAGGTGTCAGGGATGGCAGGAGGCTCCCAGACACTCCAACTGGCAGCAGAATTCCTCAGTGCACGTGCAGCATTATGGTTTTAGAGGGTTTGGAGGCATTGCACAGATTAATCACACAAAGCAATGATCTCACAGTGAAGTGCTGAGCTGGAATTAAAGAGATTAATGCTCAGGTCCCACCTCTCCAAGTTCTCACCCTTGGGGAAGTCATATCAACTCCTGCATCTCGCCTCCCCTTCCCACAAAACCTCCTTTGAATTACTGATTGCAGAACCTGAGTGGAGATGCCAGAGGGAAAGACCATTCCAAAGGCTTCTTTAAAATTATTATTTTTTCCTTAATACCCGCTGTGAGGCACTGTCTTGTTTAATTCATGCTTCTTTGAAGAAAGATTTGCCATCTTAAGGGAATAAAACCAAGCCTGCGTTATCTTTTTAAAAACATCACGTGTTTCTGCTACCGGTGAAATCTAGGCTTCAACAAATACTCAAAACCTACCAAAAATTGCAATTTCAGGTAATAATGGGTTTGATGGGACGTGGTTGTGATGTGTTTGGAGACCCAAAGGTTGGGTCAAGCAAAATTTTGAAGTTAGAAGCGAATTTTTTGACCTAAATTCCCACAGGAACAGAAGGGCACAGCAAGAAATACCATCCCATATAGCTTTGTGTATTTTTTGACTCCCACTTCTGAATCCCTCAAGACTTTGGTTCTTCTGGAGTTAAAAGTTAGGCTCTTCCTTTAATTTCCCAAGCTCACATCACAGAAAACAAGACATTTAAGTGTGGTGATGGATTTCTACACCTGTTACTCCTCACCAGCTCACCTGCAACCCCCTGAACATCCAACATCTGGCATTTCTTTGGTCACATCTCAATTCCTCTATAAACCGAAGAGATTTCCAAGATTTCTTGGAATGTGGCTTTCTCCCACCGCCCAAACCACAAAATTGAGACCAGGTTTTGGTGAGGATGGGAAGAAATGGGAAAGCGTGTGGGTGGAAAAAGAACAACAAAGTTCAGTCATGCACAAAATGCTTTTTTTTCTGTTGTTGTGTTACTTTTTTTCTAAAATCAAAACTCAAAACTTCTGTGAAGAATTTGCCATGAGACAATAACTGTGTTTTGGTGGTGACATCTGTGCCCTGCACAGCCCAACAGCCAGAGGTGACAGTCACAACTTGAGACATCCCCAACCACAGCAACCAAACCCTCCTGCCCACACTCCACCTGAAATTGCACTGGGAGGCCTCAGAAATCCCACAGGATTCCAACCAATCTCCAGTTGCCTTGAAAGTGTAATTAACTGCAATTGCCTTTTTGATTTTATCTCCATTTTCTCAGGTTCTGGGCAATTTGGGAAAGCTCTCTGTGTACCTACAGGTGAGAATGCACACCAGTGCATGCACCTACTTGTCTGGAGCTACTGACTTCCCAGTGGATCTGCTTTTCTCAGGGCCTCCTTGGAGAATGAAACTTAAGGAAGAAGCCCATCCTTTGGGAAATTCTCATTTTTTTTATCCTGTGCAGTCACTGATAAAAAGATTTCTGTTCCTGCTGGTGATATGAGCTCAAATCAAGGGAGTGTTCAAGCTCAGCTTGGCTCAAGCTCCCTGCTTCCCACAAGGTTTTCTGACAAATTGCTCTCACAGGGATTTTTATAAGAAGAAGCTGACCTGGCCCTTGCAATAAGAAAGAAATTTTCCTTCCTTCACCACATAAATTTTATAGTTTCTCCAAAAAAATATCATGAAGGGGTTCAGAAAAAGCAATGAGAAACCTGTACAGAATAAAAAAAGGGAAAGTGTGACTCAGGCTAAGGAATAATTGACACTCAGGGCTACAGCTCTATCCATTTTCAAAGAATCATGGAATCAAGGCATGGTTTTAGGGAATCCCCAAGCTGGATGGGGCTTGGAGCAACCTGGTCTAGTGGAGGATACCCCTGTGTTGGAAGCAGATGGTCTCCAAGGTCCCTTCCAACCCAAGTCATTCCACGATTCCATGAAAATTCTTGCCCCTGCAGGGAAGGTTCAGCACCAGTTTCATTCAAAAATACAGACTGGGTGTAGTCAACGGCTTGGAGAAATCCATCCAAAAAATTAGAGAGCTGTTTCAACCCGAAAAACTTTCCTAGTCAGTGGAAAATTCAGCTTTGCTCCAAAGTCAGATGGAAGTTCCTGAGCCAGCCCAGACAGGAGGTTTGTCCATACACCCCAAGGAGAAAGGCCAAGAATGAGGCATCTGAACACAGCCCTGCCAAAACCTCCCTGGTTTTATCACCCTGAGTTCAAACCCAGACCTCCTGTCCTGCTGTTCGCACCGCACACGGAAGGGCTTCCAAGAAATGGTTCTTGGCAGCAATCCCAAAAAACCCAGCTTCCGACGCGCTGCCGGGAGGGAGCAGAGGTGGCTTCTCTGTGGATTCTGGAAGCTGAATTTCCAAAGAAATTCCAGCATTTTTGAACAAGGCCCTTGATTTCCCCAAACAGAACAATTTCTGTGAGCCTAAGGAAGGGTTGGTGGTCTAAAGATGGGCCCACATTCCCATTCCAACAGGGATCAGGGATGGCTCTCCCTACCCTTCCTGTAAACCAGCTGGGACCGTGAAAATAATTATGGTGGAAAAATTGGGTGAACCCAGATTTTAGGAGGAATTTCTCAGCTGTGAGAGTGGTGACACCCCGGCACAGGGTGCCCAGAGAAGCTGGGGCTGCCCCTGGATCCCTAGAAGTGTCCAAGGCCAGGTTGGATAGGTCTTGGAGCCACCTGGGAGAGTGGAAGGTGTCCCTGCCCATAGCAAGTGGTGGAACTGGATGGTCTTGAAGATCCCTTCCAACCCAAATATTCTACAATTCTACATCCCTGCTCATGGCAGGGGGTTTGGAATGAGATGACCTTTAAGGAACCTTTCCAACCAAATATTCCACAATTCCCACTCATATTCTCTGGGACAGATGGCAGCTGTTAGGTCATGGGTCTGTTCCCACCTCCCACTGTCCTTCCCCTCCTCCAGTGATGCATTTTCAGACAGTTTTAATTTGAGACCACCGTGACCTTTGCTCAGAGGTGCCATCAGACCTGGGAGCACCACAGTGTCTGGGACCTCAAGCTTTCCAATTGCACAACAACTTTTTGGGATGTAATTAACATTTTGAGATCTAAATTCTGAAGTCTTCTCACCTGTGCTCTGCAAACCCAGGCTCCCTGCTCTGCCAGCACTACTACTGCTAGGTCTGAGCTGGAATAAATGCGTGACACTGCTGAAATGGCTGACAAAAAGAGCACAGTAACTTGTGACAAGTGAATGTGACCCGCGCAAACAAAGCCCAGAAATCTGAGTGGGCAGCTTTGTATAGGCTTCATGCATCACTTTTCCCCCACATAATCCGAATCTGAATGCTCTGGCCCTGTGACACAGAGCAGGAAGTGATGGATAATGAAACACAAGCAGAAAAGGGTGCACCAGCCCTTCCAGCTCCCATCAGCTGTTTCATAACCCCTGGTTTAGAGAGAGAAAAAACACTCAGCCCAAAATGTCTTTCCAGGAGCCCACAGGAGTCAGGAAGTGCCTGGTATGATGGACACCCCCAGCACTCCAGCTCTGAATCCCACCTAGAATCCCCAACAAGCGCCATAACCTCAGTGTGGACTTTGCTGTCTTATTCCAAAAGGACTTTATTGAAGAAGCTGCTCTTTTAATCCCAATTTTAACCCAATTTTGCTGCAAAAGGAAGGTGCTGAGGGACTGTTTCACTTCAGCAAACAGAATCACATCCCCATGGGGCTTCGTCACGCAAGACAAACCACTCACACACGAGCAATTTTGTTGGGACTATTTCACCTGGCCAGTCACAGCACTGGCCACAGTGACCAGCCCACGGCCACTCCTCTTCATGTGGCTCCAGGCACATCCTGCCAATCCCAGCAGCTTCAGGATTCCAGCTGGCCACTGAATTCCAACCCCAAACAGCTCAGAAGCCCTGATAAGCACATCCAAGCTCTTGCTTCTCTAAAAAATCATTTCCTTATACCAGCAAAAAATGAAGAATAAGTGGAGTTTAGGCTATTAACGTTTATGCTGAACATCGTACATTAATTCCTTCTGAGACTTCAGTCTCATTGAATTTAATCCTTTTCTGGGATCAGCTATGGAGAAAGCAGGCACTAAAGACAAAGTCTTTCTTCTAGGACAGTCTAGGACAGCTGTTAACTTCTCAATGAATTAAAATCAGAGGATATCCTGAGTTGGATGGGACCCACAAGGATCATCCAAATCCAGCTCCTGGCCCTGCACAGGACAACCCTAATTACTGGGATTCATTCAGCTGTTGACTTCAACAGGAGTTTTCCCCAAACGAAAAAGCGAGCAAAAAAGAAAAAAACACTTAAAAATACAGGCAGAAAAACACAACTTGAAATACAGCAAAGCACAGAGAGGAACACACACAAACAGACCTGAAACTCACTGCTAAATATCACACAGATTCCAAGGGAAGGATTTAGTCAACCCTAAAAGTTAGGATTGGCTCCAGTTTGGCAGTGAGGTATCAAATCAGATTTGCAATGAGTTCAAAGAATTTTTATATGAAACCATAAATTGGTCATGTTTGTGAAGCAGGCAGTGTCGGCAGGACCTGGTGTGCAGGCTTTAAGGAAATATCAAACCACAAATACAAACTACTTCTCCAGACAGGGTGAACCCATGAAAGCCACAGCAACAAGAAATGCTTTAGGAAAAGACCTTTTTTTGTACAAATGCCCAGGTTTCACACGCACATCTCCCTCTGCTACTCCAGCAGCACCGTCCCAGCGCCGAACCCGCTCGGGTTGGAAGGAGTCCTTCGAAACACCCAACGAGAAATCTTACAGTGGGGTTTTTATTTTTAATTTTTAAAAGCATTCCTCAATCTTTTCCACAGGTCAGACCACGGGAAGAACTTAGACCAGAAGAGCTCCCCACAAACTCCCTGATGGATGTTGGGTTTTAATTCATCAACGTCCTGAGTAACCCTTCTTACTCTGGAACCTTCCTTCTTACTCCACAACTTTCCTTTCCTCAAAAAGACTCTGGGCTTTTTCTTTCCCCCTCTTGAATAAATCACTCATGCAAGAATTCCATGCCCATCTGAACCAAGGTAAGAATATATTTCGGTCTAATAGTAATTCCGTGTATTTTAGTCTAATACTGATTTATCTAGACAAAAAAAAGAAACTTAAGAGAAATTCTTTTCGAAATAGGGCAAATATTGATGCCCACACTCTACATGTCTCATGGCACAGTCTAGAAGTTTCAAAAATTAAAGATTCCTTCAAGTAAATCAAGAGAAAACACTGTATTTATCCAAGTTTGCTCCAAAACAAAGCCAACAACCCCTGGTCTAAGAAGACTGCGCTCATTAGGATCGAACAAAGGAACGATGGAGTGCAGGTTTCTCCATGCAGGATTGAGGAATGTGAATCCAGGAGGAAGCTGCACAGCCTGGAGCCTCCAAAGGCTCCACCAGCACCAGCTCCACACCCCAAACGCCTCACCCATGCCTCTACTGTACCTTGGAAGGGACGCTCATTCACCTCTTCGCCTCCCCAACGTGACGGCCAAAGCTTTTTCCAATAAATACCAAACCAGGAGGGTGAGGAGCACACAATCAATCCTTGTTAAGGCTGAGGATTATTCTCGATGCGCCCTGGAAGAGAGGAACACCCAGTGAGTGGCTTGTGCCAAGGTGAGTGAGTCTTTTCACACAGATCAGCCACGTTAAACAGCTTTTTTGCTGCCCCAAACGCTCAGGTTCTGTTGTGGATGACTGGGATTGTCCCACTAAACTGAGATTGTCCCAGTCACTAATGGAGTCCTCATCCAGAATAAGTTTATCCAATTATTCCAAGCCCATATGGAGGAAAACCAGCTAGCAGAAGACATGGAGATGGTCAAGGAGAAGACAGAAGATCATGGCTCATATTTCAGGGAATAACCCAAGTTTACACAGCCTGTTAATACACCAGTAACTAATGAACAACAAAAATATGAGTCTTAAATTGCTCTGTTTTGCACAGAGGACAAGGAACATGCACCACTTGCCCTGAAGCTGGAAAGATCTTTTTTTATGCAAGATTTTACATCCAAATCTAGACTGCTGCCTTAAAAAACACCCTTATTTTTGGGGAGGAAAGTGAAAGCTTGTGGGCAGGAGCCAGATATTCATCAGGCCAGCCAACACCAGTGGGAAAAGAGGACAAACCTCTGGACAGCACAAACCCTTGTGGAGGCCTGGAACAGGGGAAGGTGCCTTCAAAGGCTCCTCTGCTCATGAAAACAGCCCCAAGGTGGAATTAGGAATGTATCAGTTAAAGCATCTACAGGAGTGAGAGTGGCTCCTCTGGAGCTGTGGGTACGTTGGCAAGGACGAGAGGAAAACAATATTCCATCAGGCTGGGGGAGAGACAAGTGAATTATTCCCTTGGCAACCAGCTTCATGGGACCTGCTTCTCTCCTCAGTTATTCAGTTGTATATATTTGGCTCCTCAGTTACTTTCTGTAGGACTCCTCCAGTTTTCAATCTCATTTTCAACTCAAGCTGGCCACATCTCCCACGTGCTGTGCAAAGCACCAACAGGCAAGGTGCATTTTTGTAAGGTAAGATGAGGCTAAAACAGCTGAAACCACCTGTGCTGTGGGAACATCTGGCAAAATTAAATGTGCTCCTTGATGGAGCAAGAGAAAAGCTGATGCTTTTTGTTCTAATGCTTTATTAGGGCATTAAAGCCTCACACAGAATGAGCACTCAAACCACCCACCCACAGCAAAGGCAGCAGCAGAAGAATCAATGACTGAGAGCTCCACAAGCAGGTTCCAGGTATCCCTCAAACATCTGGGTGTAGGTGATGGAGACTGCCAGGCTGGAGAGCAGCACTGAGAAAAAGCAACATCCCCACATCCAACATCCCCACATCCAACATCCCTGGAAGTGTTCAAGGCCAGGTTGGATGGGGATTGGAGCAACCTGTGGAAGATGTCCCTGCCACCTGTCTCGGAACTAAATAGTCTTGAAGGTCCCTTCCAACCCAAACCATTCTGTGTTTCCATGGGTTTATTTTAAGCTGGAGAAAGGAGACACATTCTGCAGGCACAGGGAAGGAGCGGCAGAGCATCCTCTCCCTGGTGGTGCAGCAGAGCTCCCTGGACACCCACTCCAGCGCTTTGCATTCCCCAACAAATAACCCAGCCTGCTCGCGGCAATGTGGATTCCCAATCCGGCTCTGCAGCAAAACAGGCTCCCTCTAATTATCCCTCAGCCTGACGACATCTGAATGGTGGAACAGGAACATGTCAGAGACACAAAATGAGGGAGTGTGAAAACAAGCCTGTCTCCTTTCTCCGTTCGCACCGCGGGTCCCGAGCGCACGAGGACTCGCTCCCGCCTGAGTCATTCCCAGCAACGCTTCACAACCACACGGAGTTCCCACGCACGAGGCTTTTATTTTTTTTGCAAAATTATTTAAAAATGAGAGGGCAGCCAGAGCGACTCTGGGACTGGAAGGAGCGACAGTGTGATGAGAAGGATCAGTCGTGTCTACGGAGCCTTATTAGAAGTAATTTATATGCAAGTAAAACAAATATCCCCCCACACTTTTCCAGGAAAACGCTGAATTCCATACTGATTTACACGCTTTCCAATCTCATTGACTTCAGAGGGATTGCCTTTGGTAGGAATATCACCAGGCTGTGGCCTCCCAGCAATAGAGTAATCCCTTCATATTCCCCCTTTCAAAAGCCCCATCATCCGACCAGGTGCTGCAGCTCAGACCCTGTGAGCCGAGTTCCAGCCCTGCGGCGATGCTTCTCCTCTCCCTGCAAAAACCTGGGATGGGGGGGAAAGGAAAATAAAAGTCTGATGACAGAAATGCCTCGTGGAGCGTGGCTGAGCCAGGGGAGAGAGGCCCGAACCCTCCTTCCACTTAATTAAATCCAGATCCAAAAGCTGTTCTGATCCGAGTGCGTTAAGTATTTTTGTTAGGAAGGGCAGGGATAAATTAACTCGTAACTCTGGCCCTTATCTTTTTTTCACTGTTGTTTGAATTCTCCCACTTCCTAAGATTTCAGCGTTTCCTTGTGATAAAGAGCAGCTCTGGCCTGCTGGCTCATCTGCCCCTTTTCTCCATCTGGGCAGATGCTCCCCATAACCAAGCTCTTAAAAATCACAGGACCTGCTTCTGCATTTACAAACCTCGGTGCAAAAGGCAACTGCTGACCCCACTCTTTCGTCACAGCTGTTATTTACAGCACCACCAGCACACTGGAGAGATGATAATAAATGTTTAATGGTCCAGTAAACGCCAAGGGTTTTATCTCCAGCTCATTTCCAAGCCTGACCAAATATAATAATCCTTTGTATGTCTGTCTGCCACTTCCCTGGCTTCCTGTGGGATGAGAGATGGACAGGGCTGCTCTACATTCAGATGTGATGAATGTAGAGAAAAGGGGGTTAGTTATAGGGACATAAATGTTTTCCCTGCTTCCATATCAATTCTTTGCTCCCAGAAGGTCAGGACTATACACCAACCTGTTGGACCTCAACTTCTACATAATACAGCAATGCAGGCAGTATCTGTCTCTAGGATTCAATGCAGCAGTTATAAATAACAGGAATATTACACAGAGGAAGTGGGGAATATGTGGAGGAAGTTGAGAGAAGAATCATTCACTCACAGACTGGGCAGATAAACCACTTCCTCAGATCTGAAATGGAAGATCTATTCCTCCTCCAATTATAGCTGTGGGTCCATTACTCAATATTCCCTCCCCATGCAAGTCTTACTTATCTCACAGAGCCTCATCTCTCCCAGATGACACTGTAAATGAGTCATTTGACACATTAAAGTGAAGCAGTTAGGGTTTTATTATGCTATTACACATCGCTGTGACAAGCTTCCGTAAAGACCTGATCCTAAATCATAACCCAATTCTGGTTTGGAAAATTGATCCTAAATCACAGTCCAGTTCTGGTTTGGAATATTGATCCTAAATCACAGCCCAGTTCTGGTTTGGGAAACTGATCCTAAATCACAGTCCAGTTCTGGTTTGGGAAACTGATCCTAAATCACAGTCCAGTTCTGGTTTGGGAAACTGATCCTAAATCACAGTCCAGTTCTGGTTTGGGAAACTGTTCCTAAATCACAGTCCAGTTCTGGTTTGGGAAACTGATCCTAAATCATAACCCAATTCAGGTTTGGGAAACTGGTCCTAAATCACAGTCCAGTTCTGGTTTGGAATATTGATCCTAAAACACAGGTCCAGTTCTGGTTTGGGAAACTCACACAACCCAGAGACAAACACATGAGAAAAAGCCACGAGGACTCTGCAGGTGAGACCTCCTGCATGTGGGGCTGCACCTATTCAATACACGGGCTCCAGGAGCCAGACCTGTTCCACAATTCTCCAGACCACGTTCAAGGTTTGATTTCTTGTTTTTCAGCCTCTAAAGGAGCCCCAAAATCAAGTCCTGGCACTGCTGAGGTCTTCTGATAGAGCCAAAGCCACCTGACTCCACCAACACCAGCACTTCTTGGCTGAGGTGATGGGAGAGTCCTGCCTCCCAGTTTGATCTGGTCAAACTGGAGGGTCTTCTAAGGCTGATCCACGAAGAAGATGAGGGATCAGGGCAGGATTATGTAAACTAAGGCTTGAGGCCAAAATAAAGGAGCCTGGAGGCAGGGCTGTGGTGTCAGGGCGTAGCTCAGCTGTGCCTCCACGCACCAGCCCCTTCCCTCCCTCCCTCCCTTCATGGGACATTCTCACTCAGCGTGGCCAGGAGACTCTTGCAGAGAGAAGGTGTTTGAAACTCCCAGAGCTGCCAAAAAACGTCCAATTAAAGCCCCAGTGAGAGCTCACAATAAATCCACCCCAGTGAACTGCAGCCCTGCTCGGCTCCCTTTCTGGGTGAACCCAAAAAATCGTGAAAGCAAAGACCTCCTGGCAGTTACACCCAAAAAGGTTTCCTGTCTCTGCATGAATCTTTGCTTTGGGTTTTCGTGGTAGATGGGAGCACAGACTACAGCTTTTGTGGGAGATAGGTTATTGCTGCTAAAGCAAAGAGGCTTTTTCCTTCCCCCCCCCCCCACTCCCCAAACAGATAAAGCACTAAAAATGCTGCTCTGAAACAGCTTGGCCCTGCATTCACAGATGGCAGCAAAAATTAGCATTATTTATCAGTGGCTTTAGTCACTTTTTAAAAGAAAAGCAGATGAAGGAAGACATGCACCTGAATTAAGGCTCCTTAGCCTTTCTTTTGCAACTAATACTTCAAAACGCAGCAGGGAAAGAGCGTTTTGGAGAGCTTTAGGAAACCACATTTTAAAAAAAAATACATTTACCCAAGAAGGAGAATGAAAACAAGCAGAACAATAAGAGTCACGGAAGTTTGCTCTGAGGAGACAGCTGGGAAGGTGAAAGGAGGAAGCAAGCAAAGAAAACACACAGCATAAAGATAGAAATTAATCCAAAGCAGCAGGAGAAGAATTATTAAGCCATTTTACATTCTTACAGCAAAGGAGATGTGATCACAGAGTGCTGTTCGATGCCAAATGTGGCTGCATTTGTGCACAAGTCACACCCCTGCAGAGGGCTCAGCCCAGCCCTGCATCTCCTGAGGACCTTGATCTACCCTGTCTCAGAATCACCGAGTGGTGGAGGTGAGAAGAAACTTCTGGAGATTGTCTGGTCCAACTCCCTGCCCAGCAGGGTCACCCAGAGCCAGCGGCCCATGATTGTATCCTGATAAATGCTGAGTATTTCCAAGGAAGGAGACTCCACAACCTCCCTGGACAACCTGTGCCAGTGTCTGGTGACTCCCACAGCCAGAATGTGTTCCCTGATGTCCAGAGTGACCCTCCCATGGTCAGTGTGTGCCCATGGCCCCTTGTCCTGTCCTGGGCACCACAGGGAGGAGCCTGGCTCTGTCCTCTCTGCACCCTCCCTGCAGGTGTTGATGCACAGGGATGCAGAGCCTTCTCTTCTCCAGGCTGAGCAGGCCCAGCTCTCCCAGAGATGCTCCAGTGCCCTCCCTGGGCTCTCCCCAGTCTGTCCCTGTCCCTCTTGTCCTGGGGAGGCAGAACTGGACCCCATGCTGCAGGTGTGGCCTCAGCAGTGCCGAGCACAGGGGCAGGATCCCCTCCCTGGACCTGCTGGAAGTGTTTTGTCTCACACAGCCCAGGCCACCACGGTCCTTTTTGGGCACATTGCTGCCTCAGGGTGAATCTGATGTCCAGCAGATCCTTTCCTGTTCAGCTCCTTCCCAGCTAGGTGGGCCCAGCACAAACTGGTGCCTGGGGCTGTGTGAGGAACTGCAGGGAAACAGCAAATTCAGGAAAGAAAAACACTTGTAGGCCACTACAAAATCTGCAGTCAGACAGGGAAGCTCATCACCACAGAGCTTAGTTCAGATGAAGGACAAATAAAAAAAGGCACAGAGAGCATCATATGATAAATAGGCATCATTTTCTCCAGCAGTGAAGCCTGTCCTCGCTGCAAGAACTTGCCATTTCCTCCCAGCACAAATGGATTACTCATGGGCAGAGAAGTCGGGAACAAAATTAACTCTTGGAGCCCAGCGTGTCCCAGGAGATGAGCTCAGCCCCAGTCTGCTCTTCCTCCACAGCACACAGATCAGGAGCCTGGTGGCCTCTTTGATTGCTTTCATCACCACAATAATTACTCTAATTTTCAGCTTCTTGGTTTTGGCAGAGATTCTCTTAAAAGCCGAAGGAAGGACAATTAAACGTGAGAATTAAGTGAAATAAGGTGCCAACAGGGTTTGGTGTCTGCCCCTCTTCCCTTAAGTGGGGTGGAAGATTAAGTGCTCCTGAGAAAGCCTCCAAAGGGAGGCACCCTCAGAAGAGATCCAAAAAGGCTTTTTCTTAATAAAAACTACCTAGAACTTGCCAAAAAAACCCTAAATCCTGCAGGAGTGGCGGGATGGGGCCTTGGCTTCAGCTCCCACGGGGGCTTAGCAGTACAAATCCACTTCCCACACACCAGGGAGAACAACCCAAAGTCTATCCTGTCCTTCCTGTGGTGCTGAGCAGCCAAAATGCGAGTCACTCCTCCAGAAAGCACAGAGTGTGATGATTTATGGACTTACCAAGGAGGGAAGTTCTGATCAGGGTCCTCTTTCTCAGGATTTTCATGTGTTTTACACTAGGTATTCATTGGACCTGAGGAATCCACAAGCACTCCTGCTGCACACGATGCCGAGGAGAGGGACCAGGACACAATTCCTTCCCTTTTATGTTATCACCTGCCCAGGTTTGAGTGGCAAGGAGGGATTCAGCACCTCTGCTCCACACAGCCACACTGGGCTGCAGGTTTCTCACCAGGGATCAAAGCAATGGGAACCCAACACCTCCACCAGCAGCAGCTCAAGCAGCTCCCAGTGTTGGCTGCCCAGAATCCTGGGATCACAGTCCTCATCCTAATTTTTTTTTTTTAAGAACAGAGTCATCAAAAATTGTCTCTTGCTCGAAGGCTAACAGCTGCATGACAGCCACATTCCAAGTTTTCTACTCATTCATGAATTCAAAAGTCATGCCGAGGAGATGCACCATTAAGTCCAGTTTCCTTATTTTTGAGAACACGTGTAATTATCCCCAACTTCAGAGACACAAATCACTCCTGGAGAAGTGACTTGTCCAACAACGAGATGACAGAGGCACCAACCAGAGCCCACTCACCCTGCCACTGGTCTCATGTCTCACAAAATAATTGCCTTCCCACCCAGAACTAAAGGTTACAACTACAGAGAGAATGAGTCAAGCCGGAAAGACATATTTTAAAAATGGGAAAAAAATGGAACAAAAAGGGTTTTAGGAAAACACACCAGCGTGTGTAAGACAGGGGAGAGACCATTTCTGCATTGCACCTTGTTTGCTCATGCTTTGTCTCAGCTGCCAACCACAAATTAAATACCTCAGTTAAAACTTTGCTCATCTGGTACCTTTAATACTTTACTTAGTCACTAGAAACTGAACATCTGTTTTGCTTTGAGGCTTTCAGCAGTGACTCAATGTTATCTGCAGTGCTGGACCGCTGAAGATGAGTATTCCTGAGGTTGTTTTTCCCCCCACACACCCCACTCCTAGCAACAGGGCTTCTTGCTTTGAGGAGCAATCAGCTGACAAAGTTGGGTTATAAAATCGTTACGGCTTGACACGAGTTGAGGAGGAAGCACAGGACGCAGAGAAATTTCATCCTCAGCTGGAAACAACCCAGCTGAGATCTCCACCAGCGTGTACCTGGGTCCCACAGCTCCCTGGGATCGATACACCTTTGGCTCCCAGGCTCTGGAGAAGCAGCAACCTCCTGCTGTGTTTACAGCCAGCTCGATAAACACAACAGCAATTAAAATGCCTCCAGCAACCTCACAGCGTGTGCATCCCCCAAAGCTTTATCCGGGATTTAACCTCCGCTGGCTCCGGGCACTGCAGAGAGCTCAGCATCACTTTTTTCATCAGCAGGGAAGCTCCCGAGGTGGAGGCGTAGCTCCGGGAAGAGGATGCAGCAGCAGGAAATATCCCAGCACCCACGGACCCAATTAAGTCGTTGATAGAAGGCACCAGCATCCTATTAGCAGGGTAGACGCTGTGCCTGCACAAAGGCATGCCACGCCTGGGAAAAGGACTGCAAGGATAACATATGCTGAGTGTGTGTGTGCCAGGGAAGAGCCTGGACACGGTCATCATCTTGTCCTGCTGTAAGGGAAGGGATCTGGGCAGTATCCAAGCCAGCCCATCATTAAAAGCAATTTCCCCGCCCTGTGCGCAGGGATGATCCTGCTGCTCCTTCAGTGACAGGGAATTTTCCCTGGAAGGGCATCAGGCAAAGCAAACCCAAAGATGTTCCTTTCACCTCATCTAATGGAGGCTGTAAAGCAGACCCAGGTGGCAGAAAGGATACCCAGGTTGGCTTTGTGGGGTTTCAGAGAATCACGGAATATCCTGAGCTCAAAGGGACCCACCCAGGGATCATGGAGTCCAGCTCCTGTTTCACCATCTCCCACATCACACATGGGCACACACAGAATCACCCAGGTTCTAAAGGACCTCCAACATCATTGAGTCCAACTTGTGACCCATCACCACCCTGTCACCAGACCAGAGCACTGAGTGCCAGTCTTTCCTTAAACACCTCCAGGGATGGGGACTCCATCACCTCCCTGGGCAGCCCATTCAGTGTTTCATCACCTTTTTTATGAAGAATTTCCTCCTAATGACCAACCTGAACCTCCACTGGAGCAGCTTGAGATGACAACGGGTTCACTCAAAGGGTTTTACCACCCACTTCACCCTCACATACAGATAAAGGGCACTGACACTGAGGATTCAGATAGGAACCAGCTGGGAGATAAAGGCTCAAAGGGAAATCTGAGAAAATCCCTGCTCCCACCCCAGCACTTGAAAACGCTTTTCTCTTTTTCAGTAAAATCTTAAAACTGAGTGTGCACGGGGGCAGCCTGAGATTGTCCCAATGGACATACATGACAGACCCAATCTGAGATCTGCTTAATTCAATACCTCCAACAACAACCAGCAGCAGGTCTAGGAAGCAAGGTCAGACCCACACCACTCTGTACCATTTTCTCCCCAGAAACTTCCCAGTCTTCAGCACGGATTATTCCTACCCAGGGATCTTTACATTTTCCTTCCACCAGTTTATCCAGTCACCTTTTTGATCCATGTCAGTTTTTAAGCATCCTACAGAAAGTAGCAGCAGAGCTTGCCCAGAGAAGCTGTGGCTGCCCCTGGATCCCTGGAAGTGTCCAAGGCCAGGCTGGATGGGGCTTGGAGCAAGCTGGGATAGTGGAAGGCACCCCTGTCCATGGCAGGGTTTGGTACAAGTTGATCTTTAAGGTCCTTTCCAGCTCAAACCGTTTTGTGGTTCTGTGATTAACACACGTGGTGGAAATTCTTACAAACACTGACAGCACACAGTGGGAGGATGTGCTACCAGCAGAGTACCATCAATCCCCAAAATTCTGATCCCCAGAGCTCACAAAGCTCCTCTGAGTTCTCTCCCCAAAGTTTTTATGGTGCTAACACAGACCACAAGGAACAAGTGCTGCCATGCAGCTCTCAGGGATTCAAACTGTGCTCCTCATCAGAGCCTCTGCGGGCAGCGAAGCAGCAGAACTGGTTTGGAGAGGAGAAAAGGAAAGAAAACACAGATGACTCTGATAACATGTCTAATTAATAAAGCATAAACGAGACAGGCTGGTTCAGGCTGCGCGTCCCATCTGCTCCGGCTTCGCTGGGGATGGTTCCCATCCCCAAAAGCCCTGGTTTCCAGGCAGATATTCCCACATGCTGACAAGACAAGGATGTGCCTTCAGCACCCCGGCACACACACGCTCTGCTATGGAATTCCTGCACATCCCTGCGTTCCTTTCTTTAGGAAAAAGGGATGAACAACAAAAAATGCAAGTGCCCAGCATGCAGAGCACAGTCTGAGACACCCAGACCATACCCCAGATATCAAACACAAGAGTTTGGTATGAGTTTGCCATAATTTCATAGTCATCAGCCCTTTAAAGCTTTACCCCAAACCAGTTAATATGTTTTATTCTGCTCTGCTTCAAGCGACTTTGCAATCGAGTTGTGTGAATTTCTACAGTGTAAATGCTGATTTATAAAGATTTATTTGTGGAGCTGACAGCTCCCTAAGGTCAGCAGTTGAGAGTTATGATTCTAGAAGTTGAAGTTTAGACAAGGTCTTGATCTCTGCATCTTTCTTGCAGGGAAGACACACAGAGTAGAGTCCTAGTAGTGGGAAACATCCAGACACTCTCACAAATGTGCACCCAGGCCCTAAAAGCTTCAACAAAAGGAAAAAGAGAGAAACAAAAGGGAGCAACAGGAAACTGGTGGTCAAGTGGTGCTGATAGTCCTGGTGCTTTCTGAGGACAGGCTGACTCATTCTCCCCAGCTAAAAACCCAAACAACACCAACACCAGCCAGTCTGCTGGAGGTGGGAGTTCATGGCTTTTTCAGGTTTCACTGCTAAGGGTGGATTTAATGAAAATGGAAACCTTTCAAGGAGGGTAAATCCTTCAGAGGTGGAGGGGAAGCTACAGTCAGTTCTGAACAAGCTTCTCCTGTATCACTTCATTCATGGCCACACCAGCTGCTGGCACCTGCTCCCGAAAAACCAGCAAGGGTCAGGCCCTGAAAAGATAATCTGCTCTGTTCTTTTGCAAAAAATGGGACTGAATGAGCAATGTTCTATTGGGAAAGTCCACACCACACCTCTGATGACATAGAAGAGAGGAACCAGCCTGGCGTTCGAGCCAGCCAAACGGGCAACGCCAAGGCTTCATGAGAGGAAAACCTTGGACGCAAACAAGCTCATCTCCACCTGGGATGCCAAGATCCTTCCACTGCCTTCGTCCTAAAGAGCTGTGAACATCATAAAGGTCTGATCTGCACTTGAGGACGGACCAGGGAGGATGTGCCATGGCAGAAGCATCCCTCCCTCAAGCCACCGGGCTCCAGCTGAGACTTCCTTCAACACTGCTACATCCAACCCCTGTAGCCCAGCTCCTGTCTCCACACCCCTCAAAATCCATCAGCAATGAACAGTGGGGAGCTGCTGCTGCTTGTAAATCCCAGCTGCCGCACCGAGGATGGTCACATATTGCGATGTCAGAGGAACAACAACACGGCGATGGCGAAACCCTGCAGCACAGATTTGTTCTCCAGACTCAGAATTAAATGCAGACAGAGCATGTGGGTGGCTGGAAATTCATCCCAAGAAAGCCAACCAACACAGGAAGCCTTAGCTGCACTGGAATAGTCAAGATTTCAGGCAAACTACTTAAAAGCAAGCAGTTCTCCTCAGGAAATGGACAATGAGTTGCTGGCAGCATCCTGGAAGCCTTTCCTCTGACAAAGAGCTGGTTAGTGAGGAATGGAGCTAACTCAGGTACAGGCACAAAATAAAAGGCAGAAGTTGAACTGGAACTTGCTGACTAAGCTGAGCTGGGGCAGGGGGGGCAGGGGAGATCCGGGCAGCAGCCAGAACTCTGGAATAGGCAGGGAAACAAGTTTCCACGGGAGCTTGTTGCTTTAAAGTCAGCTGGATGAGATCATCTCGTCCCCTTGAGTATGTTGTTTCCTCGTGTTTTGCCCAGACCAATCACAAATGTCAGAAGCAATGGTTGGGTCTGCTGGTTTGGGGTTGTTTTTTTTTTTCATTGGACTACCTTGAGTCCCCACAGAGCCTGTCAAGGATGAGGATTGTAGACCCTGTTCTGTCTTTCACATTACAAATGCAATTACCTCTGCAGCCTGATTGCAGCATCTCCTGTCAGAGCGATTCTGCGAGAGGCTGAAAGAACAGCTTGCCTTTCAAAGGGAGTTAGGAACATTCCTGCGAGTCCTTCCATGCCCTGTGGTCACGTGCTGGTGAAATTCAGGAAAAGCATGTGCAGTCCCCAGGGAAGAGCATCCCTTGGAGAAAGCTGTTCTTACAGCCTTCAAAAAAAGGATGTGATGAAATGCCCTTGTAAAGTACAAAACTTCCTGGGAAAAAAATCTGATTCTTCTTGCTTTTCAATCCTCTTTACCCAGACAATGAAGAAAAAATTTCACTGCAAGATGATTTTGAGATGGAAGGGACAGTTTGGAGATGGACAGGCTTGTCCTACCTGGATGCAAGAGATGTGGGATCAAGCAAAGCAAGAGATAACATTAAGGTCAGTTGGACTCCTCTTCCTAAAGGCAGCAAACATCTTGGATTTGGCTCTTGGATAACTGCAAGTGGAAATTAGCACTACAAGCTAGAAACATCTGGAGATGGGGTGTTAAACAAGATAGTGTTGGCGGGTCACATCTGCTTCCCACATTTCCATTCCAGCCTAACCAGAGGCAGGAGTCAGGCATGCAGGGCCTGGAGGGAGCTGGGAATTCTGTGGTGGATGATCACACAGGCCACTGCCACCAGGTGACAGCTCCCTATTCCTCCACCTCAGCACTCCCAGAGCCACCTGTGCCAGGCTCTGTGTGAGCCACAGTGGGACACAGAGTTTGCCAGGCTGCCAAAACGCCAGCCAGGACAGGGTTGGCGCCAAGGTAAGCAAGCTGAGCTGCCTTACTCACCACCAGACGTGGTGCAACACGTGCAGCAAGGAGGGAACAGAAAAATAAACTCTCCAAAACAACACCAGCTCCATCTTACATCAGCTCACCCCTGCCGTGAAACAGCTCTTCACACCTTCGCTTCCTTTCGGCACTGGGGGAACGGCGCTCCCTGCTCAGCCAGGGATCAACAGAGGAGCCAACGCTCCTGTGGCAGGGCCCCAGTTTGGACAAGACAGGGTCTGACCCCTCCAATTATTAAGCAGGAAGTGGGAATATTAAGTGCAGATATTAATGGTGAAAGAGGCACAGCTGACACCAAGGTGAAAGGGAGGTTGGAGGATAGGACTGAAAGAGTTTGGATTGGATATTAGGGAGAAATTATTCCCTGTGAGGGTAATGAGGCACTGGCACAGGTTGTCCAGGCTGTTCCATCCCTGGAAGTGTTGAAGGTCAGGCTGAATGGGGCTTGGAGCAATCTGGTCTAGTGGAAAGTATTCCTGCCCATGGTAGGGTGTTGGAATGGGATGGTCTTTAAAGGTCCCTTCCAACCCAAACCATTCCAAGATTCTGTGACTAAACCACTGAATTCAGCTCACAGCACTTGAAATCAAAGATGATAAGGTTTAGCAGATTATTATTAAACATGGAAGACCCTGCAGGATGTTTGATTCTAAGAGAAAATTAAAGTGCTGCTTCCTCAGCTGCCCACTACCTAAAGCAGGCTGAATGAGCCCCATTTCTGAGGGAGTAAATCCCTTTTGGACCAGGAAACAGGCAACTGGAGTGGGAAGTGGTCAGCATCATCTGGCACATCAGACCTGTTCTCAAAGCAAGAGACTTCAGGCTTAGGGCATTTCAAAACCCAGCTTTTCTCAACAAGCACCAACTCCTCCTTTTATTTCACATCTCTCCCCTTGGGGACAGCAGGCAGCCTGGTGTGACACACTGGGGATATCCCAGTCCCTCCCCAGGCACCAAATCTGTGAGCAAGGCAGGCTTTGATAAATGGGAGGAGGGTGGTGAGTGAAGGGAAGTTCATGGAAGAGAGCTTGCAGAAGACAGGAATATTAAAAGAGTTTCAACTCTGCAGCCAGGAAAGACTTAACAAATAGGCATCTTTGCTCTAAAAGCTGCTGAGAAACAGCCCTGCCCAGAGGAAAGAACAATCACAGATGTGAGAATTAAGTGGGCAAGTGTTTGGTGTAAACGTGATTTTGTCTATGAAGACAATTTAGGGGACAGGTTTGTAAAAACAGAGGACATTTGTGGCTTTAAGGGCTTGGATGGGGCTTGGAGCAAGCTGGTCTAGTGGAAGGTGTCCCTTCTGGTTGGAATAGGTGGTCTTTAAGGTCCTTCCAACAAAAACCATTCCATGAACAGCAGCAACACTTGGGAGCTCTCTGGCACGAAGCTTCTGAAGTGCCTGCTCAACACCACTGGGCTCTGATGAAATTCAGTGCAAACAAGGAAGTTTTTCTCAAGTCATCATTTTTTTGTTGCATCCAAAATTGAGACCTGCACGAGCTCAGTGTCTCCATCTGGCACATCTGCAGTGCTGGAGCTCAGGATGCTGCAGTTCTGTTTGCCAGGGCACGGGGGAGAAGGGAGAGTTTGGCAGCTGGAGGCAAAGAGGGAAGGAGGAGACAGTCCAAAAAGCAAGTCATGAATTCAGTTCCAGAATAGGATGGACCAAAATTGTGCCCAAAAATAAATTCAAGTGGCTCTTATTAGCAAGGGCAGATTTAACCATCACATTCATTTTCAGTTCCTCTCCCCCAAACCCTCACCCCCAGTGTTCCCCAGGATTCTTGTTCCTCTCTGGAAGTAGACCCAAGGGCACAGCTCAGAGCAGATATTTGGGGTCAGATCTAGAAAGGAAATGACTGAAAAACGCTGAAGGGAGAACATAGCTCAAACACTCTGAAAGCTTTGGAGTGTTTCATTCAATGTTTGGACTATTTCAAAGTAAAATCAGGGCCCAGTTTCCAAAAATACATGAAGTAAAACCATCAGCAATGAGAAAAATTGAATCTAACGTAACATTCAACACCACAGTTTGACAGGGTCATTTGTAACTGCACATCAAGTGACCACAGGCAAATTGAGGTAGCCAGAGATGCTTGCAGGGTCACTGCAAGAGCTTCCTACAGGAAGGGCACAAAATACCACCCTATCTTTGGCAAAAGCCACTGTAATCTGAGAGCTGGCCCAAAGATGGAGCTTGGTAGTCCGAGTACAAAGGTGGGTTTGTGCCACAGTACCTGTCAGAGGCCACGCAGCCTCCCAAGGCTTGGCACAGCATTGGTTCTCCAAAAAAACCAAAAAAATTCATGAATCCAGTGGCTGAACTCTGAATCTCCCCAGAGCACAATCTGCAGGACCTTAAATAAGGATTTTAGTAAGGATTTTAGAGGTCAGAGCTCTGCACTCCCTCGGGAAGTGGTCACAGCATCCCAAAGGAGCTGAGCTGCCATTTGTCAACCCCACAGCAAAATAATCCTCCTGGAAATGCTCCATGCCACCAGCCCAGTCCTACCAGTGAAGATAAAGCTCAAGGAATGCCTGAAGAGATCAGCAACAATTCCTGCAACAGGCAAAATGGGGAAAAAAGGTGGAAATGGCAATCCTGCTCCTACCCCTGGGCTCAGGATGTGATGGCAGGGCTGGCAGCCTGCCTGAAATCCCATTTTGGAGGGGGGACATGGAAGGCACTTCCATGACCAGCCAGGGGGCTGGGAATAGTTGAAGTGACACAGAAAGTGTTGGGTGTAGGATGGGACCAGTCACAGCCATGATGAGAGTGGCAGAGATGATCTTTCCACGCTGGATTGAAAACCCTGGAATAACAGCCATGCTCCTATGGAAGCTGGCACTGTGCTACCACCTGTGTCCTTCATTAGTTAATTACTGACATTTCTATAACTCCACTGCCTTAATGAAGCAGCAGGGGAGGGAGAATTCAGTATCAAATATAAAGCAGTGATCTCAGCTGGGCAGCAACACCTTCTCTGGCACAGCTGGGTGGAATTTCAGGGCTTCAGGAACTCAGATTCCCTTAAATCCATGCAACTTTTCTTGGCCTGTGGGGCACTGAACAGCCCAAAATGAAATCCCCCTGCACACACTCAGCACCATGAGTCCCCTAGGAGGATGAATCCTTAAAGGCTTCAAAACACAATTCTAAAGATTCTCTCCCAAACGAAGCCAAATTGGAGCAGGTGAGATTTGCACCCTTCACACACAAGAGAAGCTGTGGCTGCCCCATCCCTGGGAGTGTCCAAGGCCAGGCTGGACAGGGCTTGGAGCAAGCTGGGATAGTGGAAGATGTTCTGCACATGGCAGGGGGTGGAACCAGATGGTCTTTAGGGTCCTTTCCAACTCAAACCATTCCCTGATTCAATGATTCTGTGAAACTCTGGCATTCTGAGCAGCAAAAGGCAGGAGCTTGTTTTGTGCAGCAGAGACAGTTTAAACAGATTAAACTACAAGATTGCTGTTCCAGTCTGCTGTGCTGCCCAGAGGCCACTGCAATGTCACCTCCAGTGAAGCCACAGCCACCAAGCCAGGCCCCACCTTGCCAGGACCTCTTTCCACAGCAGCTAAACTCACTCATCTCCAAAGATCCCACGCTGGTAACTCTGCATCCGTTCCACAAAAATAAAACCATTCCAAATAACCCACGCCAAAGCAGCTGAGCGAGTATTGAGCAACTGCAAAGCTCCTGGCTTCCCAAAGACACTCATGATCTTGCAGTAATTTCAAAAAAACCCCACTGAATAGGTCAATTCCTGGGTTTGGATGTGGAGGAGCTGAGTTTTCCCGGCACTGCTGAGGCTGCCTGGCTGTCCAGGAGCCCTGGCTGGAGTTTCCAGCCAGTTATCATCAGACCTGCATGGCTCATCCCTGAAGCACTTTTTCCCCTCAGGACTTTCCACCTCTCCCATCCAATTGTGCCCAGACTTCCTCGTTCTCTGTCCACTGGTCAAACAGGCACAATTGTCAGAGGGCAAATTCAGTTTCTCAGCCTTGGAGTTCAAAAGAGGGGTTTGTTCAGTGCCTGGGCTTCCTGGCTTTGCTCCAGGGGGGTTGGAGAGGGAATGGAAAGGGATGTTTTTGGAGACCCTAATTACACCCTGTGTAATTCCCCAGCGGAGGCAGGCTCCAGGCTCTGCCAGCATCCTGCCTACAACTCCTCTTGCACTTGGGACTGAACCATTTTTGAAAATGAGAAGCAGAAATGACCTGGGTGATGAGTGAAGGGCTTTGTTTGAGTTTGCAGAGGACAAGAGCCATGAATCTCCTACCAGCTGCTGGGTTTGTGCCCCACAGGAACCAACAAATGTGGATTTGCAAGACACTGAGCAGCCTCAGAGCACCTTGATAGGGGCAATGGAGCTGGGGAAGGGTTTGGAGCAGCAGAAAAGGCTGAAGGAGCTGGAAAAGGGGCTCAGCCTGGAGAAAAGGAGGCTCAGGGGGGACCTTTTGCCTCTGCACAACAGGAGGGGACAGCCAGGGGGTTTGGGTTCTGCTCCCAGGGAACAGAAACAGGAGGAGAGGGAATGGCCTCAAGTTGTGCCAGGGGAGGTTTAGATTGGGAAAATTTCTTCATGGAAAGGGTGGTCAGGCATTGGAACAGACTGCCTATGGCAGTGGTGGAGACCCCATCCCTGGAGGGGTTTAAAAGCCACGTGCATGTGGCACTTGGGGACATGGGTCCGTGGTGGCCTTGGCAGCGCTGGGGGATGGTTGGACTCGATGATCTTAGAGATCTTTTCCAACCCAAACAACTCCATGATAAACATGGGAATGCAGACCAAGCAGCACCTGGCAAGACCTGGTCCAGCAAAGTGATTCAATAAACACCGACTTAAAGCTCCACCTAAACCACCCTTCCTGCTGGGCAGGGGGGCACTGCAGGGAGCGCAGCAGCTTTGGAAAGGAGAAAAGAGCCTTCAGTGCAGCCCCTCCATGGAGGAACCACCACCCTCAGGGCACGTGCCTGCTCTGGAGCCTGCTGTCAGCTCAGCACAGCCTCCTCCTGCCGCAGCATCCCCGCGTTGGGCAACGGGGCAGCATCAGATGCTGCATCCCACGCTGCTCCCTCGGCCGTGCCAGAGAGGAAACAGGGACAGAGGGCTCCCAGGTTCCCCTTTTCTGGCCACAAACAGGCTGAGCTCCAGCTGAGGATGTGTCCTTTTAAAGCAGCTCCCTGTATTTCACAATTTATCTTCGAGTTTCCACAAGAACAGGGCAACATATGGGAAGTTACATAAACTTGAACAACCCCCACAGAATATCCTGGGGAAAAAAAAGGCAAATACCTCTGCACAGGCATGGAAGTTGCCATAAAATATTTTAAGCAATGTGAAGAGTAAATCCTTCATTATGTCATGGATAAAACCTGGACACAAGAAGCAGTATCAGATCCTCAGGTGACTCCACAGCCTCTCCTGGGTGGATCAGATGTGTCACCTTTGTGAACGTGCACCTGCAGCACTGGTTTTGCACCAGGATCACCAAGAGCTCCTCTGAGGGACATGAACTCCCACAGGGACCCTCACAACAGCCACCAAGAGGGACAGAGACACTTGGGGACCCTCCAAACCATCCTTAATGCTGATGGATCTGAGGTGGAAAATGCTTAAGTAGCCACCAGGTTTGTCATGCTTTCTGAAGCCTTATCCAAGGAGGGGATGAGAGAGATGAGAAAAGATGACTGTGCCCTTTATTCACCTCTCAGGAAAGCAGAGTTTCACTTTAGCCCTCCCAAAGCTGCTCTTTTCTCTCAGCTAGCCCTTTCCTATTTTATTATTCCTGTTTTTATTCATTTGGATGTTGGATTCTGGGAGGCCAGAGCTGAAGCACAGCCCCAGTTCAGGCACTGCTGCAACACAAACGGCTGGGCCACAGATTTCACCTCCAGCTACCTGCTGGAGTCAAAAAATAACTCCCACACAACCACTGAAGGCCAAGACAGGTATGGAAAGATGATAAATGAGTTGGCTGAATACAACTCCCTGACAGAAGGCTGGAGCCAGGTGGGCTCTGCTCCCAGGGAACAAGAGACAGGACAGAAGGGAACGGCCTTAAGGTGCACCAGGGAAGGTTTAGATTGGATATTAGGGAAAATTTCTTCATGGAAAGAGTTGCCAAGCACACTCCTAGATAAGATTAGAAAATAATTGAACCTCTCTAATCCCAGTCTCTGCATCTAAAGACAAGCTGCTGCCACCAAGTCACCCAAAGATCCCAACCTGGCATTCCCACCCTGCCATGGGAACGAGGATGCAAATTCTACACAGCGACTGGGATTAAAAACATCTATTTGCCTGTAGCCAAATAGGTTTAAAGTCTCCTCTAGAGAAAATCTGGAGGATTATCCATGCTTTCCAATTTATTATTAATTCCTAACTCGTCTCCGTTCATCTCTAATTCATCTTTTAGGGGATGGCATTAGTGTCTGCTATGAGAGGGGTATGAAACTGCAGCATTTGGACTGAAGTTGTACTTCTGAGCCTTCAAGAGCGGCCAGTTTGCAAGAGAGTGAAATCCAGAGGCTCTGAGACACACCATGTGCTCAGCAACACTGGCAAACACATGTGAATGTATTTATTTTCAGGCTTCTCAAACACATCCACAAGAGCTTCGCTTCTGGAACACGAGGGAGATGATTATCTGCTGCCGTGATAAAAACATGATTCAAACTGCAAAGCAGCAGGGAAAGTTTTGCATGCTGGCCTGCCACACACTATCAGCAGAAAAATTTATGGTACCTCAAGACCTGCAGGTTGAGAGAGCCAGGATATTCCTGTGCTGAACACGGTGCCTGGAACGGGAGGCTGCGCTTTCCCAGAGCGCTGCTGGAATCTTTATAAACCACTAGAATGCTTTTTTTTAAAAAAAAAAAACACACACACACACAAAAAAAAGCAAATTCTGTTCTTCATATTTCTCCTCTTACTCAGTGAGATTCACTTATTGGAGGGTTGCAGCCTTCCAGAAAGCTCTAACAGCATCGGGATTGGGAGGTCTGTCCCTTTTGCTCCTGGTTTGGTTGAGGGTCTTGGGTCACCCTGACACTCTGGCCACCAGCAGCCAGACCTGAGTTCCCTCCTGGCTTTCCTTCCTCCTATTACCCTGCCTTGGTTGGTCACTTCTTCCTCCAGCCCTGTTGCTCCTGTCCCTGGTCCAGGGCTGGGTCTGCACTGGGTGTAGCAGAGTTTTTTGGGGATGGAGTAAGAGCTGCCTGAGTGGGAGCAAGCAGGACTTTGAGCTGGCTGCAATCACACTGGGGCCAGGAACAGATTTCCTGGCTGCAGAACCCTCTCTGACAGGGACCACGATGCCATTCACTGACACAAATTAGTACTGTCAGCCCTGAGGTTGTGACTGAAGTGTTTGAAAATCCCAGAGGAGGAATTGGCACCTCTAAAAATACAGGTGGAAAGCAAGGGATGGAGCCCACACAATCGCAGGGATTCCAGGAGGATCTGCTGCTCAGTTGGCAAGCTCACCACTGTGGCCTGCTGGAGTCCAGAGGAGGCCACCAAGATGATCAGAGGGATGGAGCAGCTCTGCTGTGAGGAAAGAGAGAGAACTGGCATTGACAAGCCTGGAGGAGAGAAGGTTTTGGGATGACCTAACTGAGGCCTTTCAGGACCTGAAGGGAACCCATAGGAAAGATAAAGACAGACTGGAGCAACAGGAGAACAGGAAATGGCTTCACACTGAAAGAAAGTAGGTTTAGATCAGACATTAGGGACAAATTCTTCCCTGTGAGGGTGGGGAGGCCCTGGCACAGGGTGCCCACAGAAGCTGGGGCTGCCCCTGGATCCCTGGAAGTGTCCAAGGCCAGGCTGGATGGGGCTTGGAGCCACCTGGGATAGTGGGAGGTGTCCCTGCCCATGGCAGGGGGTGGAATGAGACAATCTTTGAGGCCCCTTCCCACCAAACCATCCAGTGGCAGTGTTCCCAGAGGACAAGTGAGGATGGCTGGGTGCCAGTTTTGGGGGAGACTCTCTGCAATTCTCTTTTGGGCAGACGATCCCCAACTCCCTGGGGAAGAGCATGTGAGCACCGACCCAGGGAGACATCCTGCCTTCAGCAGTCACACCAGGAATTGCTGCTCTCCCCAGCCCTGCAGCAAGGTCACCACTGTTGGGGTGGAGCCCAAAGCCAGCTAAACCCCTGGGGTTTAGTTCATCAGGACAATCAGAGATTATTTCGAAACATCAGGCGTGATATGGGAGGACAGGCATCCCAGGGGGGGCTGGTTCAACCCCAGAGCAACCCAGTGCTGATTGATTCACTGCTCATACCTGGATCCAGCCTCCCTGTCACCTATTACTTAACTTGGATACACAAAACCTACAAGCTCCAACAGGCCAAACCCTGTTTTTCAGACAGGTATGCTGCTGCAGCATCTACACAATGAGCCTATAACACACCTCTACTGATGGAGTTTGGAGTGCAAAGTGTTTTGGATCCCCAAGTTATGAATCCAGGTTTCAAAATTCTCTGTCTAAGCACCATCCATCAGCCAAGGTGTCTGGTGGTCAAGTATTAAGCCAATGGAAGACTGTTTTCTACCAGCTGGGATTTCCAGGCTGGACATCTCCCATTTCCACTGCTTCCAGGACTCATCCTGAAGAAATGTTCATGGCCACAGTGCTCACAACTCCATCAGCAACCACTGAACCCTCCAGCATCAAGAAAGGCAGCTGGCAGCCAGGCAGGGGAGATCCTGCCTGACACAGCTTCGCACTGGAATTCATCTCACGCTTCCCAGGTAAACCAGGGAAGGATGCCCTGCACCTCCCCTTCTTCAGACATGCACGGATTTGGGGCAGGGAAGGGATTTGGCTGCTTTCCCTTCCCTACACAAAGGAAGGCAGAGCAGGGATGCCTTCCTGGAAGGACCAGAAAATAGCCACGGATCGAGTCAGACTGCGGGGCAGGATGAGGAAGTCCTCGTTATGGCAATAAAAAGGTCTCAAGTACTTGGCTGGGGCGCCAGGAATCCACCAGCAGGCCAGGCTGGCTCAGGAGCAGCTTTTCACATCAGCGTGGTGAGAACATTTCTGTTTATTTGTTCCTCAGTGTCAGCCAAGAAGGAAGGAGGTGCTGCTCCTTTCCCCCCTCACCATGCTTGTCCTCAGCTCCCTGCAACAGCAGAAGGCTTAAAATTGGTGACATCTCCACGTCCTGCTCCCTCCCACCAACCTGGAATGTTTGGTCTCACCGACAGGTTTTAATTTTGCTTCAGAGCAGGGATGGCACGGCACGACCTGACTCACGCGGGGAAGGCAGAGGTTACGCTCTTGTCTGCTCCTCTGAAGTCACAGAACTCTTGTTTTCCATCCCAGGCCCAAATTAGTGCTAATTATTCCATGCAAAATGGAGTTGCTTCAACAGGAAGGAATTAGGACAACAAATTATTCTGGAATAAAGAGTCGCTGCTGCCTGAGCAAGGGATCTGTTTGCACAGAGAATAAAAGGAGAGTTCCCAAGGCCAGGTTGGACAGGGCTTGGAGCAACCTGGGATACAGGGAGGTGCCCCTGCCCATGGCAGGGGGTTGGAAGGAGATGAGCTTTAAAGTCCCTTCCAACTGAAACCATTCCCTGATTCTCCAATCCTTCCACAGGTGTTTTGGGAAAAAGGTAGTCCCAACTTGAAAAATATTTCCAACCTCCATGCCTGTTCCAACAGACCCCAGGATTTTCTGCATGACCAATATGCCAAAACCCAAGCCACACTCAGGTGTTTTGAGTGCCACCATCAAAACTGCAGCTGCCATCAGCACAGAGGTACCACACAAGCAACCACAGCTGATGCTTTCAGCCAGGAGAGCTCTGATTTGGGGCAGGGAGGGAGGGAGGTGCAGGCACACATCCTCCTGCAGTCTAAAGGGGGTTGCCCTCCATGGAGACACAACCCTCAAACCTGCAGGACATGTGGCTGTGGAGATGCATTACTGGAGTGCATTGAATTGTGGAATCACGGCATGGTTTGGGTTGGAAGGGACCTGAAAGCTCATCCAGTTCCAACCCCCAGCCATGGTAAGGGGTACCTTCCATCAGCCCAGGTTGCTCCAAGCCCCATCCAGCCTGGCCTTGGGCACTTCCAGGGATCCAGGAGCAGCCACAGCTGCTCTGGGCACCCTGTGCCAGGGCCTCACCACCCTCACAGCCAAGAATTTCTTTCTAATATCACATCTAACCCACCATCTGGCAGTGGGAAGAAATTCCTCTTGTCCTATCCCTCCATGCCTTGTCCCCAGTCCCTCTCCAGCTCTCCTGGAGCCCCTTTAGGCACTGGAAGGGGCTCTGAGCTCCCCCTGGAGCCTTCTCTTCTCCAAGTGAACACCCCCAGCTCTCTCAGCCTGGCTCTAGAGCAGAGGGGCTCCAGCTCTCAGAGCTTCTTCTGGAGTCACTCTAAGTCCTTGTTGTGCTGAGGGCTCCAGCCTTGGACACAGCACTGCCCTTCCCATCACCTCCTCCCTGCACAAACACAGCAATGCCCTTCCCAGAAGGGCAGCCCTCACCTTGCTGTCCTACAAAACACCTCATGCTGCAGAAAAAACCCATGTGAGGCAACGTGGAGCAGCACCACGCTCATGGGGTGTTCCAAGACCATGGTGGGAACCTGGAGATGCCATGAAAGGCCTCCTGAAGAGGTAAGGCAGGCAAAAGAATGAATGAGCTGCCTCTGGACTAGTGCCTGGGCAGATGTGACAGTGACAATGTCCATGGATCCCATGGCATGTTTCCCACGAGCTTTGGCCGCACACAGAAGTTTCAAGTGCTGACAGGTACCACAGCTGACAGTCCAGCCACGTGAGCTGCATCAGAGAAAAAGGGCTTCCAGAGCATTTGTGAGTTTAATGAGAAGCGAACACTCGTGATGAAAGCCACTCTACCCACTTCCAAAAACTGGAGACATCAGGAAGAACAGGATCACACCAGCCTCCAGCGATATCCAGGACCAGCTGCTCCAGAGGAAGATGCAAGAAATCATTCTGGACAGCTCAGGAATCACTTGCTTATCGCTAAATCTCTTCCTAAGCCCTTCAGATAGTGATTAAGCACAACGGTTCATAGCCTATATATTAAATATTAATCCTCTCTAATGTGACTGCCGACGTTCCGGTTATCCGATTCGGATAACCGCACACCCCGTTCCCTTCCCACCCCAAACCACGTAAACACCATGGGCAAGACCCAGCAGCATTCTCTGACCCAGCCAGAGCCTCCCTGGGCTCCGAGCCTTGAAGCAAACCAGCTGGATCCCACAGAAATCAGGGGGGAAGGAGTTAAGAGCAGGAGATGAATCAGCCACTGCTCTAAATGCGGACATTTCCTACCTCTCTGCTCAAGTGTCTCTTCCTGTCCGCAGGCTTTGGGGATGCTGACGGACCTGGTCGCCTTCAAATGACTTCCACTGAGAGAGGAAAGCCTGGGGATTTGTTTTATTTGCAGAGGAAAATGCGATTTGTGAATGAGCCCAGAGAGCTGCTGCCAGGGATGACCGACCTCCTGCCCGTGTCACACCAGGAGGGGAGGACCAGGCAGCAGCTGGTGCCAACTCCTGACCCTATGGAAGCACTCCAAGCACTCTCTTGCACACAAAATATCCCACCCCACGCTCCCCAGTGTTCTGAGGCATCACACAGACCACGACAGTGGCACTGGCTCGGCCAAGCACAGAGTGGGATCCACCACCCTGCTGGAAACACAGAGGCTTGGAGCAGAACAGAGGAAGGCTGGCAGCAGGAGGAGACAGGGAGAGAGGGAATTCAAACTGCTCATCCACGAGGATGTTGATGTTGGACATGGACCAGTATCACAGAGCAGCACAGAGATTCAGTTATTGGTGAGGGATGTTTCAGGAAGGCAGGGCTGTGTCTCCTTAGTCTGGGAATAACAGCAGCACCAGTGCCCTGGAAATGGGAATGTTCCAGCACCTCCCTGGATCCCCCACTGCTTTCACAGAATCCCAGAGTCATTTAGGTTGGAACAGACCTCCAAGGTCATCAACTAACAAGTCCAATTTGTGACCAATGCCCACCCTGTCACCAGAGCAGAGCACTGAGTGCCATGTTCAGCTGCTCCTTGGACACCTCCAGGGACATGACTCCACCACCTTCAGCCAGCTGTAACACACCAGTTGCTTTAACTTAATAAAGATCAGGCAAAAACCCTGGAGCATCCCACAGGCACTCCCCCAGAAAGCTCTCCAACAGGGACGGAAAGAAACACGTGGAATGGGAAGGTGGCAGTGCCCACTTTCTGCCCAGCACAGACACCAAATCTCTCTCTCCCAGCACCCCCAGGTCCTAGGGGAGCTGTGGTCCCTGTATCCCAAAAAGCATCCTGGCTCTTCACCCTGGCAACAACAGAAGCCATCAGGGAGCTGGCAGTGCCACGACCACCCAAGTGATCCCATTCCTCCTCCCTGAGCTCCACACCGAGCCTGTTTCCCAGCCTCTCTGGGAATAACAGCATGAGTTTGCATCTGATGCTTGACAGAGAGAGAGAGAGAGACAAATCCTCCCTGCAAATCTGGCTGCAGCCTCCCCCCTCCCCAAGCACATCCTTCCCCTCCCCGCCGCTGGCCACTGCAGCAACAGGAATTAAAATAAAGATGAAAAACTCCTGTTGGGGCCGCAGTTTTATTTCCTGTCGTTTCTAGAACTCCTTGTGCAGGAGGAAAAAAATCCTTAAATATTTCCAAGCATCCTGCATGCTCGCAGCAAGCTCCCCCCCAGCCACGGGCAGGCACAGAAGGGATGACTAATTTTTTTTTTTTGAAGCGTAAGACGCTGCGGAGAGCGTCCTGTGAACAAGCTCAGTAAATTCCTGAGGCTCCCGGCAAGGACTCCACCACTCCTTGCGAAACTTCCCAGCTGGAACCTCGCGGCCGAAAAGCCAGAAAACATCGTTTTTCCTCTCCCTCGACAAACAGAGGTTGGGATTCCTTTCACGACAGTATTCGGATTTTTAATGTCAGTCCATATTTAGCAGGAGGGAAAAAAAGCCTCCCTTCCTTCCTGTCACATTTTCCAGCCTCGATGACATCCAAGATCAGAAACAAGCAAGCGCCGGCCGAGGAGGGAGGATGCAGCTCCCCGAGCGTGGGAGAGCCTGGAGAGGGGCAGCCCGGACATTCCCATTTGGGATTCCCGTTTGGGATGCGCGGAGGCAGTGGCGAGGAGGGGACACACCCTTCGAGGAGAGGAAAGAGCCAGGGACAAGGGGACAGAGCTCTCAAGGAAGGGACAGAGCCCTCGGAGCCCACAGCAAGGAGGGCGTCCCTTCCAGTGCTCCAGCCTGGAGCATCTCCCGGAGGGATGGCACAGGGAGCAGCCAGACCACAGGTCCCCAGGCTGGAATATCCGTCCCAAAAGAAACCTTTGGTCACCGGCACGGCCAGGATCTGCCAAGGGGGGCGTGGTCAGGCCGTGGGTCAGGAGGGTTCCTCACTGACCACCGTCCGGAGTGGGGGTGTCCAGGCAGCCCGGCGATCCTGCAGCAGGGAGGGGGTGGGTGGTGGCCGGAGATCGTGGCCATGGTGGCCCTGCAGGCTTTTCCCGGTTTTAGAGGGGTGTCCCCAGCTTGGACCCCCGTGTCCAACCCCGTGGGTGGCTGCAGACCCACACCTGGAGATTTATGGAGTAATGGAATGGTTTGGGTTGGAAAAGACCTTAAAACCTGTCTTGTTCCATCTCTTGGGCAGGGACACCGTCCGCTTGCTCAGAGGCTCATCCAAGCTGGCATTAAACACTCCCAGGGATGGGACAGCCACAGCTTCTCTGGGCACCTTGTGCCAGGGCCTCGCCACCCACCCAGGGAAAAATTTCTTGCTAATATCTCATCTAAGCGTACTCTCTTTCAGTGTGAGGTCATTCTCCCTTATCCTGTCACACCAGGCCCTTGTAAAAAGTCTCTCTCCGTTTTCCTTGTGGGCTCCCTTCAAGCACTGAAAGGTCCCCATTAGGTCTCCCCGAATCCTTCTCATCTCCAGGCTGGACAATCCCAATCCTTCCAGCCTTTCCTCACAGCAGAGGTGCTGCATCCCTCCCATCAACTCGGTGGCCTCCTCTGGACTCGCTCCAGTGGAGCAAACCCACGAGCCCCAGCCGGCGATCGCTTCCAGAAACCATCATCCCCATGAACAAACACACCTACAAACACGCCAACACCAAACCCCAAGTTCAGCGCGGACAGGGCGGGGGCCACCCAACTCCACGGACACACGCGGGTCGCGCCCCCCGCCCCTTCCATCACCCGCACGCCACCGCCACAACCCCGCGCCCGTCCCCGGGGGGCACCTGCGACCCTCCCCGCGCTCACCTGCGGCCGCTGCTCCCTCGCCGGCTCCCGCCCAAACGGCTCCGCTGCGAGGCCGCGGCGGCCGCCCGTAACCATGGACGGCGCGGCGGGGGAGGGCGCGGGGGGGGTCGGGGGGAAAGGGGAGGGGGAGATGAGGGAAGGGGAAGGGGTGCGGGAAGCCCCCGGCGCCCCTCGGGGCTCTCCCGGCGCTCAGCGGCGCCGCCGCCGCCGCCCGCCCGCTGCCGCCGCCATCGTGCGGCTCCGGGCCGGGGGCGTGGCCGGGGCGGGGCCATGGGCGGGGCCGAGGGGCGGGGCCACGCTGGGGCGCGGAGCGGGGCCGTGCTGCCCCCTGGTGGCGCGGAGGCGGCAGCGCGCCCCCGCCCGCCCCCGACGCCGCTTCCCAAAATTCCGGAGTGGGAAATTAATCACGAACAGAAAAGTGTTGGTGGGATAATACAGGAAAGCCTTGGGGAGGCTCTTAGGAAGGAGCTGCGGTGACTGGACAAGGAGTAATTGTACAAGTTGAAGGAGCGGGGATTTTTATGGGATATTAGGAGGGAATTTTTTGCTGTGCGGGTGGTGAGGCATTGGAACAGGTCGCCCAGGGAAGATGTGGATGCCCCAATGCATCTCAGACAGATTGGATAAAGCCTTGAGGAATCTGGGCTAGTGGGGGTTGTCCTTGCCTGTGGCAGGGTGGCTTGGGATGATCTTTAAAGTCCTTTGCAAACCCTTAACATTCTATGGCTCTGTGATTCTATGGTTCTGTGAACAAAAATTACCGGATGAAACTCAGGGACTTTTGTTGTAAGTTTTGATCATCACAAAGATCTCTTTTTAACTAGAAATATAATCCTTTTTAATAATTTAGAGTGAGGAAAGCTGGCTTCAATTAATTATAATCACAGAATGGTTTGAGTTGGAAGAGACCTTAAAGACCACCTCGTTCCACTCCCTGCCATGGGCAGGGACAACTTTCCACTATCCCAGATTGCTCCAAGCCCCATCACCTGTGGCCTTGGACACTTCCAGGGATGGAGCATCCACAGCTTCCCTGGGCACTCTGTGCCAGTGCTCCCATGAAAGAGCACGTTCCTCATATCCAAGTGAAACTTCCCTCAGTTTCTGCCTTTTGCCTCTTGTCCCATTGCTGCACTACGGAGCAGAGCCTGCTCCAGCCTCTTGGCGTGCCCTCTTTAGATATTTATACACATTGAGGTCCCCTCATCCGGCTCTTCTCGAGGCTGAACAGGTCCAGCTCCCAGAATCACAGAACACTGGGCTTCAAAAAGGGACAACTGGAGATCATCCAGTCCAACCCCCCTGGCAAAGCACTGTCACCCGGAGCAGGTGACACAGGAACGTGTCCAGGTGGCTTTGGAATGTCTCCAGAGAGGGATGTTCTTCCTAATGTTGAGGTGAAACTTCTCGTGTTTAGTCTATGGATTTTAGTCCTTGTCCTGTCGCTGCGCACCACTGGAAAGAGTCTGGCATCATGCTGGGAGCCCCTCCTTGGAGATATTTATACAGATTGATGAGAACCGCACTCAGTGGTCTCTTCTCCAGAGCGAACAGGCAGTTTACAGTTTATTCTCTGGCACCAGAGATGCTCCTGCCCCTTCCCTCCGCCGGACGCGCTCCGGGATCGCCGCGTCCCCGCTGTCCCGGGAACCCGGAACCGGACACGCCCCCTGTCAATCACTGACTGTCAATCATCCTGACGGGCGTGCGCCACGGCCAATCAGCGGCTGGCGCGACAGAGGGGGCGGGGTCAGAGCGGTGCCGGGCGCGCGGCGGCGGCGGGCGCAGGTGAGGGGCCCTGAGGGGCCGTGAGGGGAGCGGGGAGGGGGCAGCGGGGCCGCACCGATCCCCGCGGCCGCCACAGACCCGGCCGCCACCCCTGTTCGCTCCGCCAGGGGGATCTGCGAGTGGAGGACCTCCCGGAGCTGCCCCGGGGGCTGAAGGTCGCGCTGAGGGCGGGGGGGCCCCGCCGTGAGGGCGCGCAGAGCCACGTCGCGGCTTGCGGGCCGCCATTCCCTGTGGGAAGGAGCGCTGTGTCTTCCCCTTTGGTTTTTGCATTGCTTATGAGGGATTCCAGCCGTTCGCCTGTCGCTTGTCTTGGCCCTGTCGCCTGTCATGGCCTTGTCGCCGGTCGTGACCCTGCCGCCAGGCCGGCCCCCAACCCGCCGGCTGGATCCGAACAAGCACAGTGGGAATAAACACGGGCTGGGCGATGTGGGAAAGAAGCGAGGCTTGTGAAAGTGAAGCTGAGTGTTGAACTTGAACCCAAACGTCTTATCTCTGCGTGTTTTCCGCCTGGGATTTCCCCTGTCTCATGGCAGTGTCTGTGCCAGGGCACGAATGCCTGTGGACCAGCCCGAGCCTCTGGAGACAGCCTGAGCTCACCCTAAGTCTCTGTCTCTCTGCAGGGGCTGAGCCACGATGGGTTTGGCTGAGGACAAAGTGTACAGCCACATTACGAGAAATCTCAAGAAGTTCGGGACTATCCGAGTGGCGTCGCTGGCTGATTCCCTGACCTGCCTGGTCGATTCTGACAGAGTAATTCCCTACTTAGCTGAGCTCTGCCAGGCTCCTTCCCCAACGGGAACGTAGAGCTGTCTTACCTCTAAGCCAGACCCTCTCTTAGGGCATCTGTGTGTTTTTTCTAGGATGAGCTCCTTGCCCGGGAGGAGACACGGGGCAACCAAGCAGCCGTCTTTAGGTTCTATCAGCACCTGAGGTGCCGGAGGGGCTGGGTGGAGGATCTCATCCAGGCGCTGCACCAGAACAACGCGGGGCACTTGGCTGATGAGCTGCAGGAAGTCTATGACACCTGGCAACTTCGGCCCCGTATGTAGCCTCATCCTTCCTGGGTGTGCCTAGGGGAGCTGCTGGAGGTGGGGACATGAAGTTGTCTCTGTCCCTGCCTCAGCTTCCAAGGGTGCTGAAGGTGTCTGTGACAGGGGTGTCCTTCACTGTGGTGATGTGTCTGAGGATGACAGGTCTATGTTTGAAGGTGTTTGGGTTGGTGGTGGGGCTGGGGTTCTCACCTGGGGGAAGATGGAAAGATGAATGAAGGGGTGCTGTGGGCTTGGCTGATGTGGGGACAGAGCAGGGACACACACAGGGCTGCCTCAGCCCTACACTTACTGTCTGCTTCCTTAGTTTTTCATGCAATCATCTGCCTGTCTCTTCTAGGTTCCTCAGCTCCTGCTGCTCCTTCCTCCCTTCCCAGTGATGCCCGTCCCACTGCCTCCCCCATCAGTGCCCAGACACCATCCCGGGGGCCAAATCCTGCCCCACTGGCTGAGCAGCCACGCCGAGTCCTGCCCACTGGTGACCATCCACCTGTCCTGCCTGGCGCTGCCACCCCCACGAGCAAGGACCTGGAGGCCAGACTCCCAGTGCAGGAATCGGTGAGCAGGGCAGGCATTGGATAGGGGCACAAAGGTCCCTTTTGGACCTTTTGATTGGGTATGGGGAGCCTGTGGTAGGGCCAGGCTTGTTCAGGGCTACCCCCAAGCAGCCTCTCCCTGCTAATCTCTGCTGCATCTGGTAACTTACAGTTTATATATGTGCCTGTAACTGCTCCCTCTCCTGCCTCCCTCCATGGGGGGAGTGCAGGCTCTGCTTTGCCAGTCCAGGCTTCTCTCCACACCCCCTGACCCTTGAAGAGACCCCAGACCCCCTTCATAACCAGCCTCGCGGGCGTCACTGCTCAGGGTTTGGGACACCCCCGTGGTCCCAGACCCCGTCATCTCAGTGATTTAACACAACTCATTTCCTTCCAGCTCCCCAAAAAACTCCCGGAGCAGGAGAGTCCCCGGCCAATTCCGCCTGGGGGCAAACTCCATGGCGGAGTGAGCAGTGGACGCAGTGGAGAGGGGAATCTCTCACACCCCTCTGGGGCCGTGCCAGTGTCAGTGGGGACACCAGGAATGGCCGAGCCATCAGCTGTGTCCCCAGAGCGAGGCCGGGACTGGCTGAGCCGCCGGCCAGTGTGTGTGGACAACGGGTGTTTTGGGAATGCCAACCACCTGCACCGTGGCACGCCGGGCCTGGCCCTGGACAGGTCTGCTCCATCGAGGGATGCAGGTGCCACTCACAGCCCCAGGCAGCCCAGGAACGAGCCTGAAGAGAACTCGGATCTTTCCACAGAGTCACCCCCACGGCTGGAGGGGGCCACTCGTGGTGTGGGGCAGCAGCCCCCAAACTCAGTGCCGAAAAAGCAGCCTGTGCCAAGCTCTGGGCATGGTGAGCCCACGGGCAGCTTTGTGGATGTGCGCAGCCCCCTCCTCATCCAGGAGCAGTTTGATGCAGAGAAGAAGCGGGTCGAGATGCTGCGAGAGCACTCAGGGAGTGGAGGTGGGTTTCCTTTTGGCAGAGGCAGGTGAACATTAGGGAGCAGGAGGTGCTGCTGAGAGCCCTTCACTGCAAGAAAGAAAGAGCTGGGAAGGCTCTAGAGCATAAGTCTGAGGAGGAGCAGCTCAGGAAGCTGGGAGGGCTCAGTCTGGAGAAAAGGAGGTTCAGGGGGACACCTTCTTGCTCTCTACAACTCCTTGACAGGAGGGTGGAGCAAGGTGGGAGTTGGGCTCTGCTCCCAGGTACCAAGCAACAGGAAAAGAGGAAAGTTGCATCAGGGGAGGTTTAAATTGGATGTTAGGGAAAATTATTTTATGGAAGAGGTTGTCAAACACTGGAAAAAGCTGTCTGTGGAGAGATTTAGAAGCTGTTTGGATGTGGCACTTGGGGACATGGGTTAGTGGTGGCCTTGACAGTGCTGGGGGAATGGTTAGAATAGAATAGAATAGAATAGACTGTTTTGTTTAGAAGGAACTTACAATGATCATTTTATCCACCTGCATTTTAGTTTTGTTTTGTCAGTGGAGCAGCTTTGGGGTGTGAAACTTCTCCCCTTCCCCTAGTTTGTAGAGATGTTTGTGTCCTGCATGTGGGGGAGTTTTAGCATCTCCTACATCCCTTGCCCATGGGCATCATAGAATCAGGATGAAGCCCTGTCCTCCACTCCAGGGTCTCTGGGAGGAGAGACACCAATCCTCAGCCTTTTCCCCTCCACTGTGTGGGGGACATGGAGTTCCAAGAGCCTTAAAAGCCTCTGTTTCCCTTGGTGCTGTCCAGCCTTACAGCCCACCCTGCGTGAGTTACCTGCAGCTGCAGGGAAAGCTGCAGTGCCACAGCAGAGCCAGGGTACTGAGAGCTCCCTGTGCTGCCCCCTTAGCTTGGGGGACTGTCCTGTCACAGCGTCCTTGAGGAAGAGCAAATCTCACCTTTTAGGCCTCATGGTTAAGATAATGTGCTTTATTTTCTCCCTGACAGGTTCTTCAATGGAGACAGCTACCCTGGTTGCTACCCCTGTGCCCAGAGTCACTTTCCCACCCCGTGACACCCCTATGAAGTCTGTTACGCAAGAGAAGAAACTGCCCATTGGGAATACAGCCAGCAGCACCCCCTCTGTGCCAACCAAGGAGAAGGTAGGTGACCTTTCCTATTGCCACTTGCGTTTCGCTCGTCTCCCTGTGCACTCCCTCTCATTGGGAGATTTTCTGTTGCAGTGTCACACTGTGAGCTGGTGATGAGTTTGTTCAGGGATTTTTTTCCCCCCACTGTGTTCACGTTACCATCCACACTCTGTATTATGGATCATGGGAGAAGGGAGCCAAACTCTGTTGGGCTTTGACTCCTTATTTCCCCTCCTCACCTTGCCAGTCAGCCTCCTGGCTTCCAGGTGCTGTTTTCCACTGCTCTCCTCACTGCCTGCCTCCCTCCTTCACCTCCCTTATACCTGTGACCCAGCCTTGTTAGATGTGGGGGCTGAGCATTGAAGTGGGCTTGTGTGGGACCTGTGTTCCCAAGCCCAGTGGGTGCTTCCCTTGGCACCCAGCCCCTCTCCTTGTCTCCCAAAGGTGCTGCCGGCCTCGGCAAACCCTGTCCCGGGTACAGCTGTGGTAGGAGGCTCCGAAGGTGTGGCTGGGAGATCGGCTTTCAGGCTGAGCTCTGCCAAGAGCATCTGGACACCCCACAGTGATGAGGAGAGGGATGAGGAGCTCAGCAAACCAGGTGTCCTTGAGTCCATGCCTCGGAGCAGCCCAGAGGTGGCCGGCAGAGGGCCGAGCTCTCGGGAGCCCAGCAGCCCCCGTTCTACCACCTCCAGTAGCCTCGACCTCAGCAGCGACCCAATCCTGGTGAGCACGGATAGGAGCTCAGAGGGAGCATTCCCCAGAGTCTCCTCAGTTCATGCAGACCCCAGGGAAAAGGAGGCATCTGGAGCAAGCAGAGTCTCCTCTCCTGCTCCGAGCTGGGGCAGCACCTATGAGGTCCGTGTGGATCATCAGCCCAGCATCCAGTTCGGAGCTGGCAACGACGGAGTCAGTCCCCTTGGAAGCTCCGGGAATTTCAACTCTGGCAGTGGCCCTGATGCTGCCGCCAGCTCACCTCCGGCCAGAGTCCCCAGGGGGGACAGCAATGGCCTGTCCTTGCTGTACATCCTTCCAGCTGTTGGCATAATTTCTGCCATGGCATTCGCGCTGTACGGTCGGCTGCGGAAATAGCACATGGGGTGCCATGACCGTGATGCAGCCGGGGGGATTCCTCTGGCAACAGGATTTTGGCCAACGCTTTTGAAGCCTGAAGAGTAGTGGGGGGCAGTAGGGGCGTTGTTAAATCTCTTTCTGGAAGGTTCTGCTGGAAGAGGTCTTGGTACATGATGCTGTAGGGTTTGGGTCTGTTCCCTCCCATTTCCCAACCGTCTTCTTGGCTGTAGCCTTCTCTTTTTGCACCCACGGAGGAGAGATCTCGCTCCAAAGCGATCCATTGAGTCGAACAGGAAAGCCCTCATGGTGATTCTCCACATCTTCCTTGTTTGGTCCCAGGAGGCCTCAGGGAAACAAATACTGGTGATCCAAAGGATGACCTCCAGATCCCTTTGTACAATGCAGCCAGGAGAGGTTGTGCAGATACCCTGTAACAGCAGAGTTGATTTTCTTGGCTCTGCTCATCATGACTTGAAAATGTGCCCAAGGTTGAGTGCAGGAGCCTCCACCAGATGGCTCATGTTCAGTTTGCCTTGGTCTATCTGGCTCTGCTGGAGGGACCTGTGGAGGGCTCTGCTGCTCCTGGGATTGCTTCATGTAGTACTGACCCCGGGGATAAACATAGGAGTCAGGAAAGAGCTGCATCTAACCAGTGTTCTCAAAGGATCAGCCTCATTTCAACCCCTCCAGGCAGGGAAAGGGGTTTCTTATTTAAGAGGAGTATTTCAGGCAATGCCAACATTAAGCAGACTTGGTCCCACAAAGGATTGTTGGGTGTCTTTGATTTTTAGGCTGGATTTTTGGAGCTTGGAAGGGTAGATGGAGTTCTTGCCCTTCTTGATACCTCTTGTTATGGGAGAGTGGGTATAGGAACCTTCTGCCCAGGCTGGGACACAAACAGGATCAACTGCACACTGCAGGGAGGCCATAGCAGAGTCTGAGATGCTCTGGGCTCTGGGGAGACCTTGTAGCACCTTCCAGTGTCTAAAGGGCTTGGAACAAACTGGTCCTGTGGAAGGTGTCCCTGCCCATGGCAGAGGGCTGGGATGAGATGCTTTTTAATGGCCCTTCCAACCCAAACCATTCTGTGATTCTAAAATACAGCAAAGCAGTGAAGAAGCAACAGCCTGGAGTGGTTACATTGCTCCAGGTTGCTCCAAGCCACATCCAACCTGGCCTTGAACACTTTCAGGGATGGGGCAGCCACAGCTTCTCTGGACAACTTGTGTCAGTGTCCCACCACCTTCGCAGGGAAGAATTTCTTCCCAACATCCCATCTAACCCTGGCCTCTGGCAGTGGGAAGCCATTCCACTTTGTGCTGTCACTCCAGGTCCTTGTCCTAAGTCCCTCTCCAGCTCTCTTGGAGGCCATTTCAATACTGGAGGCTGCTGGAAGGTCTCTGCGGTGTCTTCTCCAGGTGAACACCCCCAGCTCTCCCAGCCTGGCTCCAGAGCAGAGGGGCTTCGGCCCTCAGAGTTTCTCTGTGGCCTCCTCTGGACTCACTCCAGCAGCTCCATGTTCTTCTTACATTGGGGCTGCAGAGCTGGACACAGCACTGTAGGTGGGGTCTCACCTGAGCAGAGCAGAGGGGCAGAATCACTTCCCTCATCCTGCTGTGTCCAGTACTCATCCTGAGTTCCTGCTGTCAGCACAGCTTCCCAAAATCTCCTCAGGAGGGAGCTCAGCCTCTGGGACCTGGCTACGAAGTGCAGCCATCATGCCCTGAGCTTGGCCTGTGGTGGGAAAGGTCCATCAGCCCTGAATGGCAGCTCCTCCCTCCCAATACTTTTCCTTCTGCCCAAAAATCCAGTAAGTGCCTCCATAAAACTAAGAACAGCCAATATATGCAAGAGGGAGGTGTTGATTTTGGAGTGTCAGGGCTGCATTCCAGAAGAGCTTGAGATGTTCATTCCTTGCTCAGCACCCGGTGCTGAAGGAGGAAGGGACGATGCTTTAAACAACTCGGCCCCCTCTGCCAGGAGAGGGGTTGTGGGGGCTGCTCTTCCTGTCCAAGATAAAATGGTTATCACTCCCTAACAGGAGGAACAGGAAGGGATTGCCTTCTCCACACTTTCTGTAACTCAGGGGAGATCCATGAGATCCCAAACCAGCCGCATCCATACCAAGGCCCTCTTCTCTGATGCTTTACTTGCCTGTGAAATTCTTCCCATGTTTTTCCATACATTTAAGCAACAGCTTGTATGCTTTGCCTTTTCATATTGGATTTCTCTTGTGAAACAGCTGGTTTGTCACCACCTCAGACTGAGGAAAGCACATGTTCAGATTGCTGCTGTGATTTTCACAGTTGTTACGTAGCACTTTAAAGCCTTATTGGCAGGAGATGGTGCAGGAAGGAGCTGTGTCCCTGCACATATTTTACTAGCAGGCTAAAAAGCCTTTTACTAACTATAATAAATCGGTTTGACGCTTCACACTTGACTTGTTGTGATTTGTGGGATGAAGAGTGGGAGGTTGATGACGCTGTGGCTGCAGGGAATGCTCTGAAGGGCTCTGTTGGCAGTGACACAGAGAGACTGAGGATGTCGGTGCCAGGAGGAGGTGCCAGGGACAGCTTCCAGACCTCATTTTGGAGCAAGCACAGGACCTGGTCCAGAGGATGTCCACCATGGCAGGTCCTTCTGTTTGTGTTTAGACACCCAGGGTGAAAACAGGGAAGGTGGTTCCCGAGGCAGCAAAGAGCTGAGCTGCACAAGTCAGGGTGTTGTTGTCACCAAAGAGGAACTGGACAAGTTCTGGGAACAGAAATGCACCGAGCAGATGCAAAGTGTTGAAGGGTGAAACAGAGCCACAAGGAGCTGTGGCTGGAAGGAAAGGACCCTTGGGACTGGATGTTACCAAGTGGACACGGTGCACAGATGTGTGCTGAGATTGGTACCCACAACGGCCAGGATGCTGCTTCATTCATTATCCAGGTTTTCTAGTTGAGTTCTGTCCTGGGATCCTGCCCAGAAAATTATTTCCATGCTGGGCCACCTTAGCCACACTGGGTTCAGCTCTGGAGGTGGCTGCTCCCCATGTTTCTCTTCTCTTGCGCCCTGAACAGCTCTGACCTGCAGAACAGAGGCACCAACATCCCTGAACCACTGCTTATCCGCCGTGTGCCTTTTGGGGACAAACAGGAAGCTTTTGGGAGGGAGCAGCCCTTTCCTGTGCCCTCTCCATGTTCCCAAGGGCTCTGCTCTGTCCCCTCAGCTGAGACACCCCACGAGCTTCCCTCGCTTTCTGCTTTCCCAGCTCAGGTGTGTCAAACACAAAAATACTCAAGAGCTTCAGGCAGCAGAGCTCAGCGAGTTCCTTTTTTACCCAAATGAAGGCTGCTCTGAAAGAGATTATTTGTGTTGAGAGCTCATCCTTTATCCCCTGTCACTGCCAACCCCATTTATCCACTTCCTCCACTCACCCAACAGGATATTAAAATACACCAACTAAATTTGGCCGATCCCTTTGTCCCCTTTTCACTCCGGCGACCAGAATTCAGCAGATTCTCGTGGAAATTATCACAGCACCTTTGTGGAATGTTGGTCGCTGATCCTTCAGGTATCGAATTAATGCCCGAGGATTGTGGTGAGCTGGGATTACCCCGGGGCAGGTGAGGAGCACCCTGGGTCACCTGCTTGGTGTGCTCTGGGTGTGTCAGACAACAATTAACATTCCACACGGGGATCTCCATCGCGTTACAACGGGAGCTGTTTCGGAATCCTGCAGCCTGGGAATCTCCGTTTTCCTTTTGAATTTTCATCCTGCTTACACCCCTCTTCATGGCTGTCTCAGTTTTTCTGCCACCTGGGGGTTTCCTGCTGCGCTTCTTGATAAACGTGGGATAAGGGTTTAGAAAACAGGGATGTATTCACGCTGGAATTATCTTGGGATGTAAAGGAGAGGATTTTAAGATCTTAGGAGGAAATTCCTCCCTGGGAGGGTGGGGAGGCCCTGGCACAGGGTGCCCAGAGAAGCTGTGGCTGCCCCTGGATCCCTGGCAGTGTCCAAGGCCAGGCTGGATGGGGCTTGGAGCAACCTGGGATAGTGGGAGGTGCCCCTGCCCATGGCAGGGGATGGAATGAGATGGTCTTTAAGATCCCTTCAGGCCCACCATGGTTGGTGGCAGACCCGTCCCGTGTCCATATGCATTGTCATCTGCATATGCAAATCATATTCAAATAAACCATTCCGCGCGGCCCAGCCCAGCCCAGCCGAGCCTACTGCGGTTCTTCCCTTCGGCCCCCCGCGTTGCCATAGTTACCGAGCTGTCAATCACTGCCCCTTCTCCCGCCCCGCCCGGAGAACTCTCTCGCTCATTGGGCGGTTGCCTTGTCAATCTCGCTCCATAGAAAGCCCATAGGCCAGAGCTGCCGCATATCGACCCGCCTCACCCAGGCGCGCGCTCCCGATTGGGCAGCCGTGCTTGTCACTCAACGCAGCGGCGAGCAGGAGGCGGGCCCGGCTCCCCGCTGCCGCGCAATACCGGCCTCCCATTGGCGCATCCTCCTGTCGCTCCGCGCCGCGGGGAGCGCGGATTGGAGGCCGTCTCACGGGGTGTCCCGCCCCGCGGGGCCGTGCGGCGCAGGCGCGCCGGGGGCGGTGGCTGCGGCGGTGGCGGCTGAGCGGGGCCGGAGCGGGGCCGGGCGGCCCATGGGGCCGGGGCCGCGCTGCCGATGGAGCCGCCGCGCAGCTGTGGCGATGGCGCGGAGGACGAGAAGAAGCCGCGGCGGCGGGGCGGCGGTGCGGACGCCGGGCCCTCGCAGCTGCGGCGGCGGAGCAGCGGCGGCGCGGCGGGCGCGGACAGCGCGGCGGGTCCGCAGCCCCGCGAACGCGGCGGGTCCGTGAGCCGGCAGCGGCGGGACTCGGTCCGCAAGAACCGCCCGCGTGAGTGCGGGGGAGCGGGAACGGAGCGGCAGCGAGAGCGGGGGGGGGGAGAGGCGGGGGGGCTCGGGATGGGCAGGGGAGGGGCGGGGTTATGATAATGAGCAAGGTGGGCGGGGCCTCAGTGGGCGGGGCTGCAGGGGCGTGGCCTGGGGAGGTGGGGCCGGGGGGCGACACGGGGGAGCAGCGGGGAGGGATGGGGACACTGGGACAGCTCAGGGGGAGCTGAGATGGGCACGGCATGGGCAGTGTGGGGACAGCACGGCAGGGTAAGGATTTGTACGGCGTCGCCAGTCTGGGGACATCAGAGCGTGGCGGTGGCATGGGCACAGCATGGCCAGTCTGGAACACGATGGGGACACAGGGGAGTGGTGGCTTGTCCAGCATGGCCGGTCTGGGGACAGCGTGGAGGGACACGGTGGGGTGTGCCTTGTCCAGCATGGCCAACTTGGGAACAGCACTGTGGGGTGATGGTGTGGGCACAGCATGGCTGGTTTGGGGACAGCACGGTGGGGACACGGTGGGACAGTGACGTGGGCTCAGCAGGTTGGGCTGAAGGATGGGACAAGCTCAGTTCCTGGAGCCCCTGGAGGTTTAGGGTGAGGCGACACCTGCCTGGTGGAGCAGCATGCGGGATGGGGCTGTGGTGGATGCTGAGATTCCCAAATTGGCGACCTTGGATGAGAAGGCAGGAAACGTGATAGAGGGTGAGGAAAAGGGCACAGCAGGGGACAGATGGAAGGACCAGGGTGTGAGGTTGTGGGGCTGGACTGGTAACTGTGAAAGCAAAACAACGGAGAGCAGAGGGAATAGTTTAAATTTCGGGAGGGAAGAACCCCACAGGTTTGCCAGGAACTGGACACAGATCAAACCAGGCTTTCTAAGGAAAAAGAAAATCCCTATAGCCACGTTTGTAAAAGTCCTACTGGAAGCAGCAAAATGGATGGCAGCCTTCATTTTGGGAGCAGCAGGAGCTGCCGTGCAGGTGCCGTGGCTGTCCCTGACTTCAGCCATGTTTGAGGAATAACTGAGAGATTATTCCTTGACTTCTGCTGGAGTCCTTCTTCCTGGAAGGAAATTACCCTACCCTGAAAACAAAACAGCCTCAGTGTAATTCCTTGATACCTGCACAGCCGTTTAAAAGATATGAGCAAGGAATTTGGGCTGAAAACAGGGATCAGGATTCTGCTGCATCTCGGCTGTGACTGGCAGTGCCGTGACACTGCTGTTCCCATATCCACGGGAAGTTTTAAGAGTGTTCCTGCTCTTTTTTTCGGTTCCTGGTGAAACAGAGAGCTTCTCTTTTGCCCTTAGTGTGGAAAACAGGAATAGGCGTGCGGCTGTTAATTAGAGACCTGTTAGTTAAAAGGCTGCAGGGACGTGAAGGAGATCTCTGGTATGAAAACTAGGGAGGACTCAGAGCTCTGCCATAGGTGGTGATTCTCCTGTGCCTTGCTCGGGGCAGTTTCTGTGGCTTCTCTGGAGAATGTGGATGAAAGCTGGGTGCTGAGAATGGCATGGGGTGCTTTAAGGAAAGCAGGTGTTCTGGCAGCTTCCAAGAAAGGGTTTGGATCCAGTCTGGAAGTTCAGCATGGTGTGATTTGGGATTACAGCGTAGTCTGGCTTTCCTAAATGATTCTTGTGACAATTGGAAGAGAAGCCTGCTGGAGCAAGCGCATCCCTTAGCAGGGACAATGCCTGATGTCACATTAAATCATGTTGTGGAGTTAAAAATCTCCATCCCACCTTAAGGAAGACTAAAACTAAATGAAAGGAAAGCGCCTAATGGGCGTGGGATCAAAAATGTCCTACTTTAGCTCCCACTTGTCTGCTGCTGGCATGTGGCAAACGAGCTGGGTGACCTTGAGGCTTGTCTTGCCTGGCTGTGCTGGCAGATGCCCTGGCAGATGAGCCCCGCTTCCCCAGGAATGAAAGGATTTCAGCAGGCTCATGATCCTCCTTCCTCCTCGTCCCTCTGTGCCTGTAATGTACAGTCAGGGCTGTTCCACTGCAGAGGGCAGGGAAGAGGGCTGGGTTTGGGGTAAATCTGAAATAAACAGCGCACCCAGCGTGTCAGCTCTGTGCCTTCGTGCACCTTGGGCTTTTAAATTGCCTGGAAATTTTAAATTCCCTGTTTGGAAGCCATGTGGATGTGGTGCTTGGGGATATGGATTAAGGGTAGAGAAGACAAGTGCTGTGTTAACAGTGGAAATTGATCTTGAATGATTCTGTGAAATGGTTCCTGGTGTACTTGAGGGGTTTTACTGCAGAGACACTGGGATTTTCTGTGTGCCCCTGGCAGAAGGGGGAGAAGTCAAGGACGCTGTTGCTATCAGAAGGGATGGAGAAGTGTCCCTGAAAACATCAAGTGGAGATTTGTTGAAGCTTTGGAGTGTTACGTTGGGAAAGGGGAGTCTGGCAGGGTTATTTATGCAGGCAGACACGTCATACACAAAAACTTTATCAGCTCCAGGGATAACACAGAAAAATTCCCTTCTGGTACTGAATTATCAGTGCCATTTTTGAAATCCATACTTAAAAATTGGAGTGAGAAGACCCCAGATGAGTAATGAGGATATTCCCATCATGGTTCATAAGGGAGCTGTGGCTGTGGGCAGGGTGAAGTGCCAGGTAGAAGCCTGATGATGAACAGGTCATAATGAGCAGGGGAATGTTTTTTTAATGAATCCTTTTTCATAGAGAAAGAGAAGAGTGTTTCAATTCATCTGCTCTCCCCCTTTTCCCCTTGCTCCTCCTGAAATCTTGGGATATTCAACAGAGATGAGTTTAGGTTATTTCCCTGGTTAGCAAAATGTGTTTCTCCCTTCTGTAGCTTGTTTGTTTGTTCCCTGAGAATAAAATACTCTTTCTTTGCAACTGATTCCTTTTTTAAATGTGTTAATATCTTCTATCAGGATCGTGCAAAGGCATAATGGACATATGACTTTAAATTTTTAATTTACAAAGTATCCAAGAAAAGGTAAAAATAAAATGCTGTTTTGTCACCTCTTTTGTAGTGCAGAATTTAAGCTTTGATGTTTAAATACCTTTTTCTTTTTTGGCATGGTGTATGGAATGTGAATTCCTATCAGAGCCTGTTTTTAGGGATGGGAGGGGATGTAGACTTAGTGTCACTTTATATTAAATGCTAATGAATTGTATTTTTTCTCATCTGTAAAATTTCCAGCATGGTATAGCACTATTAAAATACAATATTGAATATTTCAGAGTAAGCCTAGAGGTGCTGTCACACACTCAACTAAATCATCAGACTAATCTTTTTAGCTCCTGATATAATTGGCTCAGAAGTTAAGGATCACTCTGAAATACAACTGGAGCTGCTTGTTTTGTCATGAAAATCCACCATGGAGATCTTTAATTATATCACCTCTTTCATCTTGACAGTTCTTCAGCTTCCAGAATAAGTCTGTTGAGGGTTTTTTTTATTTACACAGTGTCCAATTTTATGAAGTGATTTACATATCAGATAAAGGCAATTTCTTTTTATTGCCCTGAAGGTCTTACAGTCTGACTGCAAAAGGGATTTGAAGGGAGGGTGGCACCTCTTGCTATGGGCACACAAAGTATCCTTGAGCTTTTCTGGGATTATTTAGTCGGGGCTGTGAGCCCTTAACTTTGTTGGCAGACCAGTCTTTTGTTTGCTGCTGCATATCCTTAGATCTGCCCCTGAGAAGAAGGTTTGTTTTTAAGACAAAGAGCTGCTTATATGAAAATACATAGAGAGAGCTGCTTTTAAAATTGTCTGTGCTCAAGGAAAGCAAGAGTTTGGGTTGGGAGGGACCTTCAAGACTATTCCATTCCACCCCCTGCCATGGGCAGGGACACCTTCCATTAGTACAGGTTGCTCCAGCCTGGCCTTGGACACTTCCAGGGATGAGACAGCCACAGCTTCTCTGCCCAGCTCACTGAGAATGGGGCTCATGGCTCTCATCCTCTAACAAAGCAACAGAGTTTCTTAAGCAGACAGATTGCAGGAGGCTTGGAGCTGACAGCAGAGGATTTCCTGCCTTTCTTGGAAATGCCCAAACACTCGAAGAACAATTAAACACTTCCCAGAAGGTGCTGGGCAGGAGGAGAGCCCAGAGATCCATACAGTGCTGTGCTTCCCATGCCAGGCTTGGGATTTGCCATCCTTCCCATTGTTCTGTGGCTGCTGAGCGCTTGAAAAGGAGATGTGTGAGAGCTCCAAGGACCAGCAGGGAGGAGGTGATGAGAGGCAGCGTTTGCATTTCCTGCCCTGGCCATTGATGCTGGTGTCTGGTTATTCCAGCAGAACCCTCTGACTGAGCAAATTCAGCCTCGGGGATGCCCTGAGGGCTCCTGGATGCTCCTGCTGCTCCTCCAGATCTGCTGCAGCTCTCTTGGAAAAATTGCTTCAGAGGCTTACAAGGGAGAGATCTCTGGATGGCTTTCATCTCTTGGGGAAAAAAAAATAAATCAGTGTTTCAGGAGAAATCTTGGTGGCAGATGGTGATGGCGTTGGTCCAGGAGAGCTTCCTCCTCCCTCCTTTGGATTTTTCTAGTTCTCAGACACGGAGGAGCTGTCGCTGCCCTGAATGTTCCTGTTGGATGATTTCCTGTAAGTGTCAGGAAAAAAACCCCAGTTCTTCATATCCTTGGAATAATTTTCTCCTCTTATTTGTGTGCCATTCCCCTTTCCTACAAAGAAAGGGTTTCTAGGGAAGTTTTGTCCCTGTAATGGAAGGAGTTCTCCAACAGGTGTTACTGCGTAGGGAATCCTTCGCAGCCTGCGAGAGAAGTACTTAATTTTGAGCTCACGTGCTTCTTCCTTGGATTCTTAACCTGTGGCTGGGATGTATATAATGAGAGATCCATAATTAACAATCATTTGGGGTAAGTTAATTACCTTAATAGGCTGTCTTTTCGAATTTATCCCTGGTGGCTTAGGGAAGGTACAGCCGAGCTGCTGGCAGATGGAGAGCACCAGCTGCTCCGTGCGGAGCCTTTCCAGCCGGTGCTGCAGGGAGGTGTGAGCCAGCTCTGGCTGCAAGTTCTATCCCACCTCAGAGGGTTGGATTTTCTTTTTAGGGCCAGTGCTGAGTGGAGATGGTGACCCCTGAGCCCAGCCTAGCTGCAGCCACTCCCAGCTCTGCTGGCATCATTCCTGTTTCCTGGTGAGACAGATAGTGGATAACTGGTGTGGTTTAACTCCACGCTTGATGTTCTGCCCCAATAAAAACTGAATTTGTGTACGTTAAAAAATGTAAGGTCTTGATGGCAGTGGGTGTGGGATGAAGTTTCCAAGGAAATGCTCTTTTTTTTTTTTTTTTTTGTGACCAGGAAAGCTGCCTAAAGCGATGGACCCAGGTGGTGTTTGCCCTAAAATCTGGAAGGTTTGTGTTGCTGAGTGTGGGAGTTCGGTGTGTGAACTTCACAACCAACTTTCAAACAAATATGTTCTTTGACTGAAGCTGTGCATGTGCCACCAGCTGAGTGCTGGGAAGTGGGAGCCTGTTAGCCTGTGATGGAGCAGCCCCTGTGGCATTTTCAGGCATGTGGCTTCAGAGCACTGTGTTTTTGGATGTTTGTCTTCCCTGCTGCACATCAGTGATGCCAGCTCCGAGTCCCCAGCCTCTGCTCTTTCCCCATTTTTACCCCTGTGTAGCCTGGCAGGGGGAGTTGGGGGGAAGATTGTTGTCTAAAAAAAATGGTGGGGATGCTTAAAAAAAATCTAATGCAGAGATGAAATTGCATGTTCTGACAGGTACAAAGACATTCCAGGAATCATGGAATGGTTGGTGTTGGAAGGGACCTTAAAGACCATCTCATTCCAACCCCTGCCATAGACAGGGACACCTTCCACTGTCCCAGGCTGCTCCAAGCCCCATCCAGCCTGGCCTTGGACACTTCCAGGGATCCAGGGGCAGCCCCAGCTTCTCTGGGCACCCTGTGCCAGGGCCCCACCATCATCACAGGGAAGAATTTCTTCCTAGTATATAAATCTCTCCTTTTAGTTTAAAACCTTTCCCCTTTGTCTTACCACTGTCTGCCTGTGTAAAAGTCCTTGGATTGCTCCTGCTCTCTCCCTCTGTTTGGCTGCCATTCAGATTCCTTTCCATTCATGAAAAGTTATTTTTGTTTCTGTTCTTGTTTGAAGTAAATGCCTCTGAAATGGAGAGTGATTGGGATTTGGATGTGTCTCCGGAAATAGAGCTTGCATCTTCTTTCAAGATTTCCTTTGGTGATGCTTGGGGGTGGCCTCTATGGAAATACATAAAAATAACTCAGTGGATTAAAAATACTTTGGGGAGCTGCCGGTGCCAGCAGCTCCTGGGAGCTGGAAATCTCTGGAAGGGCCTGTACAGCCACCAGATAAATATGCCTAGGAGAGAACGTGTCCTCCAACTTGTCAGGCTGCTGCCTGTGCAAAGACTGTTCCCTGAAGAGCCTGACATGAGGGATTCCTGCTCCAGAGGGAGAGGAATGAGGATTTTTTCATGTTCCACCCTCATCTGTTTGCAGATCAAGAATTTCAGTAAAACCTGAGATCCTGTTTTCCAGAGGAACATTGGTAACATCTATGCTGGAGCATGTCCAGGGAAGGGAGAGGAGTCGGGAAAGGGTCTGGAGCACCAGGAGCAGCTGAGGGAGCTGGGAAAGGGCTCAGCCTGGAGAAAAGGAGGCTCAGGGGGGACCTTGTGGCTCTGCACAGTCCCTGACAGGAGGGGCAGCCAGTGGTGGTCAGACTCTGCTCGCAGGGAACAGGGACAGGAGGAGAGGGAATGGCCTCAGCCTGTGCCAGGGGAGGTTTAAATTGGATATTAGGGAAAGTTTCTTCCCCAAATGAGTGGTTAAGCATTGAAACAGGTGCCCAGGGTATTGGTGGCACCCCCATCCCTGGAGGGATTTCAAAGCCATGTGATTGTGACTCCTGGGGACATGGGTCAGTGGTGGTCTTGGCAGTGCTGCATTAACAGTTGGGATTGTAGAGGTGTTTTCAGCCTTTATGATTCCATTATTCAGGTTCATTTTCTAAAAGTTCTTTTTTCCTTCTGGAAGCTACCATGAGGGTTGAATTCTGCTCCCATAAGCCCTAACATGTGGCTACATTTTTGCCTTTGCTCTGCAGCCTCTGCATCTCGTTAGCTGCAGCCTCTCCTTTAGCTCATTAATAGTGATTTTAATCTGTTCCAGTTCCCAGCTCTAATCGCAGATTCCATCAGATCAGGGGTTTCTCTTGATCTTTTCCAAGAAGCTCATTATCTAACACAGCTGTAAATGTTGCTGGGCCTGACACTGATGCATATTTTGTACCATGGGGGAATTTGACTAATAAAATAATCCAATTAGACATTTGTTTTTGTCTCCCTGCGGCATCTTAGATTACTTGTCTACCTCAGCTCTGTGTTGTAATTAGGGAAGGTTTGTACATCCTTTTGATGTAAAAGCACTGGTGTTATCCGTGGCTCTGGCTCTGGTTCAGAACTTGGGAAAAGGAATAGCTGGGGATTAAAGCTGCAGCAGGATCTGGCAGGGCTGTGGGGAGGGATGTCAGTGTTTGAGTGCTGTGCAGCAAATATTCAGAGCTCCTGAACGTGAGGGATCTGTGAACAGGAGCTGCGCTCATGTTGGAGGAGTCTCCTGTCAAAGACAACATTCTTGAAAATGGAAAGACCACAGTAATTCAGTTAATTCAGTGGAATTAATTAATTCAATGTAAACTGTTTTCACAGAATCACAGGATGGTTTGGGTGGGAAGGGACCTTAAAGAGTTCCAGCCTCCTCCCATGGTTAAGGACACTTTCCACTAGAGAGGTGCTCGTGCTGTAGCTGTGCCACACCCTGTCTCATTTTCTCTTTGTCTCCTCTCTCCAGTCTTCCCCTGGTTTGGCTTGGACATCGGAGGCACCTTGGTCAAGCTGGTTTATTTTGAACCCAAGGACATCACGGCCGAAGAGGAAGAGGAAGAAGTGGAAAACCTCAAAAGCATCCGCAAATACCTGACATCAAACGTAGCCTATGGCTCCACAGGCATTCGGGATGTGCACCTTGAGCTCAAGGACCTTACCCTGTGTGGACGTAAAGGCAATCTGCACTTTATACGCTTTCCTACTCATGACATGCCTGCTTTTATCCAAATGGGAAGCGAAAAGCACTTCTCGAGCCTCCATACTACCTTATGTGCCACGGGAGGTGGAGCGTACAAATTTGAGCAGGACTTTCGCACAGTAGGCATTTTTGGCTTCTATACCGTTAGGATCTGGTAGTGACGTTTCTTTGAAAGCTTCAAACTCCAAAACTTCCTCTGCACTCTCTTAAAATGTCTCTAAATCTTCCCTAACTCCAGTTAAACTTGGCATGTCGAGTCAAGTTGGCATCTCCGAATTAAAACACTTTTCTGCCCCTGAGCTTAACTCTTAAGTTATTCATTAATGATCTTTCTTACAAATCTTCCTCTCTGTTTTTAATCTCTGCTTGTGCTAATCTCAGTCTTTTTTGGTTTGTTTTTTTATTCATTGCTGTCTTTCTTTCTCCTGCTTTATTTTCTTCCTTTGCTCACCTGGTTTCGTGTCTAACGCCTGTGTGAATGAGCTGGTTGAGGTTCAGGCGGGTTTGGTGGTAAATGGAACTGTCAGGAAGTTCGTAGTTGGGGTTGGACATCATCATGTGGCTTCATTCTAAGTGGGGTCCTTGTTCATAGGTGAAAAACGTGGGATAAATATTTGTTTAGTCAGGGCTTGGAAAAATGCAAATAAAGAGGATTTTAGAGAGTCGTTAAGGGTGAAATGCCCTTTTAAGATCATCAAATCCAGCTGTTCCCCCAGCACTGCCAAGGCCACCACTGACCCATGTCCCCAAGTGCCACATCCACATGGCTTTTAAATCCCTCCACTGTTCCTGTGAAAAAATATCCCCTTATATCCAATTTTGTGGGATTGAGGCAGTGACATGAGAGAAAAATGATTTTATAACTTCCTCACCGTTTTTTGGTGTTCCTTGGGATGGATTTTGTGAGATATTTTGGTTAAACAGTGTAAGTTCCTCCTCATTTTTCCTGCCTTTTCACACCAGTGCCTCAGCATTGGGGCCTCAATCAGGCCTGTGGGAGTTACTGGAATTCTCTCTGTGTCCATCTGTGGATCCCAGATGGTTTTCCCCTGTTCCACCCCTGAGGGCTGGGGTACTTTAGGAGTCCCTGTGCTCTCCTGTGATCCGTACTCCCTCAGCCTCTGCAGGGAGCATGAGCATAACTGGATTGAGCTGGCAGTGAATGCATTTTTCCAGCCCTGACCATAAACCTTTCAAATCCCTGGCTGCTTCTTCAACATTCCTCTTTTTTCCTTGCCACCAGATGGGTGACCTTGAGCTCTGCAAGCTCGATGAGCTGGATTGCCTTGTGAAAGGAGTGCTGTACATCGACTCCGTGGGCTTCAATGGACACTCAGAGTGTTACTACTTTGAGAACCCCACGGATGCCGAGAGGTGCCAGAAGCTCCCCTTCAACCTGGAGAATCCATATCCACTCCTTCTGGTGAACATTGGCTCAGGGGTCAGCATTTTGGCTGTCTATTCCAAAGACAACTATAAACGGGTAACAGGCACCAGGTGAGTGCTGGGGGGGGGTAAAGGGACTTTGATTTTAGGGTCTGGAGAACATTTCTGCTTTTTGAAAGTGGTGAGAGGAATGGCCAAGCTCCTGCTCTTACTGCAGTTACTCCCTGCCAGCAAAGATCCCTCCTGGAAGAGAGGATCTGGATTTCATGGTCAGCCAGTCTCTATCAAAGCTGCTGTTTCAGTTGCCCTCCTGCAGGAATTAAAGGGCTTTGGTTATTTGTTTTGTTAGATAACATAGTTTGGGATTGTTAACTCTTATGGTTTAATCTAAGAAGTCAAGATTTCCATCCTGACTTCCAGAAGCTGCCAGCTTTTGGTGGAAGGGATAATGGCATAGCAGTAATTCCACACTTCTTGCCCATCTTGAAGGTGTGGCTCTTGTGTCCTGGTAAAGCCAAAGACTTCCGTGGCTTTAATCTTTCCTGGATTCCTTGAGAAGTAATAAAAATGATAATTACAATAATTTTAAATTCCCTCAGTACAGTTCTTACTCTTGCTATACATCATTAGTGTCATCTGTGCACTCTAAAGTGAACAAAACAGAGTTTTTCCCCCAAATTTTGGATATCTCTGCCCTGACTCCAGTTATCCCTCAGGACTAACATTTATTTTAAGATTAAGATCTCTGGATGCCGGGGAGGAAGTGGACAGTGTAACATATAAAAATCAAGGTCTCATTTCCCACCATGGCCTGTGCAGAAGGCTGTGAGGGATTCCTTACAGGCTGAGTTTCAGGAATGGGGTGACCTGATCTAACTGGGATGCAGAGCCAAACAATCTGAGCTTTCATTTTCATTTTGCTTTACCTGCAGCCTTGGAGGGGGAACCTTCTTTGGGCTGTGCTGCCTCCTGACGGGCTGCTCCACCTTCGAGGAGGCCCTGGAGATGGCATCCCATGGGGACAGCACCAAGGTGGACAAACTGGTGAGGGACATCTACGGAGGAGACTACGAGCGCTTCGGGCTGCCAGGCTGGGCTGTGGCATCCAGGTAAGGCCCTGCCTGCTTCTCAGTTTGGTTTTGTTTCCACTGGAGATCCTGCAAGGATGAAAAGCTGGATTTGGTACCTTAGGAGAGCAGCCATTCCTAAGAGAGCTAAGTTAGAAATTAATCCTTCAAGAGGAATCACTTGGGTTAAATCAGCAGTTCCCGTTTTCTCCTGGAATTCTGAATGGAACCTTTAACCCTAAAACTGTCCTTACAGCTTTGGAAACATGATGAGCAAGGAGAAGAGGGAATCTGTCAGCAAGGAGGACCTGGCCAGGGCCACTTTGATCACCATCACCAACAACATCGGCTCCATAGCGCGGATGTGTGCCCTTAACGAGGTATTTTGGGAATCTCCTCCCTTGCTCCCTGCCTCAAACATCACCTGTGTGCTGCTGCCTGCTTGAGGAACTGCTGCCTTTCTTTGGGAACAGCTCTGGGGGACCACTGGGAGAGGAGGAAAGGAGGGAGAGAGGGTATAAGGCTGGATATCTTCTCCTGTGTTGTTTTTATGAGTTGCTCTGGGTTTCTTGGCCAAGCCCCACCGCTGCCACAGCCGCTGCTGCATCTTTGTGCTTTCAGCTTCTTTACAGTGCTGCCTTGTTGCATTCATGTCAAGCAGCATTGTACAGGGCTATGAAAGAGCAGAGACATGCTCTGCACTCCATCCTGAGCCTGCTTCCACGGGATTCCAACAGGATCCAGCATCCTCCTGACTCCTCTGGCTCTCTATTTACCTTCATTGCAACCAAAATATGAGGCAAGGTGTGTTCTAAACAGCCTTGCTTGTAATGTATCTGCTGATTTCTTGCTCTGGAGCTCAGCTGAATGAGAAGAGGATCCTGAATAGTTCAGGGGAAGTGTTAATCAGTGTGGGAAGGGAAGGAAAATCCATAGAAGAATACGAGTGTAGGAACAGGTAAGATTTGATCCTGATTACTCAGAGGAAGAAATGAATTATTTTCTTACTAGAGAGCAAGAAAGCTTCAGAGCTCAGATCAGAACTATTTTTGGATGGAAAAGCTAGGCTGGAAGTCTGAGCTTGGATCAGAACTATTTTGGGATGGAAAAGCTAGGCTGGAAGTCTGCTTTAAATACAAAATATCACTACTTGGTTGGTCTTTTCCTTTCTTTAAAAATTATGTTGGTTATGGGCTCCTAATTAGTTTTTCCCTCCAATTTAACAGTAGAGTCACTCAGATATTTCATGATGAGTCAAAAGCCAGAGCTGGGGGGAGATGGCACTTGATGATCAGTGTTCCCAGGCAGTGTAAGGATTTTGGAGGAAGGTCTAATTCTATCCAAATTCCTGAGTTAGAAAGGCTATGGGTCAGCCTGGGAATTTCAGGATAGTGTGGAAAAGTCTGAGGAAGAGCCTGGCTTAAAATGACCTGGTCCTTCTTTCTGAGGGAATTGTGGGTGGTTTTCTGCAGGTTCTGCCAGACACTTTCAGCAGGCACTTAAATCATAGAATTTCAGAGCTATTTAGGTTGGAGAAGTCCTTTAAGATCATTGACCCCAACTGTTCCCCCAGCACTGCCAAGGCCACCACTGACCCCTGTCCCCAAGTGCCACATCCACATGGCTTTGAAATCCCTCCAAGGATGGGGACTCCAGCACTGCCCTGGGCAGCTGTGCCAGGGCTGGACAACCCTTACCATGAAGAAATTCTCCCAAATACCCAATCTAAGCCTCCCCATGCCCAGTCTGAGGCCGTTCCCTCTCCTCCTGTCCCTGTTCCCTGGGAGCAGAGCCGGACCCTCCCCTGGCTGCCCCCTCCTGTCAGGGACTGTGCAGAGCCACAAGGTCCCCCCTGAGCCTCCTTTTCTCCAGGCTGAGCCCCTTTCCCAGCTCCCTCAGCTGCTCCAGACCCTTCCCCATGTGGGATTTTCATCATTGCAAGCAGAAAATAGAATTTAGCCTTAATATTCCTTTTTCTTTTCCCCTTAACACTTTAAGAACATCAACCGTGTGGTGTTTGTGGGCAACTTCCTTCGGATCAACACCATCTCCATGAGGCTCCTGGCCTATGCCCTGGACTACTGGTCGAAGGGACAGTTAAAAGCACTTTTCTTGGAACATGAGGTGAAATTCCTTTGTAAAATTAATCTCATGGCAAAATGCAAATCCTTGGAGCACTCTGGAAACAGTCATGTGGAGCTGTTGGGTGCACTCAGTGCAGAAGGTCCTCCAGGGCTTTGTTGCTACAGCCACAGCTTTTCCCTTTTCCCTTTTCCCTTTTCCCTTTTCCCTTTTCCCTTTTCCCTTTTCCTTCCCTTTTCTGTCTTATACAGTACCTCCCTGTAGTTGTATCTTTCCCCTTTCCTTTATATGTTGTTAAGGTTACACCATGTGTGTAATAGCCTGGGGAAGGGAGGGCACCAGGGAGACTTTGCAGAGCCTAAAGGGGTTCCAGGAGAGCTGGAGGGACTTGGTTCAAGGACCTGGAGTGACGGGACAAGGGAGAATGGCTTCCCACTGCTAGAGGGCAGGGTTAGATGGGATATTGGGAAATAATTTTTCCCTGGGAGGGTGGGGAGGCTCTGGAGTGGAATGGAATTTCCAGAGAAGCTGTGGCTGCCCCTGGATCCCTGGAAGTGTCCAAGGCCAGGTTGGATGGGGCTTGGAGCAACCTGGGGTAGTGAGAGGTGTCCCTGCCCATGGCAGGGGTGGCACTGGATGATCTTTAAGGTCCTTTCTGCCCCAACCATTCCCTGATTCCGTGGGTGTTGCTGTTCCTGTGCCAGGTGGATTCTCACTGGATGTTCCCATCTTCCCCTCAGGGTTACTTTGGTGCCGTCGGGGCTCTCCTGGGACTCCTGGACTCAGCCTGACTCCGTGCAGGATCTGTGTTGGACCTATGGATTCAGGGCACTCCCTGGGCCACTGAGCCCGTGGTTTGGGGGTCACTGAGCCCACGTTTCGTGTCACTGCCCCCACTGGGACTGTTCCACTGTGGTGGCCTGTGGGGACACGCAGGGATGGGTGTCTGTAAGAGTGGAAATCCGTGTGGGATTACAGCACAGGTTTGTTCCAAAGGATGTGATTGGAATACTCTGGCTGGACGTGGGGCTCTATGGGGAGGTCTGTGGGGCATTTCAGTCACGTGGAATTGCCATTTTTAGGCAGTTTTACTCCACGTTTAATGACGGTGACAAAGCAGAGCAGGGGCACTCTGCTCCTTCCATTGGGATCCCTTGGAGTTCCCAGGTCAGTTCTGTGTTCACAGTCAGAGCTTCTCCACGTGCTGGAAAATGGTCTGGGAAGGGGGAAGAGCATCAGCACAGCCCTGGTGTGAAACTCCATGTGGCCCACTGTGCTCTCAGCCAGGCTTGATCCCTGTCCCACACATCCCGATCTCTGTCCTAGGGATGGAAGGCACGGCACAGCACGGATCTGTGCCTCAGGGTGATTCCCATTCCAGCCTCCAGCACTCCTGCACATCCCTCAGCACCCTCTGGGATGGTGTTTGGGGTGTCTGTCAGCCCCCAGCCTTGAGATCTGAACTTGAGGATGGAACAGGGATATTCGTTGTTTGTTTGTCCGGGTTTTTCTTTCTCTCTGTTACCAAACTCCACCAAAGAGACACTTCCTTCAGTCACACTTGGATCTCTGTAATATTCATGTTACATTTATTAATGGCTACACTCCTGTCATTTTGGGGGGATTTCTCCCCTTTCCATGCATGCTGTACTCCCTGTTTTCCCTGTGCCACACAGCCTGCGAGCGGGATCCTGTGGGGTGGAGCCCCTGGGGAAGCTGCACCCTTGGGAAGGGGGGTTGGGATGGATCCTGCACGCTCAATAAACTCTGTCTCAAAGCAACGAGGTATCTGCACCTTCCCTTGGGATGTGAGCTCATGGAGACATGGATTTGGAAGTGCTCTGACTTCCCAGCGAGCAGCTCCATGGATCTGTCCCCTGTTCAGATCCTTCAGATGGTGTCAGGGTTTATCCCAGGATAGGGAATCACCATCACCCTGACCCCAACACACCCTTCCAGCCCTGGTTTCTTTCCAGACAAACCAGTTTCCAGCTCTCTGATGCCCTTGGGAGCCTGGCTGGAGGTGCTGGACGGCCCCAAGCCCTTCCCTGCCCTGTGAATCCCACCCAGCTCTGCCCATTGCTGTATCCCTGGATCTGAGCACTCCAAGGTGGGTTCCTGGTGTGGCAGCTCCCTCTGAAAAAGGAGGAAGCTGCAGATTCAGAGGGTGTTTGCTTTGCTGGGCAGAAATGTGTTTGTCTCTAGATCTCTGAGCTGGGATTCTGGACACAGCCAGGGATTTGATCACAGTAAAATCAGGGAAAAGAACACAGGGCTCATGTGGAAGGTGATCTGTGCTCACCGGGGAGGAAAACGTTTGTTTTTCCTGCACCCTAACACAGGTTTCAGTTGTGTCCTGCTCTGTTCCATACGGTGGTACTGGAGAGGTGAGGGCTGGGAGCGGGATCATACAGCTCAGGGAATGGTTTGGGCTGGAAGAGACCTCAAAGCCCCTCTCATTCCCACCCCTGGGAATTCCCACACCTTCCACTATCCCAGGGTGCTCCAAGCCTGCTCCAGCCTGGCCTTGGGCACTTCCAGGGGTGAGGCAGCCACAGCTTCTCTGGGCAGCCTGTTTGGGATCAGCTGAATTCAAGTTCTCATTTATTCTTCATTCCTTTTGCAATCACACAAAAGGTTCCCAAACTCTCCATTAAAAACATCTCCATTTCCAGAGTGCTGACTGAAGGGTTTCTAGACTCAACTCTTGCTGTACCACCTAAAACTTAACACACACGTACCTGGCTGGCCTTTCACCCACCCTCATGGCCAAAACTCATGGGAAAAGCACAGAAACTTTGGCTTTTTGGAATATCTGTGTGCCTGGGACCTGTGTGGCTCCTTGATGGAACAGGTCAGTGCTAGGCTGGGCTGGGGAGGGTGTGTAAATCCTTGGGATACACAGGAAAAAAACCTGGCTTTTATTAATCACAGCAGCCTCAGGGGCTGAGGGCTGACAGCAGAACCCACCTTGCCATGGTTCTGCTGTGGGGAGCTGGGAAAGCTCTGCAGGGCTGGCAATTCCCAGCAGCAATCCCACAGCCTGATCCAGCACAAGCTGTCCCTGTGTCCCTGTGGTGTCCCCTGGGCACAGCATCCTGTAAATTCTCCACATCTTCACTCTGTACCTTTGTGTGTGTAACTCCCTTTTCTCTGGATTTTCAAATAGATCCAGCACGGTCTGATCCCAGCACCAAAGTTCCTGGCTTGTTGTTTATCCTATTTTTTTTTTTTTTTGTAAACTGCTTGGTTTTTTTCTTCTTGTTATAAAATATTACAGATATTTTTTATATGCTTCACACCCTTTCTTTGCTTCCTGTCTCGTTCTTGCAGCTCCAGCACAGTGGGATGGATGTTGGTGGGAATGAGCCGGAATGTGCTGGGGAAATCGGGGTCAACCAACTTGGTTTTGAGCTTACTGAAAATAATTCTTCACAATCCTTGATTGTTTCTCCCTCCCTGCATGTTTCAGGCTCTGGGAATTTCAAAGCATTTTAAAGGAGGGGAAATTTTTTTTTTTTTAAAGAGCATTAATTATTCTGGGGGAAATTGCACCATTTTTGGCTCTGATGAAAAACTTCATTGCTGATCGTTGATACAAATAGGATTGGTGGGGAGGGCAGAGCATCAATCCAGAGCAGGAGCTGTGGGGTGGAAGCACCAAAATAATTGTTTTGTGCAGCTCAGTGGGAGATCCAGACTTTGTCCCAGCAGTGGGAATTGCCTCCCAGCAGTGGGAATTGCCTCCCAGCGAGCTCATCATCCCAAAAATAGCTTGGAAGGGCAGCCAAGCGCTCAGTCCCCGTGGATCCGTCTGGAGAAGGTGAACGGAACATTGGGGGAATGGCTTCCCACTGCCAGAGCTGGATGGGATATTGGGAAGGAATTGTTCCCTGTGAGGGTGGGGAGGTCCTAGAATGGATTTCACAGAGAAGCTGTGGCTGCCCCTGGATCCCTGGAAGTGTCCAGGGCCAGGTTGGATGGGGCTTGGAGCAGCCTGGGACAGTGAAAGGTGTCCCTGCCCATCCAGGAATTGGAAGGGGATGGGGTTTAAAGTCCCTACTAATCCATGATTTCGGATTCCGTGATTTCGGTGATGTCCAGGTGGGATCCGGCACTAGAGGGCAGCAGGGACCGGGTGACAGCGGGACAGGGACAGAGGACGGGGACAGGACCCGAGGGTGTTCCACCTCCTCCTCCTCCCGTCCTGCAGGGATCCCAACCTGGGGTGGCCCCAGCTCAGCCACCCCCATGGGGACAATCAAGGGCCTTGAGGAAGAGCGGGAGTGAGGAGGGGAGGGGATTGCAGCTGCACCCCAGGAGATCCCAAAGCGCTGAGCCGGGAGCTGAACCCTTCCCAACCCTGCGGGAAGTCAGCGTTAGGGGTTTGGGCCGGGATTTGGGCTGGTTGGAGGAACAGCCTCTCCCTAAGCAGGAAAGCTCCCCAGTGCCTGGAACCTGCAAAATCCTCCCTGGCTGGGGGTTTTGGGATGCTCTGCAGCCCACCCACCCTCATGGGATGGTGTCCCCATCGGCTCTGCTCAGGGACAGGGATGCTGCTGGGACCTCAACCCCAAACCAGCCCCTCTTCCAGCCCTGGGGTCCCTCCCGTGCTGGGGACATCCCCGAGGTGACAGGGAACAAAGGACGGGGGGACAGGCCCCCTGCAAACACACCCCCGCTTCCAAAACCTGCTTTTATTTACATTTCAAGTCAAATCACATGCAAACTCTTGGTTGTTTTTTGTTGCTTTTTTTTTTTTTTTCTTTCCTGGTTTTTCCTTAAGAAGAGTGTGATTAGCAAAAAAGACGCATTATTAGAATTTTCAAATAGCAATTAAATATACAAAAATAGAGCTTACAAAAAAACCGAACAAAACAGAGGAGAAAAAAAAACCAAAAAAAACAAACCAAAACCAGCGAATGTTTTAAAAAATATTCTGCTGCAGAATTTGTAGTGTACAAACACGTCTATGAGGCTCCACGCTCCATAAACAGTCCCGGGTTTTTAGGGAGGGGGGGACGGCACCAGGAGCCCCCCCAGCCCTGCCCCCGGGAACGCCGCTGCCGTGTAATACTGACACCCCCCTCCCCCAAACCCCGGGAATGCGACTGGTGAGGATGGCAGGGACACCCAAAACTTGTGGTCAGAGAGGCGAGGGGGTGGCCCAGCTTCCCCCCCAGGCGCTGGTGGGGTTTCGGGGTGTTTTGGCAAGGGAAACGCTGCCCCGAGACCCCCGGGGCGGGGCTGGAAGCGATGGGATGATCCCAAAGGCCGGGATTTCTGCCTCCTCCCACGCCATGGCTCTCGCTGCTGCTGAGGCCACCGTGGTGCCCCTTACAGGGACTCCAGGCCCCTGAGGTAGCCGAGGAGGAGGGGCAGCCACCCCCGGGAGAGCAGCGGAGGAATCCAAACCCGGGACACCCCACAGAGCCACCACCGGGGGTGACAGCAGGTGCCGAGGGGACACCCAACCGCAGCACGACTGCAGGGGAGAGACCCCATTTCCTGCTGGGAACCGCGAAGGCAAAGGAACCGAAGGCGAAGAGGAGGGAGCAGGAACCGGCCGCGATGCTCCGGGGTCCGCGGGGCAGGAGGTGCCGGAGCTCGGGGACCGTGGCGCTGCTCCCGGAGGTCGCTGGGTGCCACCGCGCCGCTTCCCGGCGGCCGCGGGGCTGGAGAAGGGAGGTGCTGGAAGAAGGATGTCGTGCCGAGGCCGCCGAGTCCCCTCGCGGCCCTGGCGGAGGATCCGAGCCCAGGCTTCATCCCGGCAGGATTCGGGGCTGCTCAGCTGCGGCCGAAGTGCTTTGGTTGTGTCCGAGCGCCGCGGGCGGGCGCGGGCCGGGCCCGGCCCGGGAGGGACTATACGATGTTCTGAGAGCCGGGCAGCGGCCCCTGCGGCGGGCCCGGGTCCGGCTTCCCGTGCAGCTGCGCCAGCTGCAGCACCGGCATGTTACACAGGGGACACACCTTCCGCACCTCCAGCCACTTGATGAGGCACCTGCGCACACGGGGACACGGCCGTCAGTGGGGACACACGGGACAGCAGTGGGGACACACGGGACAGCACTGGGGACACACAGGACAGCACTGAGGACACACCAGATATCACTGGGGACACACGGGACAGCACTGGGGACACACGGGACAGCAGTGGGGACACCCTTGACATCAATAGGGACACATCTGACATCAACAGACACACCTGACAGCACTGAGGACATCCCTGACATTACTGGGGACACTCCTGACACTGATGGGGACACATGGCACATCACTGGGGACACCCCTGACATTACTGGGGACACTCCTGACACTGATGGGGAGCTGCAAAACTCCCCCCCAAAGCCCCCTGACCCTGCCCTGGAGCTTTGCTGCTGCCCAGTTTTTAATTCACCATCTGGGAGCCTTTATGTTTTACTGGGATTTTTCCTTTTTGGGCTCTGTGTGTGTGTAGACAGGGATTTTGTGTAGATATGTTTTAAATATAATTTATATTTATATTTATATTTATATTTATATTTATATATGTATTTGTATTTATATTTATATCCCTATTTATGTTTTTTTATTTTTAAAATAGTGATATAAAAATGCATAAGCCTACTAAAAAATAAAATATATATATAAAAAGTGTCTGTGAAATTATAAATAATCTATAAATAATGTACTGATGATACACAATCACGTGTGTGTGCATAAATAAATAAAAATTGTGTAAATAATTCTGATATAATCATACTATTATGTATGTTATGTATTATATATTAATATATATTATATATTATATTATATATATATAATTATATAATATAATATATGTATATAACTATATATAGTGTATAGATATATATATATATAAATATATATAAACTAGATATAAATATATTATATATAGATTTATATCTAGTATATACAGTACCTATATAAACATATAAATATGTAATGTATATATAAATATACAGAACATAAAAATATCTGTAATATATAGTAGAATATTATGTTATATTAGCATATAGTATACTATATAGTATTATTATTATTATTATTATTATAAATAGTAACATAAATTTTAGTGGGTTTGCTTTATATAAACCACACCTATATAAAAGATATCTATTTACATTTTTCATGGAATTATGGATGGAGTTGGAAGGGATCCATGAGGATCACCAAGCTCCTGACTCAGCACGGGGCACCCTACGAGTGAAACCCCAGATCCCCAAACTGGGAATCAGCTTCCCAGCTCCCACCCTCTGCTGCTCCAATTCATCCAAGAGGGTTTTTCCTGCCATTCCTGCCCTGGGATGGGGGTGGGAGAGCCCACACTCACTTCCTGTGGAAGGCATGTTTGCAGGGACAGATCCCCAGCTCGTCCTTGGGCTTGAACTCCTCCAGGCACACGGCACAGATCTGCAAGGGAAGTGGCAGTTGGTCAAAAAGGAACATTTGCACATAAAAACTGCAAAATGGCCAAAATCGTGGAATCACGGCATGGTTTGGGTGGGAAGGGACCTTGAGATCATCCAGGGACACCTTCCACTATCCCAGGCTGCTCCAAGCCCTGTCCAGCCTGGCCTTGGGCACTTCCAGGGATCCAGGGGCAGCCCCAGCTTCTCTGGGCACCCTGTGCCAGGGCCTCCCCACCCTCACAGGGGTGGAATCCCCCCAAACCCTTTCCAAATTTTGCTGCCTGAGCTTCAGGATCGCAGGCTGAGGCTTGAGTCTCCCTTTCCTGGTGGAAAAAGCCCCAAAGCTGGGGTGTGTTTGAGGTTTTAGGATGCAGGGGGATGGATCCTGGCTGCTGCCTGGTGCCTGGGACAGAGCTGCATCCCCAGGGACACCTCTGGGAAGAGGAAAATGCAATGTGCTGTTGCCATCTCCATCCCAGGGCTGGGAAAGCTGGTGGCTCTTTTCCCAGCAGGCAAAAGACTCAGCCAAAACCTCCCTCCCCCTCGCAGCCAATTCCTCCTGGCTCATTTGCGATGTCCCAGGGGATTTTGGATATTCCTGGGTGGTTTTCCCAGCCTGGGATCTCTCAGTGCACCAGGGCCAGGTGCAGCTGTTGGGGTCACCCCCTGAGGAACACACACACACACATCCCGAGCTCCCCCAGGGCCTGGGAGAGGCAGAGTGATGGAAAAAAGGGGAAAACCAGAGCCAGAGATGGGGAGGGAAGAGCTGGGCGGGCGCTTTCCCTCCGCAGGGCTCCGGGCAGCTGCCCCATCATGTTGGAAAATTCCCACCCCGTCCTCTGCTTTCCAGAAACACTGACTGCAAACGCCAAAATACAAATGCCCAAAATGGGATCTTTTTGAGCTAACCCTTCCAGGCTTTCCCAAATTCCAGGGAAGAGCTTGAGCAGCTGCTCTCTTCCCCACAGAGCCCTCGTCCTCCCCAAAAGCTGGGAGAGCTGCAGCCAGCTGGGAACAGAGGAGGAGCAGGAGGAGGGCTGAGCTTTATCACGGCCATTCCCGGCTCTGGCACATTCCCAAATCCCTCCTCCAAGCCATGTCTCACCCCAGGAAGTGCTTTGAAGCCTGTGTGCCGACAAAAACCCCAGTGCAGGTCGATTTAATGGGAGTGGATCAGGAATAGGGGCCTGCAGCAGGGACTGCTCCAAACCCTGGGGCCCTTGGGATTTACCCTGGGGCTGTGGGGAGAGGAGGGTGAGGATAAAACATGGGATGGGCTTTGCTCAGGGGATTAAAATAAAATAAATAGTGGCTTATAAACAACTGGAGCCGGCACTGAGCAGATGAGCAGCCTCGTGCCCGGATGTGGGTGGGCATTTTTGTTGTCTCTAGGGGAATAAACAAATCCAGGCCGGGATTCGAGCAGATTCCTGCTCAAATTCAGCAGGAAAAATGGGCTGTGAATAGAAACGCTCAGCCCCAAAAACCCTGCAAGACCATGGAGGAAAAATTAAGGTGTTTCAGCCCTCGGGGGGCGGGGAGGGAGGAGCGGATCTGCCTCTCCCAGGAGCAGGGGGAGCGCCTTTATCCTGGATTTCAGTTTTCCCTGCCCAAAGCTGCGCTGATGTTGTCACGCCCAGAGGGGACGTCCCCGCCCAAACAGGGACACTGTTTACACAAGGCCCAGCCTGCCTTGGCCTCCCCTTATCCACAGCTTCTTATCAGCGTGATAAGAACGCAATAAATAACAATAACGCTGCAGGAAAACCCAAGGGGAGCCAGGAGGAGGGAGAGGGTTTCATCTCTCCAAAGCACAGCTGGCTGCGTGCTCTGCCCCTAATAGAGTTGCATTTGAGGGTTTTCCCCTTCCCCAGGGTGAGGAAGAGGAGGGTGAGGGAGCCTTCGTTGCCCCAGGATGTGCTCACCTCATGGAGGTTCAGCTCCTTCACCTTCTCCTTGAGTATGACCTGCAAGGCAAAGAGCTGGGGTCAGGACAGAGCTTCTGCCGTGAGCATTCCCAGGAAAAACCCCCACAAAGGGATCCCACTGAGTGTCCCAGTAGAACTGGAAACTCCCCCAGTAGAACTGGAAACCCTCCAGCCAAACCAGCACAGCCAGGGAACACAAGGGGCCCTGTGCAGGGACAGGAGGAAGGGAGCCCTGGGACAGATAAAACCACAAGGACCAAATCCAGGGGGTTTCCTCCCACATTTAACCCTCCTGGGCTCCCACACTCTGCCACTTCATTTTCCCTCCATCCAAGCTGAACACCTGGAGAGGGCTATAAATCCGGGATAACTGTGTGTTATCAGCCCAACTCTACCCAGATTCCTGCTCGGATCAAGGGATCAGAGGCAGAAAATCCCACAAATCCTGGAGAAAACAGGACGTGGCAGCAGCAGCCTGACATCCACCTCAGGGCTGTGTTTATTTTAACTGCTGAGCGCAGGTGGGTGCAGGGATTTGGAGCAGCCAGGTCCAACCCTGGGAGCAGATCCAGACCCCATAAAATATGAGTTTGGTGGCTCTGCAATGGGTGAGGGCTGGAGAGGTTGGGGTGCTCCAGAGGTGGAGATGTTCCCACTGCTCAGGAGCTTAGTGGGAAACTGGGAGATTTGTGGATGAGCAAATGAGGAATGGTCCTGGGGGGCCCAGCTGGGAAGGGACAATAAAATCAGCAGGGATAGATTGGTCTGGGTGTTACAGCTGCCCATTGAGGGCCAGAAACCTCCCAAGGAGAGGAACAGCATAAGGAAAATGGATGGATTTGGCACTAGGGAGAAGGAAAGGGAAAAAAAAGTCAGAGTATCATCTCACCTGTTTGTAGGCGTAAAGCTCTTTGTGTGCCTGATGCCTGAGCCTGCAATGAGACCAGGGACAAATGTGAGGCCAGGCAAAAAAATTGGGATTATTGTAATACCTCAAACATTCCACTTCTCTCCTTTCCAGCTTTAACATGTTGTATTTTAAATTTTTTATTTCAGAAATGAGAATGGCCACAGGAAATTACATGCTTAGGCAACATCCAGCTTTCTCTGTCGCTGGGAGGGCAAAATCTCCATCCCAAAGCACACAACTCCTCCCTTATCCCTCTTTTGACTCGCCTGATTTTCCAAGCAGACATCACCCATGTGGTTAAGACCAGAAAAAGTGGGTGAGGAAATCACAATCTGCCATAAATCCCCTCAGTTTCCACCCACTTCTGCTGGCAACAACTCCAGCACTGAAAGCAGCACTGTTCTGCAAGTGTTGGGGGTTCAGACCTGAGGAAAGCCCTGCTCCAACTGCAGCAGGGACAGGGAAGGAGCCCCCATCACGCTGCTTGGCTGACACTGAGTTCCTCAAACTCAGGTTTATCCTCAATTCTAAGCTCAATCTACTTTATCCTGAGGGATGGAGAGGAATGGGATGAACCTCTTCCAGGAACACCTGCTGCAGCGGGAAGTCCAGCAGGAATTTTAGGCCTCAAGCAAAATTCTGCTTCCATCCCCTCCCTCTCCAGCCTCCCCTCTCCAGAGTCAGAGCCAGGAGAATGCTCCAGAGGCATCTGCTGGCTGGAGAAAACCATTATGCTCCTAAAAGAAATACATTTAAAATTAAAATAACCGATATTGCCTCTCATTACCAGACATGGCATTTAATAAAGTGCTTGGAAAACTCAGGAGGGGAAGTCCCCAGGGCTGAAGAGTTGGCCAAGGACTTTCAATACGGAGTCAATGTGTGGCTGCAGGGCTTGGAGAGCCATAGGAATATTTTCCCCAGCCAGCCCTGAGTGTGACTTCAGATGGGAAACCCCCTTGCCTGGAATTTCTCTTCTCCAAAAATATTCTGAGGGCTGTCTGAAACCCCAGGCTGTTTCAGCCTGAGCTCCTGGGGGTTTTCCAACCCTGCTGCGCCGCAGTGGGGGAGTTATAAAAATGGGATGGAAAAATATTTCCGTATGTCTGACACCCTCCCCCAAAATGTCGTGGGCCTTAGAAGTTGAGGGATGGGTAAAAATGCTCCATAATGCTGAAGGGAGAGATGCAGGAAGTCAGGAAGTTTCATGGGGAGCCATCCCTCCTGCTCAAATAACGCTGCCTGCAGAACCATGGCAAACACTGCGGCAGGCAGGGAGGAGGAGGAGAAGAGGAGGAGGAAGAGGAGGAGGAGGAGACTGGGGTCTCATCCCTCTGGCAGTGACCCTGAGCAGAAACATGAGCAGAAGATGCAGGAACAATAGAGGGAACAGGATGAAACCGGCCCAATCCGCAGGGATGCGGTGGCTGGGAAGGCGCTTATGAAACACAGATGGGGAGAAGCGAGGCGTGCGGCTGGAGACCACAGACGAGGCAAAACTCGCCCGGAATGGGAGGCAGCATCCTTCTGCATGGAGCTCTGAGTGGCCACCAAGGGTTTGGCCCCCCTGAGCCAAAGCCACTGGAGCAGCTTGCAGCAGTGGTGGGGAAGAAGCGACCACCTGGCCGCGGATCTGCAAAGCTCCGTGCTGGAAGCGCGGATCTGCAACGCCCTGGGCTGCAGCTGAGCCAGACAGGGAGATTTTCCCAAAAAAAACCCTCCCTGGAGGTTCTGGGGAGCAGCACGAGCACATCTGGTGCTGCAGCGTGCGAGCTCAGCCTGCTCCTCCTCGCTCTCTGAGCCAGGATCCTGGGCCAGATGGGTCCTGGTGGGGGCTGGTGCAGCTGTCGTGAGGTGAGGAGACCCCGGATCCTGGCAGGCGTTATTCCCTGTGGGAGCCGGCTCCATCCATCTCGTGTCAAGTGCTGTGACTCCCCAGGAATTCCTGGCAGATGTCTGACCAAGATAAGGGACCACACAGCGCCTGGCTGCTGATCCTGTGAGCTGTCACCCTCCCTGAAGGAACAACCGCCTCTCCCGGGCTTTGGGATCTCTTCCTGCAGGAGTGGGAGCTCCCTGCTTCCCTGGGTGACTGAATCACTGAAATCAAGTGAACAACTATGGGTACAAAATGCAGAGGGAAATTTTTTTGCAGGTTTACCTCCAGGATCTGCTTATTAGATGCTTTATAGTAGAAGGAAAGGCCCTGGGCACTGGCTTTTTATCCCATCGTTGTGTTGCTGTCCCCAGCTCAGGCAGGCTCCTTGGGCTCTTCATGGAATCACAGAATTGTTTGGGTTGGAAAAGCTCTCTGAGATCCTGCAGTCCAACTGTACCCCAGCACTGCCAAGGCCACCACTGACCCCTGTCCCCAAGTGCCACATCCACACGGCTTTTAAATCCCATGGGGACTCCAACACTGCCCTGGACAGCTGTGCCACTACCTGGCCATGCTTTGGGTGAAGAAATTTTCCCTCATATCCAATCTAAACCTCCCCTGGCACAGCCTGAGGCTGTTCCCTCTCCTCCTGTCCCTGATCCCTGGGAGCAGAGCCTGCCCCCTCCTGTCAGGGAGTTGTGCAGAGCCAGAAGTTCCCCCCTGAGCCTTTTCCTCCAGGCTGAGTCCCTTTCCCAGCTCCTTCAGCCACTCCTGATGCTCCAGACCCTTCCCCAACTCCACTCCCTTCTCCAGACACAAAACCCAACCACTGTGTTGGATCCTGGCAGGCCTGAATGCAGAAGGAAACAGGTCTGAAAAAAAAAAGGCTTTCTAGGGGGGCTGTGTACCCTGAGCCTGCCAGAGATTTTGAGCTGCTCCAGGCTGGGCAGGGATGAGCCCTGGATGATCCACAGCAAAGCATGGAGAGAGGATGCTGCAGCCTTGACCCAGAGTGAGGGTGACACTGCTCAGCTCAGCATCCTTCTGCACTGGGCTTGCTGGGACCGAAGGCAACACGAGTTTATCACTTTCATTAATTCACCAGAGAACAGACACAACCAGCTCCCTGCAAAATCTCATTTCCTTGTTCTATCTTTTTTATCTGTAATTTTGGCGAGGCAGAGGCAGCAGCCATGAGGGATCTGAGCTCTGACCTGAGTGGCTTGCGGCAGCAGAAGAGCTCGAGGTTCACCTGAACAGCACAGGCAATGATGATTTTTGTTGTGAAATTCCTACTGGACTCTGCTTTGAAACAATCCAATTAAAAATGTCACTTTTCCCCCACTTGGAGCGGGCAGCACAGCCCGTATTGACACAGCTGCAAAGCACAGCCCATGTCCTCTCCTTCCCCTAGCACAGCTTTTATTTAACGCTCTCAGCTCTGTGATTTGGGTTGAATACACCTGGTATTGGCTCTTCCATGCTCCAGATGCCTTCCCAGCTGGGGATTCAGGGGATGCTCTGATCCAGAGCAGGAGATGAGAACCAGGGCCTTGAGGGTGGTGTCATGAGTCTTGTGTGGTGTCTGCCAAGTATTTGCAGATGTGGAGTTAAGGGAAAGGAGGGAGAGGAAGGGCTGGGGTGATGCTGCACCTATGGGAAAGCCAGGAGCTGCTGTTACCTGCAAAGAACCCCCAGGGATGGAAGTAGAGCTCTGCAGGGGACCATCCTGTCCTGTTGGTCTCTCTGCCCTTGCAGGTAGGTGGTCCTCATCCTGCTGTCCACCTCCAAGGCTTCCCAAACCCCTCCCAAAACTCAGATTTTTATATCCCAGATGAGCTGAGATTACAGAGCAGCTCCATGGAGGCGGATGCTCCTGGGACACTGGCACAGCAAAAACCCCTGGCACAGCAAAACCCTCCCCAACGGGGGCTGGAGGATCCTGTTTTGGTTCTGTTCTGCCAATAAAAGAGCTGAGGGAGGAGGTCTGAAGAGCCACTTGTAGAGTCCTTCTAGGGTTTTGGGCTATAAAGGGATCACTGGATGACCTAATCCAAGTGCCCATCTATCATGGGTTGCTAAATAGCACCTCAGCACCAGGAGCCAAAATGTCTCGTCCAGAAAGGTCCTCGGTCTTGATTTAAAGACGTGAAGTGACGGAGGATTTGCCACTTCCTTGCTGGCTTCCCTCACCGGTTACTCACCCTCTCTCTCTCTTACAACACGCCTCCAGCTTCTAAATTTAAAGATTTTCTGGCTTGACCTCCCAGACATTACTCCTTGTTGTTCCTTCTTTGGGGCATAATACACCCAGAGAGTGCCCAGGAAAATACTCTCAAAGTCCAAACACCTCTTCAGTTTTCTAAGTCAGCCATATAGACTCGAGCTCCACCTGAGCAAAACATGTCCTTGAGCCCTCTGAAAACACCTCTGCTCTGTTTTTTTGCATTCCCTCCCACTGGAGTCCCAGTTAAAATGTGAATCCTGCACGCAGATGCAACATCCCTGGGATGGGCTGATGTACTGCACCTTCAAACAAGCTTTTCAAGCACCTTCAAAACACAATTTTCATAATTGAATAATAATTCATAAAATTAAGAGATGATGCCCAAGCAGCCCAAATCACCCCTGGGTAAACCTGGGTTTGGGCTCATCTGCATGTTTTATGTGCTTCACACAGAACTGAAAATGGGTGGAAATTATCAAGTATTTAGAAGGTTAACATGGAAATCTCACTTCCCTGGTCTACAAGAGCAGGATAACATATTTTTAACACCCTCTGGACAGATAACCTGGCAGGACTGGCTGCTGTGGTGCAAGGAGAAGCTGGGTACCTGTTTTACAGGACCACAGGGAGGGGATGTGAAGGATGCACAGCTTGCAGGGAGCTGAGGCCAGCTGGAAAGACAGAGGGGAAGGAAAGGGGATGGAAAAGCTGCAGAGGAGAGCTCTGGGAATGCAGAATTTTGGCTGCCACTGCTGGCAGAGTGGTGCCCTCTGCTCCCAAGCACACGTTGAAGCAGAGCCAGCTGCACATCTCTGGTTATCAGCACAACTCATCTCCATCAGCACCTTGATTCCCAGGTACTGGAATTTTTTCCCCATTTGCCTCATTTTCCCTCTGTCAGGAAGAGTTTCTCCTCTCAATTAGCAGCCCAACAATCTCCCCAATGGCCCATAAAATAATTAAAACAAGCCCCAAACTGGAACAACCTTTAACCCTCCCGTCCCGCTCCCCCATTGCTCAGATTAACACATCAACTCTGCATCATTAATCTCCAAACTGCGCTGTTGAAGGAGCAATTTGTGTTCAATAACCAACGGAGCAGGTATTAAACATTCCTTAGGCACGCAGGACACGAGTTACTCATTACAGAGGGAAACGTGTTGAAACATTAAGCAGAAAGCAGGGGACCATAAAACATCCCTTTCCAGGCTTTTTGAGAGGCTGACCACAATTCCATGGCTTTTTTACTAAATGTGTATCTCCTGTTTTGAAGTGGATAATGTGACTGCTTTGTGGGACAGAAAGGAAAGATAAGGTGCTGCCATCCTCTTTTTGGGATGGAGGGATCAGGGATGGGGCCTGGAAGCTGGGAAGCTCTTGGGGAACATCCCCTTACCTGATCAAGTAGCAACAGAAGAGCAAACTGAGGATGAAGACGAAGATGGCCGTGCCGAAAACCACGATGTATATGTTGAGAGGAAGGTTCTGGAACCCGATGTTCGGCATCCTGAAACTGTAATGCTGGAAGTCCGAGCTCATGGGTAGGCTGTGGAGACAGGGAGAAACATAGGGATGTGACATTCCTTAGGGATGCACCCTGCAGAATAGTGGTTCCTCCAAAGGGAGGTGGAGGGGGCTGGAGAAGACTTCTCACTCATCCCCCCCTCCCTGCCCAAAACCAAGTTCCTATCTTGGTAACCCTGAAAACAAAGCAGGGCTGGATCAGCTGGGGCTGGGATTTTCCTTCTCCCACTGTGAGTTTCTCCTCCAGCTCTTTTCCTTGCACGTATCATCCTTCAAGTTAAATGCTGGATGAGAAGGGTGGCAGGAATTGCATCCAAGCAGCCCCAGCTGCAGTGGGGGTCCCTCAAATCCTGCAGTAACTGGGTAAAAATACTGAAAACAGCCAGGAAGCCTTGGAGCAAGGCAGGTTTGCCTTCCCTTCCCCTCCAGTGGTTTCTAAGACCAACTCCTCATTCCTGAGAAACCCCCCCTCCAAAATCATCAATCATCACATACAGGGTGGCAAGGGTCCCCTTGCTCCCAGTGCATCCCCAGGGAAAGGAAGAGGACAAGGACATTCCCAAGACACACAGCAGTGCCACCGAGAGAAATTATGGGGAGACTATGGACTCTGTAAAGGAGGCTTTGTTTGTTTTTCTAATCTGAGACGCAGGTTTGGTGGTTTAAGAGCACTTCTGCAGGTTTCAGGTTTATTCCTCAGCACAGCCCCAGGCTGCTTCCCCCCAGGAAAGCCCCGAGACACCGGTGAGTGGTGGCCAAGAGGAAGAGGAAGAATTTTGGCTGTCACGTCCCACGTCTGGGACGCGTGACCAGAACCTCCCTCCCCCTGGAGAGCCCCAATTAAACCCCGAGCAGCTGCCTGGGATAACGACTTCAGCAAATCCTCTACCTCAGGATTTTAATTGCACTTATTTATTATCTCTTATCTTCCTATCATTCTCTGAACTGTTCACCCTCAGACGATCACAACCGTTGCTGGCCAGGCATAAAGTTCCCCTGCCCCCAGCTTAGAAAAGGAAGTTAAAAATACACCTTGTTTTCCCTTCTGCCCACGGGAGAGCAGCGTGCGATGAAGTTTTACAAGCAAGGAAAGTACCTGCAGTCTGAGCCCTGTTTCCCAAATAAAACCACCAAGGGATAACAAAACCCTCCCCTGGAGCGGGGAGTTTTCCACGGCGCAGTAATTGCACAGCTCCTCATTTTGCACAGAGTGGGAAGGCAGCAGGGAAACAGCAGCTGAACCCACACATGCCAGGGAGCGATGCTCCAAAATCCAAGTGTTCTCTGAGTGTCCCTCCAAGCCACATCCTCACTCCTCAATCTCCTTTCCCCCTTGAGGCCCCTTTTTTGCCGAACCCTGTGGGCTTTCCGGTGACTTCCCACGGGGAGCAGACTCACCTCTCATCCCGGCTGCCTCACCGGGACTATCCCCTCGCTGAAGACAACATCCCCGCCAGCCCCAAACACCCTCCGCCCGGGAGCCTCCTTGCTCCGGCTGCTTTCAGTTTCCTCAGCTCGCTGGAAGTTTCGAGTCGATTTCTGGTAAAGCCTGGATTTGATTAAAGCCTCCAGAGACCAACACGCATGTTCAGAACCTCTCCTGGCCAACGTGGAAGCGCTCCGAGAGCTCGGGGAGCCGGCACATCCCCCTGCCAGCGCTGGTGGGGATGGGATTTTATAGCCCAGCAACCACCCGGCAGCTCACGCTCCTCCACCGACGCCTGTTCCGCTCAGCTGAGCTGGTTTGCTTTGCAAATAAATTAAAAAAAGCCCAATCCAGCCCCCAAACCTTTGTTCCCAGCTCCGGCGGAGTTAATGCGCAGCTCGGCGTCGCAGGGCTGCCTTTGGGTTTCAGTCCCGCTGGGTCAAAGGGATTTGGGACGGTTCAGGGGCTCCCCTCGGTCATGCTCATGAGGATGTTTCAGCTGGAGGACACTGCCCCACCTCGCCCTCGGGCTCCTGCTGATAATCACTGCCTGTGGCCAAGCCTGGCTGTCTCCAGCTCCTCAACCCAGAGAAACGTCCTCCGTCTGGGAAAGCTCCAGGTGATTTTTTGCAAGGAAGGAGAGACAACTCTTGGAGGAGACGCAACAAAACCAACCAGCACTGGGCTGTTACTTTTCTTTCCTTTCCAACTCTTTTAACTTGCGATGCTTTCCTCAGCAATCCCATCAGGAGATTCTGTGGCACAGACGGCGGGTAAGGAACATCCAGGCTGCATTTGGGGCGGCAAATCCCCTCAAGCCAGAAAAACTCCTCATGGCTGTATGCACCTGAGCTGTGCTGCTCTTGCAGCAGTCCCCACATCCATGAGCACAGCTAGAAACCATCACAGCCCCCAGCAAATAAACAGTCAGCAGAAACAGAGCTCAGACCAACCCCCAGCATCCCACTCTCCTCTTCCAATAGAACCATTTCCCTAATATTTTGCCCCAAAAAGGCGTCACGAACACAGCCATGACCTACCTGCCAGCCATATCGTGGGGGCTCAGCCTCCTGGGGACAAGCCTTCTGTCCCCTGTGGTGCAAATCCAGGGAGTCCCACACCAGATTCATCCAACCCCCGTGTGAAATAACCTTCTCCACATTGGAGCTGCCCTGGTCCTCCCTCCCTCCCTCCCGCTGCAACAGCTGAGAAATGTTACAGCAAAAAACACGGAGGTTAAAGGGGAAAAATCAGTGAGTCTGCCCAGGATCCAGGAAACTGTTAACTTTAAAAGACTCCAATGAAATCTGATGATTTCAAGCAGCCAAGCTTTGGGGTTGGTTTTTTTTAAAGGGGAGTTGGGGGGAGGAACTGTATTTTAATCTGCTTCAGATTTGCAAGGGCACAGCCAAAAGAAATAAAAAAGGAGCCATAAAGAAGGATGAAAAGTTTCTGGTGCAGAACAAAAGCCTCCCTGTTGCTCTCTCCATGGTCAAGGCATCTCAAAGCAGGGAGATGATGCTTGAGGGGCAATCATGGCCCTCAGGAAGTCCCTGAAGCTGCTGGGATGGGGGACACAAGCTGCACATAGAAAAGGGGGCACTGTCACAGGCTGCCCAGCGAAGCTGTGGGTGTCCCATCCCTGGAAGTGTTCAAGACCAGCTTGGATGAGGCTTATAACAACATGGGACAGTGGAAGGTGTCCCTGCCCATGGCAGGGGGTTGGAACTGGATGATCTTTAAGGTTCCTTCCAACCCAAACCATTTCATAATTCTGTGAAAAATAACAAGGAACAATGGGATGCAGAGAGCCACAAATGGCAGCAACACCTGAGCTCCACCTTACACCCTTCCAGTGACTCAGCCACGTGGAGCCAAGCACATCGACATCCACGGTTTTCTCCAGAGGAGGACAAAACCCAGCTTTAATTAAAAGCCAAGTGCTGGTTAATGGCCCATCGAGCAGCCAGGAAGGGAGCGTTACAGGTCAGCCTGAGCTCGGCGTGGCAGCGCTTTGATTACACGTTGGGCTGTGAAAGGCAAACCTCACCGAGCCACGTCGCCAAATTAATCCCCATTAGAGCCACAGCAAGCACTTCATACGTGGGGCCAACCTCGTAGCCAGAGCCTTCCTCAGGAGATGTCCCAGGGATTAATAAAGGGTGCAATTATCTTCTCACAGGTAGAGAAACTGAGGCAGGGAGGAGGAGGGGAGTGAGGCAGAGCTGTGGTCCCCGAAGCCAGGGGGTGACACCAGGGATGCTACTTTAAGTAATGCCATGGGCTGAAAGCTGCAGATTTTTGCTTTCCTGCTGCTTTGCCACATGGGTTTGACCTGTGTGCTCCTTCATGGGGTTTTACTTATTAAAAGGAGCTGCCTGTCCTTTTTAAAAAAAATTTATTATTATTTATTAATAATATCAGTGCATAAAGGGGCCATGCATGTGCTGTGCATCCTCACACCTAAATACAGCCCACATGCTGGGTGGAGCAGTGGCTTCTGCCTCTGCTGTTGTAAATAAACTCCTGTTTTCAGAGGGATTTACTTGATGTTTTCAAGACAAACAACTTTCTCCACAGGGGTTCAAAGCAAACTCAGACTGAATCTCCTCACCCACTAACTGGGGAAACTGGATGGAGCTGGTGGTCTGAGCATCCCACCAGCCAGGCTGGCAAAGCCAACCCATCTCCAGGAAACGCTGAGCTTCAAACACGCACCAGAGCCAGACACAGGCAGGCCTGAAATCACGAATCTCAGGGAAAAGTGAATGCTAAGCTGTGGCCAAACTCCAGGCTGGAATATTTTATCGATGGGAAAGGTTTCAAGCGGGCGTGAACGGCGTCTCGAGTTTCAAAGGCGTTTCGCAACGTGTTTCAGACAGGTTTAACCAAAAGCGTTATTAACTCGGTTGAAAGTTAAACTGGGAGCAGCTGACAAGACTTTTCTGAAACAGCCCAAGATGTGCTGCAAAGCAGGGTATTCTTCCATGCAATGATTCTACAAGAGGAAGGTTATTTAATGGCTATGACTAACGGGATAATATTTAAAAGAAAAAGATTCTTCCAGGTGTTAAGAAGCAGCAGCCAGAGACGCCCTCGTTTAACTCGCAGGCAAAAAAATCCCCCTCGTGGACCCCAAAAGCAAAGCAAAGCCCTGACCTCAAGCAGCTGGAAGGAATTTCCTTCAGCTCTGTCTCTGGAGCTGGTCCAGCGCCAGGATCCGCAGCGTGGCGATGGGAAAATCACAGGCAGCTGCAGAGCCAACCCCAAAGCAGCATCGCCGTCGCCCCAGGGATGCCACACGGCTGCATCACCTTTGCCTGGCATGGAGTGGGCGGAAAACTCACTGCTGCTCCAGCCAGGAGCGATGGCCTTTGCTGTCCAAAACCAGGGAACAGCAGGATTGAGCATGGGGGAAGAACAAAAACTCTTGGCACGATGGAGTTTCACAGAGTTCCGATGCTACCATGGGGATGCCACATCCAGCGCCAGCTCCGAGCATCCAACCTGGCCCAGATCCTTCACTCCACAAACCTGGCAGGGAATGGAGGAGCACAAGGGGTGGTGCAAGGTTGGCAGGGTTATTGATTAGTGGGATTAATGTGCTGGGAAGAGAGAACATCCCCACAGGTCCCTCACACCACAGGCAGAGTTGTACCAGGATCCAGCAAAGCTTGGCCAGGGAGATGCGGCACCATCACAGCAACAGAGAGAACTTTTGGGTGTCACACAGAACAAAAACCCATTTGTTTCACCCATTTTGGCCGCCTGCAAGCTTGGGGGTGGTGGTGGGTTTTTGCTGAGTGCCTGGACATCCAAGGAACCAAAGTGACCTCCAAGCACGAAGCGCTTCGGACCTTTGATCCCCCCTCCCTGAGAGCGGATCCGATGCTTTTTTTGAACTGGAATCAGGAAATTTCCTGGCTGTGTTCCCCAGCTGGCCAACACCAAACACAAAACCTTAACCCTCTCCACTGCCTCCGGGCAGGGGACACAGAAAGTGATGTGACAATGTGACAAAGCAATTGGAAAAAAAATACGAAAGTCTAAGGGAAGCACCATCCAGCAGCACAACCGCGTTGCTGCAATTTCCAGAAAGCCCTTCTGATTCCAGACAGTTTAAGACACATTTAATCCCAGAACTTTAAAACTGAAGAGAACCTTTAAGTGGGAAAATGTTTTTGCTACCACTGGCAGAGGAACGTGCAGAAATGGGTCAGCTGCAGCTCCCATCACCCACTGTAAAGTCAAGTTCTTTCTCCCAGCGCTGTTGGAAAAGCAAACCAGAAGTTTGCTCAGGGCTGATTTTGCAAGTTCCAGGAAAACAGGCAAAAATAAACAGAAAAAAAAGAAAATCAATAGCGCTATTTAATACAGCCTGGAGGAGGGGGAAGCAGAGTTTGGAGGAGAGCTCTGCTTGAGCTCCTATCAGGAATGAGAGCTGGGAATCACTTCCCAGGAGGGTTTGAAGCAGAGCTGGCAGCTCCTCTCTCGGAAAGGCTCGCACGAGCTGCCCAAGGACAGCTCAACTCACTGCTCGGAGATGAAATAACACTTGAGGAATTTTTCCCCTTTGGCCTTGGGGATTTGTAATTATTCCCCCCCCCCCTCTTTTCCTGGCATGCAGCTCCAACGTCACGACCTGGTGAGCTCACTCTTCCTCCCAAAAGTGTGGTGGGAAAGGATGTGCTGCTGCCTCCTCCTGCCCCCAGCCCTCTTTGTATTCCTGAGGTGAAAAGAGAAGGCAGGAGCCACCACTTCCCTTTATGGGCTGATGGTGGTGGGACACACATTATTAAATCTGGGTGTATTTTAGCCCAAAAAGAGCAATGAGAGCACAGGTAAGTGGGAACAATCTCCCACCTTCATTTGTGGTTGCTTTTTGTCACTTGCAGTTTTCCCCAAAGAACAGGTTCCTTAAGGAAAGCAATTTGGAAACTCCATGAGAAACACTCAGCCTATGCAGCCGAAGGGTCAGAGAAGAGAAATTGGTGTTAAACACTCTAGGGAATTTGAAAATTCCTGGGTGATTACACAGAGCTGTGGGAAGCACTGGGGACTCCCAAAATATCACATCTGGGAGAAAAAAAAAAATCCCACTTTGATCAAGTTGTCTTCAGGCTGAATCAAAACCAATCACTTTCCATGGAGCCAAAGAACAACCTGCCCTCTCTGCTTTCATATTGAGAAGCAGATGGATTAAACAACTTCCTGAAACCCTTTTTTCCCCTCCCATCTCCTAAGCTCCTTTAATGAGGGAAAAAAATAATAATAATCAGTGCAACACGGAGGGATCAACAATCCTAAAAAATCCTGCTGGAGACTAGCACCCTGAACCAATGATGGGATCACAGCTGCCAGCAGCCATCCTATAAAGGCAGTCGGGGGAGCCAAGCACAATTTGGGAACAGGAAGGCAGAATGCTCTCGTTTATACTAAATAAGGTTGCTAGGTTATGGATTTTTGGGAGGGGGGGCATCATCTGAAAGGGGATCCAGATGGCTGCAAAGCCTTGTGGTGGAAAAGCAGCATGAGGCCAGAGAGGGAAGAATTCCTCTTTATGCTGCTGCTGTCTGCTCCCAGATCCTGGGTTTCAGCCCTCAGGAATGCTCTCTGCAGACCCTTTTAATTGAACCATTTGTATTTGAGGTAAAAATTAAGAAGAGGAGGTAGATGGATGGAGAAGAGTGACAAAGCTGGTGACTGGATACTGGGAAAAAAGTCCCTAAACAAATCCTACAAAGCAGCTGTTCCCCCAAGCCCACTTTGATCCTGCCAGGTTTGTATTTTACAATCCTGAGAGACCGAAAAAGGCTTTGGGAAAACCCAGACAATCCCAAACCCCAGCCTGCTGGGAATTCACACCAATGTCATGTCACTGCTGTTTCCAGTTTTTCCTAATACTTCCAAAAAATGAGCTGCAGAGTCAGCCCACCCTTTCCTGGTTTTGACCCAAGTACTGGGATTTAGGGGAGTATTTTTTTTATCATTCCTTCTCACTTGCTAACAGAGATCGGGAAGGTTTTGCAACACTTTATGAAAGAGTCCAGCAAAAAAAAAACCTCCTGAGAGTCATATGGAAACAGGACAAAAACTGCTTCACCTTCATGAGACTAGCACAAGAATGGTGGCTGCAAGGATGGAAAACCCCTCAAAATTTAGCTGGGAATGGAAAATGGAATTTTTCCACCGCCAGACTTGCACAGCGAAGTGAGGTGCTTGGAGAAAAACATTCACCAACCCAAGAAATGCATCTCCTCCTCTGTCACAGAGTCTCAGCACTGACGGTAATGCCATGGAATATCATTCTTCTTCCCTGTCCTTCTGGAAACGTGGCCTGACCTTAGTGGGATGCAGAAAGTGAAGCACTGGCACAGGTTGTTTAGAGAGGCTGTGGACTCCCTATCCCTGGAAACGTTCAAGGCCAGGTTGGAGCAACCTGGTCTTGTGGAAGGTGTTCCTGCTCATGGCAGGGTGGTGGAATGAGATGGTCTTGAAGGTCCCCTCCAACCCAAGCCATTCCATGATTCCCTGATTCTAAAATCCAGGCATACCCAGGGATCTGTAACCAGAAGTGATGGACAACCAGGTATAAATTTTCAGCTTCACCTGCCCACACCCCTCCTTCATCCAGGGATGCTGCTTCTTACAGGGATTTCTCATAAACTGAGCCCTAAATGAGCAAAACCCCAATTTCCAGCTGTGCTGCTGATGCAGGGCTTGTTTGAAAAACAAAACCAAAACCAAACCAAACACCTTTAGAGAGAGTTACTTAAAATTTACACTTTTCTTGCAGCTGACTGAACAAAACCTGCTAAATGTTTTCTGAACGCTTCAAGGCTACGAAGCTGAAAGCCACCAGTGGGAATTTCAGGCGTGTAACAGTTTACTGTCGGATCTCCATGAATTCCCGGGCGCTGAATCGCCTACTGGAAGGGAAAATATACGAGTGGCACTAAGGAGGTGGCTTAGCAACGAGCAGGCTGGCAGCTTTGAGTGGCTTTTTAAAGGTCAAGAGAGAACACGATGTCTGGAGCCCTCACGTTCTATTTTTTTTACTACGATTTAATGACATTTCAGGCCAGCCCGGTTATGAAATCGCCGCCTCGCACCACCCAGCCACACATCTGTTAAACCCAGGCTTTAAATTAAGACTTTCCCCTCTTAAATATCCCCTTTCAACCCATTCCCACCTTCACCAAAATGGGGGGGGGGTGGGGAAAAAGCTTTGTGGGGATGAAACACAAGGAGAGGTCCCACGGCTGAGGGGATTTTTGGGAAGTGCTGCTGAGCAGCATCATTGAAATTCAGCGGGAGAAGCCGGTTTTCCTCGGCTCCGCAGGGGCTGCCATGTTAAATCACATTTGGATTCACAGTACAAGGCTGCTAAAATACCACCGCGGCGCCTATTGGCACATTTCAATGAAAACGCCGTGGCCTCATTAGTAGAGTGGAAATTATGAGCTTGTCTTTGTATATATTTAAAAGCTCGCCTCTGAAACTCCGCTGGGCCGGGGCCAGGAATTCCTGGCTCCGAGCTCCTACCGCTCGGCAGTTCGGGATCGCTTTGCTCGCACAGGTCAAGCGACCACGCAGCCATCGACCCGGGAGAAAAGGCATTTAAAAACTGCCCTGCGGGGAGAGGCAACAGGGTTTGAACTCAATCCTCCTCCCTGTCAGCTCCCTGAGAGCTGGTTAGGGAGCAAGTCCTAATGAAAGTGCAGGTTGTAATTAAGAGGATGCAGGAATGTGGGTGTGTGGAGTTTCATCCTGCTCCCAACAGTTGGGGTGAGAGCATCCCGTCGGCCCAGAAGCTCCGTTCCCCTCCGGGGATGGACCACAAAAGCCCAGATCCTTTGAAATTAGGGGCAAACTCGTGAAATGACATGTTTTTTTTGGGATCTGGTCCTCTCAAGATGGGAATTTGCAAGTCTCAGTGAAGGAAAACTTTGGGCTCAGCTCCCTACTTACCCGCACGGGCGCCGCAACGCAGCCAAGCCACGCAAACCCAACGTATCTGCTTGAACGGCTACCGCGGTTTGGTGCCAGGGATGCTGGAAGAAAAGAGAAAAACACCCTAAAAATTGCACAAAAACCCAGAGGGAGCAAGGGAGAGGATGAAGACATGGCTTTTAAATGCTTGGATTCGCAGAGGCTCCCAGAAATTGCTTCAGCTCTTGGTAATAGCGCAGAGATCCCCTTTTAAAACGCGGTGATGACGTTAGGTGGCATAGAAAGAAAAGGGGGGGGAGGCTTGGCTAATCCTCACAATTTTATAAGCATCTGAGACACTAATCCGTTGATCTCATTGAAAGGGATTAGAATTACTCCCTTGCCAGGAAATTTAAGAAGTTTTCTACCAGATGTAAACAAAAGCGTGGAGCAGCCCGCAGAGACAGCTGCCACACAGCGAGTCCTCGCAGAGAAATCCACAGCAGGGCTGGTTTTGGGGTGGAAAAGGGGGATTTCCAGCCCAGTGCTGCAGAAGGCTGTCTGGAATGATGTGGGTATCCAAGGCAAGCCTGATCAGTTCATCCACAGCAGGATGAACTGAAAGACAGGATCCTATCCTGGGCAAGGAACCTGCCAGGGCTTCACAACTCATCTTTGGGGTCCAACTCTTATGAAGATGGATGCTTCAGCCAAAAAAAGAAAAAAAAAAAAAACAAAAAAAACCATCCCAACCACCTGACTTGTTCTGCACTGGCCTTGAAAAACATTATTTGAATAATAAGAAAGAAGAGAAAAATCTCTGAGCAACAAAACCCAAGTTGTGCCCAGCTTGGTAGCAGCCTTCATCCACACAACTCTGTGGCAAGGACTTTGGTTAATAAGGAAAATACAACACGGCACCCTCATGGAAACAGACTGGGATCTGCTGCTACCCTCACAATGAATGACTCATAACACTGAAGAATAAATTATTTGATTTAGAAGATGAAGCAGGCAATGTGCAATCTGGGGTTTGATATCAAGCAGTTTGCTACTAAGTTGGATGTTCCAGCTCAGAACATCAATAGAGAAGATAAATCAAACTTCAAGGAGGCAGAAAGGATCCAGGGGATCCTTTGGAGAGGTAAAGCAACTTTTGTTAGAAAACAGAAGTTTTCTAAGAAAGAAACTAAACTTTTGTCTATGCTTACTTCTTTCCTCTTTTAAATTCCATCTAAAAAAGAAACCTAAAGAGACTCAAGTTCCAACCTCAGTGCAAACAAAGCCTCAATTTCATCTGCTTGTCTTAAAACCCCTCCTTTTGGAGGTGCCTGAAAGGATGGCAGCAGAATTCCTCTTCTCCAGCCCATTTTTCTGCAGGACCATATAATTTTTAGGCACAAATACCCACTTGGCTTTGGGGAAACACCCATGCAGTCCATCTCCTAACTCCCTGCAACACTCCTGCTCCCAGCTTTAGCATCCCAGGCTGGAATAAACCACCTGATGCCAGGCTTGCCTCCAGCTCCATCCCTCTCACATCCCAGGCCTTTCCCATCACCTTCTTGACACGTTCCTCCTGCTGCATCACTGGCAGCTGCATGGGGAAGATGCTTCAGCAGGAAGCCCCAAGAACGGTCAGAAGCACAAGACAACTCAGCATCCCCCAGGCAAAGCCACAGCTGAGGAAATGATCCACTTTTCCTGCTTTTAGTCCCAAAGTGCCGCCCCCAAACAACGCCCAGCACAATGGTGAGGGTGTTTTGGTGTGAATGCCAAGCAAGACTGGGGTGCAGGGCTCAGCTGACAGACACCCAACCCACACGAACACCACCAGACACCAGACGGGCTCCAGCCAGCTCATCCCGATTTCTTCAGCCCCCAAACCATCCACCACACACAATCCCATCCCACTTCGGATGGTCACCATTGTCACAGCCTCCAAAAGCCTTATCTTTTATCTCACACGCCAAGAGAGCAAAACACTGGGTTGTCATCCAGCACTTCTAAACCGAAAAGTGAAAGAAAAACCCGAACTCAGCTGCGTTTGAGCAGAGCCAGGAAATCGCCTCGGGGGAAGCCCAGCCTGGCGACGGGTTTTTATAGGGAACAATAGGAAAATGGGAGTCGTTAAAGCGCCGAGGAAATATTTGCCTGCTGGGACAAAGCTCAGCGTGGAGAGAAGTTTAACTCGAGCCTTACAATACCCTGGCGATTTAAATCCGAGAGCCCCCAGTCGGTCGGAGGCACGATCCACTCTCTCCACTCTCGGGTGGATTTGTTGTAGCTGGAAGTTGTCAGGGTGGGAGACTCTGATCCCTCCTACCCAGTTTGGATGAGTAATTTGGCTTCACCCACTTTCTTACCTGCCGGGCTGCTCCTCCTGGATTTCAAGGACCGATGGGAGAGCTGAAATGCCCTGGTTCCACGCCTGGGAAGCCGCACGGCTACGGAGCTCTTGTATTTTCCCTGAAATACTCCCGTGAGCCAAGAAACTGGGAAACCCACTCCTACTGCACAGGCTGGGAGAGCAACAGTGGGAGGGCTGGAATCAGGAGGGCAGCTGCCTCCTGCTCAGCACTTTCAGTTTCTCTCTCCAAGCGCTCTCCTGGCGCGACTTCCTCTAAAGCGCTTTGTGAGCGAAAAGCTGCATTAACGGCGGGATTAATCCTCTGAGGGGATAATAAAATCACAGAATCATGGAATCGTTTAGGTTGGAAAAGCCCTCTACAGCCACCAGGTCCAACTGCTAACCGAGCACCGCCAAGGCTTCCACTAAACCACGTCCCCAAGTGCCACTTCTACACGGCTTTTAAACTCCTCCAGGGATGGTGACTCCAGCCCCTTCCACGAAAAAGTGGTGTCAAAGGCCTTGCCAAAGTCCAGAGAGACACACCCAGAGCCTCTCCCTCCTCCACCAAAGCAGGTGACCTTGTCACAGAAGGAGATCAGGTCAGTCAGGCAGGACCTGCCAGTCACAAACTCACACTGGCTGCTCCAGATCCTCTGATTGCCCTGTTGGTGCCACGTGAGGGCACTGAGGGTGATCAGCTCCTGTCACCTGACTGACAGCCCTGTAGTTCCCAAAATCCTCCTTCCTGCCCTTCTTGTGTCACATTTGCTCACTTCCAGTCAGCTGGGACCTCCCAGTCAGCCAGGGCTGCTGGTAAATGATGGAAAGTTATCCCCATCCACTGCAGCAATCCATTTGTTTGAGTCATCCCTCATGTCTCTGTGCTGGCAGCAATGTCACAGCTTTCCTTGTGTACAGTGGCTTCCAGCTCCTCCTCCTGTTGGTGACCAAGCCGTGGGCGTTGGTGCTGCTGCACTCCAGTTGGATTGTCAATCCCACTACCTTTTTGGGGAAGTTCCAGTTCCTATGTGACCATTCTCAGGGGCTTTCATGGTTTCCAACACATCAATAACCCTTGCGGCTGTGCTGCTACATGGATCTCCATCCCCTGCCTCCATGGAGGCAGCTCACTAAAGGACCTGGCCTGCACGCTGCCCCTCAAACACTGGGGTGAGCCTCCAGGATTATCCCATGCAAAGATCCTTTTCCCCCTCGGAGCCAGGAGAACCCCAGCTGTTGTCAGCAGTCCTGCTGTCCTGCAAACCCCACCAAAAACAAAAAAAAAAAAGCCAAAATAAGCCTGGAGAAGTCATTCCTGCTTGCTTCTCACACTCACAGTCCTGAAGCTGGAGCAGAAAAAGCAAGACTTCCCCTGTGACCTTGCTGCTCCTGCTTCTTGGTGTCCCTCAGGCTTTTTCCACAGCCTGATCCAGCTGCAGCTCCAGCATCAGAGCAACCTGAGACCTCACAGCCTCCAACTATACTGAGCTTCCAGCTAATCTGGTCCATGATCTCCCTCTGCCCATCCATGTACTGGCATTAGGGCCAGGTTCGTCTCCTCTTGCCATCCCTTTGGCACCACATCTGTTCGTGAGCAGGACACAGGAGTCCTCCACACGTGGTTGGAACCCTTCAGGATCCATTTTTGTATTTTTGATGGAATTTAAACATGCCAGACAGGCAGAAAAATGACACATTTTGAGGGAACAGCATCCAAAACCAATGCTGCTCCATCTCCAGCTGCATCCCGGGATGGAGGAACAGGCCCTGCTCCAGCCCACTCTCAATGTCAAGGCTTTCCCATCCCACAGATCAGGATGCAAAGCACCACTGCCCATGGCTGTGGCAAAACGATGAGGGTTTGGATCCTCTCCTGAAGCACGATTTCCATGAAATCACTGCCATTTCTCAACCCAGTGAGCGGCACCCGCCGGGCTCAGGCGATGACTGGGCTCATTTGCAGATAAGCCCCTATCACATCATCAGTGCTGCCGCTTTAGAGCCCTGTCAGCGACTCGGGGGTGGGGACACGGGCACACCAGGGCGGCCACTCCCAACCTGAGTCTGAGCGGTTCCAGGGCAACAGTGACAGGGGAGGGAATGGCTGTGACCGCCGATCTTATCTTGTGTCAACAACACTCAGCTTTAAGGAGAATGATTGCAGGAACCAAAACAAACAAACGCAGCTCGGCCACACCAACCGCTGCTGAGAGAGACCGGGGAGCTTCAACCCCAACAAAACACCCTCCAGGCTGCCATGGTCCAAGCTGGTTGAGGACCACCAGAAGGATCTGCACCTCCTGCCATGGCCTGAAAGATGGGCTTGTTTGGGTTTACTGTGCAGAAGGAGTATGGCAGAGTGTGGGAGGACCACATCTCAGCCCTGTCATCCTGAGGCAGAAGGTTCCAGGTGCAGGTGGTGGGAACAGGAGATGAGCACCAGCTGTCTCGCCACCTCTTCCACATCCAAGTGCTGTTTTATGGCTAGGAGTGAATCACGCACAACACATCTTCTGCCACACAGCCCACGTGGAGGTGACAGCAGGTCACTGGCAGGGGTGACCCAAGAATAAACACCTGGAGAGATGGTCCAGAAGCACAAAAGCCCTCCTAGTAAAGCTGGGTGTCCTCCTGTAATCCCACACATCATTTTGTCCAGGAAAGCAGCTGGAAGTTGTCTCTTCTTCGGTAGAAGCTCCAGGTTTGGTTCAGCTCCACAGGCCTGAGCAGCTCTGCTGCTTCCTCGCCATGGAATCCTCCTCCTCCTCCTCTGCCCCATGACCTGCCTCTCCCCCAGGACAGGGCCAGGACCACTCTCCCGCCAAGAACAGGGGCAGCAACCAGCAGCCATCACCTTATGTCCCATTTGGCACACAGTATTCCTCATCTGAAGGTCCAACAGATCCCACAACATTCAGAGCACGCTGACCCCAAGGTGTCCTTCACAGCTGGTCCATCACAGTTATCTCCAATCACACCTGGAGGCGACTGGATCTGATGCACAAGCACTAAGTTCCAGCACACCTGACCCACCTCCACATCTTGTTCCCCCCAAATCTGAGACATCCTCAGACCAAACAGCAATGCCAGCAACCCAAGCAGCAGACCTGGAGTGTCCAACCCAGCCTTGGTGAACAGGGACAAAATCAGCAAACCTGAGCAAAGCAGTGATGGAACAGAGTTCTGAGAGGTTGTGGAGGGGATTTCCTCCAGCAGCAAGGCTGGGAGATGTGGGAATTCACCATCATACACACCTCCAGCAGCTCCACCACCTGCTCAGGATCAGGACTGTCACCTGCTGGCATCAGCCCTGTGACGGTAACGGGATCACATCATCCCTCCTGCCTGCTTCCGGCATATGGGGCTGGAAGCATTTATTTTCCCTTTTTTAATATGTTTTAAATACCTCAATTAGTGCATTTTGGGTTCCTTCCACATTGCCCCCAAGCAGCTCTTCTGTCAGGGGCTCTATCCTTCCACTGCTGAATATAAGTGGGGCACAGGGTTGTTATTTTTCCAGGCCAGGGGCCAAATTTGTATTTAATTTTTGCTCCAGATGGCACAGCACTCCAAATGCATCAGCTGGAGCATCGAACCTGTATGAATAAAGTAATAGAGCAAACACCCCAATTTACTCAGGGGCTGTTTGACACGCTCAAGGTGCTTTGTGTACATCTGTCATGAAAAAAAAAAACCAGCATTCAAATGAATTCAGGTGATGGTTTCGCTATTAAACCCAACACCTGAGGGAAATGAACCAGCAGTAGGAAGCTAAAAAACAATGGGGATAATAATATTAGAACTTATACTTTGTTTTCTATAGAGTCAAGGATATATTAAAAAACAAAACCGGCTGATTTCAGCCATCAGCGCTGAGCATGGGCCTGGGTTTTGTTCACCTTCCTCTGTCCCCAAAGCTGGTGCTGGCAAACCAGGGTCAGAGTTGTCCCAGGAGAAGGGCTGGTGATCCCAGATTTTAGTGTGGTGCCGAGAGCTTACGGCTCTGCTCACCCGAGGAGACGCGAGGAGGACACCAGAGGACAACCACGAGATGTTCCACTTATGCTTCTGGCAAATTCACCCCGTTCCCAGGAAGCTGCCGCATCCCTCCGGCACAGCCTGCAGCCGGGATGTGCTCCCTGCGAACTAAAGCACCCAAAATAACTCAGAATAGGATAAAAAAAAATGAAAAAAAAGAGACATTGAGTAGTCGGTTTATCTGCCCAGGCACACGAAACGCCGCCGCGTAAAAACCAGCTGAGCCCGCAAACGCCTGGAAACAAAGGGATGGTGGGGGTGGGGGGGGGGATGTCTTTTTGTGCTCGGCTTTGCTCCCTTCAGAGCATCCTGACGGGCTGTGAGAGCCCGTCCTGGCGGCACCCGAAACAAAGGAAAGCCGGGAGCTGTAGGCAGGAGCCAGCTGGGGAAAACCGGGACGAGGAGGAGGAGGAGGCACCCGCATCGCCCTCCCCGGCAGCTGCGGAGCCGGGCTCGCGTGTTGCCGAACACGTTATCCATGGCAGGAAACTCGAGATCAAAGGCGAGGAGCGTGCCAGAGCAAGATGTCATCCAAGCCTCCTGCCAAAGGTGTGCACGGGAGGGGGGAAGCAACCCCCAGACACACACGCTGGCACATCCGATGGAGCCGGCGCCGCTCGTGGGGTGACCGAGACCCACGCGTGCTCTCCTCCGTGCACCCCGGCGAAGACAAAGACAGGCTGAACTGAACAAACAAAAAAACCAAAACCCCAAAACCGCAGGAGGTGCATTTTTACCCGGTGGTTTCCAGTCCCCAGGGTCCCACGCACGTCCCCTGCCAAAGCGGTGGATGCAGGGAGGGCACGGACGTGCCAGCACGGCAGGAACAGCAGCCCAGTGTAACTCCAAAAAAGCAGCTTTGCCCACTTCTGGGTGGTTTTTTTTTTTTTTTTTTGGTTTTCTTTTAAAGCAGAAGAAACCCGCAGCGTCCTGTCTCGGCCCCAGGAAAGCAAGGGGACGTGTCTGATTCCAAGCCAGCGGCCACCGGGAACAGAGGTGACCTGGGGACTGTCAGCCGAGCGTGGGGTGGGACCCCCAGGAGCTCCCCTTCATCAAGGGGGTCCAGGCAGGATGAGCCTGGGTGGGGACATGTCCCTGTCCCTTTGTGCCACCCCAGCCCCCTCCTCCATCCCTGCGGGGTGATGCAGCCCCAGTCCACGCTCCAGCCTCTGCTGTGCCCTGCTCCGGGCTGTCCCCTCTGCCCCACAAGCGAGACCTTACAGCAGCCCTAACAGTGACAGCAGACAGCCCAAAAGCACAGTGCAGACACCCTGAGAGTGTCCCCTTAGCGGTCTGCGGGGACATGGGGGCTGCTCCCTTGCCCTGTGGAGGTCCCTGCCCCAGAGGGGACTGCGGAGCGGAGGGGGAGTGAGCCTGTCCCCCACGGGAGCTGCTGAGGACGGGGTGCCCCTGCCCCACAGTGGGGATGGGGGGCGAGCCCTGTCCCACAGAACACGGCACAGGGAGAGGGTCCTGCCCCACAGAGGGCTGGAAAACAGACCCTGTCCCATAGAACGGGGCACAGAGAGAGGGTCCTGCACAAAGAGCGGAATGGAGGAGAGACCCTGCCCCACGGAAGGAGGCACAGAAAGAGGGTCCTGCCCAAAGAGGGGATGGAGGAGAGACCCTTCCCTACAGAACAGCGCACAGGGAGAGCTCCCACCGCACAGAAGGGCTGCAAGAGGGTCCCTTCCACACAGAACGAGGCACAGGGGAAAGTCCCACCCCACAGCGGGGCTGGAACAGGGTCCCTTCCCTACAGAACAAGGCACAGAGGGAGGCTCCTGCCCACAGCGGAGCTGCAAGAGGAACCCTGCCCCGCAGAGGGGCGGGCAGCGAGGGATCCCAAGCACGCAGGGGGGATGGAGAGGAGTCCCTTCCCCACAGAACAAGGCACAGGGAGCGGTCCCACCCCACACGGGGGTCCCCAGGGGGGGTGTCCCCGTCCCCCATAGGGGCGCTCGGGGGGGTTCCGGTCCTCCGGCCCCCCAGGGGGCTCCCGCCCCCCGCACTCACCCGCCGCCGCGCTGTCCCGCCGGGGCTCGCGCCGCCCGCACCGCCCGGCCCGGGCAGGACCCGGATGGAGCCGCCCCGCCCCGCCCGGAGCCGGGCACGGCCTCGCCGCGCGCACCGCGCATGCGCACAGCGGGGGGACAGCGCCGCGGGGGGCGGGGACAGGAGGGGACAGCGGGGGGGGGGACAGGGGGTGACACGGGGACAGCGTGGGGCAGGGGGAGGTGACAGGGAAAGCAGGTGGCAAGGAATGGCACGGGGACAGCGTGGGGCAGGGGGAGGTGACAGGGAAAGCAGGTGGCAAGGAATGGCATGGGGACAGCGTGGGGCAGGGGGAGGTGACAGGGAAAGCAGGTGGTAAGGAATGGCATGGGGACAGCGTGGGGCAGGGGGAGGTGACAGGGAAAGCAGGTGGTAAGGAATGGCATGGGGACAGCGTGGGGCAGGGGGAGGTGACAGGGAAAGCAGGTGACAAGGAATGGCACGGGGACAGCGTGGGGCAGGGGGAGGTGGCGCCGAGGGGTCTGACAGCGGTGGTGGGGGGGTCACACGGGTGGCCGGCTAACAGGGGTGGCAGGGATTGGGGGTGGCACAGGGGGACACGGGACGGGATGGGACAGGCGGAGGTGACGGGGGGTCACAGGGAGCAGGGAGTGACTGTAGGGGCATAAGGAGACATTGGGGACGTGCGGTGACACTGGGCAGAGGGTGGCACTGGAGGCGGGGATGGTGTAGGGAGGACTTAAAGTGACTGTGGGGCAGGGGGTGATAGTGGGGACAGGGTGGCAGTGGGGACAGGGGATGATGTAGTGGGGACATGGGGTCACTGTGGGAACAAGGGCTGTGGAGACAGGAGGTGACTTTGGGGACATGAGGTGGCAGTGGGGACAGGGGTTGGTGGCAGGAGGGGTGACGCAGAGGGGACAGAAGGTGGCACCGGGGGTGGTGTGCGGGTGGGCACTGTCCCGCTGGGCTCATCGCTTCCCGCACCCCTCCAATTGTCCCCATCCCTGTCCCTTTCCCATGGACACGACATCGATTGTGGGGGAAATGACATCACCCTGGAGCTGGGATGTCACCCGGAGCCAGCGTCACGCGCTGGTCCGAGGGTGTTCTGGACGGGCAAGGGAAGCTGATCCTCTTTTTCCTCCTTCCTTCCTTCTCCAGGCTGCGAGGAGCGCCGGACGCGCCGGTCCCGGGTGCTGCGACAGCAGGGACACTGGGATGTGCATCCCGGGGGTTGTGACACGATGGACACTGGGATGTGCATCCCGGGGACTGTGACAGCAGGGACACTGGGATGAGCATCCCGAGTGCTGTGAGTGTAGGGACACTGGAATGTGCATCCCGGGTGCTGTGACAGGAGGGACACTGGGATGAGCATCCCGGGGGCTGTGACAGGATGGACACTGGGATTAGCATCCAGAGGACTGTGACAGCAGGGACACTGGGATGCGCATCCCGGGGGTTGTGACAGCAGGGACACTGGGATGAGCATCCCGGGTGCTGTGACAGCAGGGACACTGGGATGCGCATCCCGGGGACTGTGACAGCAGGGACGCTGGGATGAGCATCCCGGGGACTGTGACAGCAGGGACACTGGGATGCGCATCCCGTGCTCCCGGCCTGACGCGCTGCCGTGGGAGGACTCGCCGGCCCTGACCTCGGGATTCCTGAGCGATGAGGCAGGAAGCCGATCCGCTGGATGTTTTCACTGGGTGAAGCCTCATTCCCGCTGTGGGAATCCCCGCTCGGCATGGGAGGGATTCGCCTGGACATGCTCGAGCCGGGAGTGCTGGTGTTGGGAAGAGACTGCGGAGCCCCGCGGGGACGCGCTGCCGGCAGCTGACGGGACGGATTTGGGAAGCAAATGCACTCGGAAATCGAGTTCTGCCGTTCCTCCCACGCGGGCCGGCCCTGGGCACTGCGGGGCAAAGCCTGGAGCTGCAGCTGGAGGGGAGGGAGCGCTGCGAGCCTTGTCCTTGGCACCGAGTCATGGAATTGTTTGGGTGGGAAGGGACCTTAAAGCTCATCTTGTTCCAACCCCCCTGCCATGGTCAGGGACAGCCTCCACAGATCAAGTTGTTCCCGACCTGGCCTTGGACGTTTCCAGGGGTGGGGCAGCCACAGCTTCTCTGGGTGATCTGTGCCAGGGCCTCACCACCCTCACAGGGAACAATTTCTTCCTAATATTGATCTATCCCTGCCCTCTGTCATTGTGAAACCATTCCTCTTTTTCCTGGTGAGAAACTTGCAGGCTCCTGTCCAAGTCCCTCTCCAGCTCTCCTGGAGCCCCTTTAGGATCCTTCCCTTCTCCAGGTGAGCACCCCCAGCTCTCCCAGCCTGGCTCCAGAGCAGAGGGGCTGCAGCCCTTGGAGCATCTCCGTGGCCTCCTCTGGACTCTCTCCAGCAGCTCCACGTCCTTCTGTTGTTGGGGGTCCTGGGGCTGGAAGCAGCTCTGCAGGTGGGGTCTCACCTGAGCAGGGCAGAGGAGCAAAATCCCACCCCCTCCCCTGCTGCCCATGCTGTGGGATCAGCCCGGGGCTCATGGGCGGTTTCTGAGCTGCCAGCATACACAGCCAGGGCATGTCCAGCCTCTTTCCCTGGACAAGAGAAAAGAAAGAGCAACCAAAAATGGCCCCACGGCCCTCTGGACATGGGCAAGGCAGGGTGTGTGTCGTGACTCCAGTGCTGGCACAGGGCTGCTGGACACTGCCTTATGCCTGGGATCTGCTGCTGGGTATAGAGAGCAGCTCCTGTGGTGCACCACCCTCCCTGCCTCAGTTTCCCTTTGGGAAGCACTGCTGCCTGTGTGGCCAAGGAAGTCCCCTTGGTGGAAGGGGAAGGCTGGATGTGCAGATCCCTCCTGCCTGCATGCTGGCTGAGGGAGGATGCAGGATGGGAGCACCCAAATTCAGCTAACTGGGGGTGTGGGGATACGTTTCCAAGCTCTGATTCCCTCCCTGGCCACAGAGAGAACCACACTGCTCACTTTCTCCCTGCCCCATGTGTTCCTGCTCATAACACCTTGCTGTATGTGTGAGAAAATCCTGTTTTTCCTACTTGAGGAGTGAAGGCACTTGTGATCCAACCCAGCTGCATGCCTGGATCTCACAGAGATGGGGTGATAAGGGAGGGTGGGTCTGTCCCATAGGTGGAAAAGATGTCTCCTTTCTCCTCTCATTCCTCTCTGGCAATGCTGGACTATGAATGCCACGGCAGATCTGTTGTCACCCCAATTCCAATAGGGGTGATAAGGGCAGGGATGGGATTGGAGTGTCCCTGCAAAGTAGGTGGAGGATGGAGTGGTGGCATCAGCCCTGTCACTGCCTCCCACAGCCTGCCAGGATCTCCTGCTCCTCTGAAAATTTCTTCTCTGAAAGGATGGTCAAGCCCTGACAGGTGCCCAGGGCAGTGGTGGAATCCCCATCCCGTGTGGATGTGGCACTTGGGGACAGGGGTCAGTGGTGGGATTGGCAGTGCTGGGGGAATGGTTGGACTCGATGATCTCAGAGGGCTTTTCTAACCTAAATGATTCCATGATTCCCTGACCTACCCCCACATCTTTTCCCTTCTGGTCAAAGGCACCTTCAGGCTCCCAAGCCTGGCCAAGCCAGGCTGTTTTGGATGTTGTGGATGGGAGACCTGATGGGCAGAGGAAGGATTGGGTTCCTGCAGCTCATCCCTTTCCCTGGTGCCATGTCACAGCACTGCCAGGCCCTGGACATCTTCACAGTCCTAGCACCCTCCTTCACTGAAAAAAAATCCACTTCATTCCTCTGTTTTTTCCCTCCTTCATCCATCCTGACTGCTCGCTCTCCCCATTCCTGCCTCCCCTTCTCCCCTCCTTTCCCTTGAGCTCTCTGGGGTGGCTTCACCAGCTGATCAGAGAGGGACCATGGCCTCTCTCAGACAAGGACACTTATTGGTTACTGGTTGGGCTGGATGATCTTAGAGGGCTTCTCCAACCTTAATGATTTTATGATTCTATAAATATCAGCGTGTGCCCATCCCATCTCTGCCTTTGATGGGATTTGGGGAGCCTCCCTCGCACCCTCCCCGCTGCGCTGCTGTTGCTCAGCTGGTGCCACCGCTGCTCAGGGTGCAGCCCTGCTTCCTCACACCTCTTCTCCACCCCTTCCACGGTGTGAGGACTTTGGTTCTACCCCTGGCCAGCCCAAGCAGAACAGGGTGGAGCAGCACAAACTCTTCCTCTTCCTCTTCCTCATAACAGCAATCACCCAGGAGCTTTGATTCATTAATGACTTTGTGAGTCAAGCAATGACACTGCTTTTGGTAGGGCTTGCCCGAGGCTGACCCACCTCCCACCTCCCTCCTCGGCCCTTGCATCCACCCAGGGCGATCCCGCTGTGAGGATCATGCCCTGCTGAGCAAGTGGAGCAGGTGCTGCTCCTGGGTGGCAACCAAAACCCTGCAGCTCTTCCTCTTCCTCTTCACCACGCTCCGAGGGGCTTGGCTGCAGCACAGGATCCTGCCAGCCCCAATAGGAAAGGGGAATTCAGGCAGTCCCTATTTGCATCCAAGCTGGAATGTAAATCGGGTTGGAGCCTGTTTGCAGGTGCTTGGAGATGAAATAGCACAACCTGCATCCACGTGGGTCCATCCTCATCCTCCTGCTCCTGCCCCAGACCAAAAATATGCCAGGGAAAAACGACTGACCTGGACATCACCAGGCAATGCTGAAAGCTTCATTTAGGGGAGATGTGGGCATGGGGCTCAGAGCCACAGGCTGGGACTGATCCTGCTGGGAATGTCCCTGGCAGTTTGGGGTGTTTGGCACAGCCTGGAGCTGGGCTCAGCAAGATGGAGAGCTGATTGCTGTGGGGATTTTCCTACCACTGAGGTCAGGAAAACTTCTCAAGTGCCTTCTTCTGGAGCAGGGAGCGTTTGCTGGAGGATGCAGGTGGTTCCTGAGAGGCGAGGAAGCAGCCGGGAATTCCCGTCAGGCAGCCAGACCCTCCCTGACCCTATTAACACCACTGGGCTCTGCCTGCACCCTCCTGCTCTGGGAAAAAGACCCTCATTGGAGCCGAGTGCCCAGCACTGGCACGAGGATGGGCTTGCCGGGAAGAGCAGAGAATGGGTGGCAAATGGAAAACGGAAAAGTGGGCTCGGGTGGAAGCAGCCCCAGCGATGGGGAGATTGCAGAGGGGAGAGGGCAGGATTGCTCTCACCCTCATGTACAGAGTGTGGATGGATGAGGAGAGAGAGGGATAAAGGATGGTGTCTTTGGAAAGAAAAAAATGTACAAGATCTATTAATAGCAAATGAGGAAGTCTGGTTTGTTGGAGACACTGTGTCCATCGGCTGCGTGGTGACTGGTGCAGGGGAATGGGATGTCCCACTGCATCCATGCTGCCAATCCCATGTCCCTGATGGGGATGGGGCATTAAAATGTCACTTCAGGGACCAAATCAGAGCCGGGGGGGGGAATCAGATTCTTCTTCATCCCTTAGGAGTGCACCAACACCTCATCCCACCTGTCAGAGACGCAGGCAGGGAGTGAAACCAGCTGGGTCCTTGGATCCCAACAAAATCCCCTAAAAATGGACAAAATGGACAAGGCACATGCGTGCACTGTGGCATGGGAGCTCCTCCTGGCTCAGAGCCACAGTCCAGCTCTGCTGGTATCCATCCCCTGGCTGGGACAGGGGGGAGCTGCTCTGCAGGAATGCGAGGCGAGGGCCAAGGCAGGGGAATGCTTTCCACATTATATTCTCTCAGTTTCCGGCAATTTGCTGCTTCAGGACTTCCTAAGCCAGAGGTTGTATCCGTGTCTTTCTGCCTTACAGCACTTGACGGGCTTGTGGAGAGGGGGTGATCACACGTGTGGTGTTTCCTTGGGAAAAAAAGAGTTCAAAAGGAAGAGCAGGCATGGGAATAGGCACTTTGGGGGCAGCCGGGGTTGATTCATGCTTTGAATATAATAAATGATGTGGATAGAGCGAGGTAAAACCCCCCTCCTCCTCCTCTCTGCTGTGGAGGGCTGAGCAGGATTCAGCCCTGGGGCCAGAGGGTTTCCACATGAGGCTGCAATACAAAACATCTGGAGAACATCAGCCATAAAGAGACAGGAATGCTCCAAACTGGGAATGGGTCCAAGCTGTCCCTCGCAGGCTCAGACGGTCACACACTCACTGTCTCGTCCCAAAACTCTGCCAGCCCTTGGGTTGGGGTTTTTGCTGTAGGAACACCCTGTCCAGGAGCATTTGGGGTTTGCAGGTGGGATCCATCCCAGGCAAATTTCTGGGGCACGCTTGGTCACGAGACTCTGCAGGAGCTGGAGCTGACAGCTCCAGTGATCTGCCACTGGCATCCTCCCAAGACTCAGCAGTTTCAGGGATTTTACTCCCCTCTGTTTTGGGAATACAAGGCAATTCCCACCTCACCAGGAGCAGCCACTTCCCTCGCACACATGGATTTAGTTGGAGGGTGGGGTGATGGGCAAAAAAAATTGGGGTTTGAGGGTAATTTGCTTTTTGGAAGAGTTTTTTTTTTGGTGGAAATAGGGATCTAGGAAACAAAGCAGAAGGAGGGGAGCAAGAGAATCCAGAGCAACTTTATTAAACAGTGTCCCTTCCTCAGACATGTTCCACAAATTGCTTTTGTTTGGGACCAACCTTGATCAGCCAGGACTGGTTTAAAACTAGGCTGGGAAAAACCTTGCAAGAGCATCCCCAGAGCTCCTGGATAAAGCCAGGGACAACTTTTAAACAGGAAGGATTTCCCAGGAGGTGAAACTTGGAGGATGGTCTTTAAGGTTCCTTCCAACCCAAACTGTTCCATGATTCCCTGAATGTGTAATTTGGGAGGATTCAGAGGGGAGCTCAGGGGATGGGCAATATCAAAGGTCTCTGGGTATAAAGGGCCACCATCTAGGAAATGGGATGACCAGAGATCTGACAGCTGAATGCTTTTGGAGCTGAGGACACTCAAATTGGGGCCCACCACACCCTCCTGCCTCATGGGAAGAGCGGGTCCTCCACGTAGCAAATGCTTGTGCAGAACAAATAATTTCTGTCTAAGATAAATAGATAATTATACAAAAAACAACCTGAAGAAAAATAAATCCCCTGGAGTTTCTGCAAGAAACCTCATCTCCAGCACTGGAGATTTCTTGGCTACCACTTGGCACAAGCCAGAGGGGCTGATTAACCTGTCTGAAAATCCATGGAAGTGTTCACCAAATGCCTGCTCACTGAGGAGAGCAGACACTGAGGCAACTCTTCTGAAGTTGTCTTTGACTTGGGAGAGAGGAAAGTCCCCACCCTCTGCACTGAATGTGGATTTACCTCCTGCAAGTACAGGCAGAGCCTCCACTCCTGATAGCATCTCACGGGGATGTAAACACAGGGAGGCAGCCAAGCCTTCCCGTGGAGCCGGACAAACCTGGTTGGGAGAGCAGGGAGAAGGAAACGCTGAATGCATCAGCAGTCACCCGAAAGGACTCCTCTCTAAGCCTCCCTCCAAAGGGTTTGTTTTTGGCCAAGGTCTTGCCCTTTCTCAGAGCCTTGTTGTTATGAGAACTCGCTGAGTCAGCGAATCCTGCCCATGGGTCATTTCTAAGTTTCTTTCTCTTCCTCAGTGTCCATGGTGAGCCACGAAACACCTGGAAAACACAGTGCTGTGGTGGCAGCAGGATGATGAGATGCTCACCCCGACCACCTGGGTCTGTCTTTATCCCCCAAGTGAGGGTTTGGAGCTCCCCATGCCACCACCACCCCCTGGCACCAGAATGAGGTGAGAAGGATCTTCCCAAGTCCTGTGCAGACAACAGCTGTGGTGCTCCTGTAAATCTGCCCCGGCCCTGGGAGCCATGGAGAGGAGCAGGTGGCTTTTTGGGAAGTTGGCATCGGTGTCACTCAGATATTTTTGAGGCTGAGCAGGTGGGAAGTGGCGCTGGGTTTGCAATCTGAGCCTGGCCAGGGTAACCCAGATGTCACCCTGTGCTGTGGGAAGGGATCCCAAGCCTGTAATGGAAGAGGGCTGGCTCTTTACTGCACTTAAAGCAGGTAGAGGAGGCAGGGGGTGAGGAGGGAAGAGTAGGAACCTCTGTTGGAGCTTTGTTAAGCTGGTTTTCCAAGGAGAGAGTGGATGGAGAGATTGTTGCCTCTCGCTCTGCATGAGCTGGGCAATAAAGGGAGGCAAGATGCACCCCAAAATCCTCCAGTGCTTGCAGAGGAACAATGGTTGGGAGCCCCCTGGCCCCGTGCCTCAGTTTCCCCAGGTGTAAAACATGGATTGAAACCCTTGAGGGGGGTTTCCTTGCTCTTGAGCAGGCTTGGGCCTCCATAAACACAGTGATGATTCTGGTGTTTTCTCTCTTTTACTCTGAAATCCTCCTCTATCCCCTCTCCATCAGGAGAAATCCCAGCCCAGAAGCACCTTCCCAAAATGCAAGCTGTGCTAGGAAAGGGCTTCACCTCCTCTCCCACCCTGCCAGCAGAGCTGCACGTGGCAGGTCTCACAGGGCAGGTGTGGCATCTGCTCTCTCCCCATAAACCCTCTCTGTGTTTACTCTCTGGCTAAATGGGGAGGCTGGAACAACAAGGGCTCAGTAATTAGAGTAATTTCTTGGCACAGGGAAAGCCAGCTCGTCACACGTCCACACCCGGGGTGTCCCTGCCTGTCACCAGCCTAATTGGGGAGGTGATGCTCCACCACATCTCCTCTTCCTGGGCAGTGCTGGGAGCAGTCCAGATAAGCTGCTGCCTCTCCTGCCCTAGGAGTGTTTATTCCTGAGCCTCACAACATCCTGGAAGTGAACTAATCCTCTTTTGATAGCTGGGGAAACTGAGGCACAGCCCACTGGGGTGACCTGTTCTCCCTGGGGACATCCACCTTTGCCATGTTGTCCTTCTCAGGGCACTGAGTGATGCTTTTTTTGCATTGTCCTTGGGAATGCAGGGGGAGAGATCAGCAGTTCCCATGGGAAATGCGTGGGACACCATCACATGGAGGGGAGAGAGCAGGAAGCTCTGGAAAACATTGCAGCTCCCCAAAATCTGCGCAGCTCAAGGTCAGAGGCTTGGCTTGAGCTGAAGAGGATTATTATCTCTGCAGAGCAGGGCTGGGACACCTGCAGTCAACACAAGCTTGTCCCAAGGCCTTGGGAGTGGCCTTGACCCAGAAAACTTGGGATGTGTGCTCAGGATTTTGAGGCTGGTGTTGCTCAGTGGCGTTGGGTGCCCTCGCTCAGCTGTTGGCCAAAGCCCACCCTGAGCCTGGGTGCAGAAGCTGCTCTCCACCAGCTGCCCCACCAACCCCAGGCAAAGCCAGGAGAACTCATGGTGCCTTTCCAGCCACCAGCTCTTCCATGGGGCAGCAGGAATTTTCGAGCTGAGCATCTCTGGGGTTATTTATGATCTCCAGAGAAGGCTGGTCCGGCAGAGGAGGCTCCTGACTCCATCCACGTATCCCATGCCTTGTTTTGTGCACGGATGAGGAGCGCCCAACCTGGGCTGTGCTTCATCTGCCTCTGGCTGGATGCCTTTCCCATAAAGCTGGGGCACACTGCATCCAGCTGGCAAGCTGGGAGGGAGCTTTGACTCAGCTGGACTTGGCTCCAGCTCCGAGACTTCAGCCCAGTCCCTGGTGAAAACCTACCCTTGGCGCTGCAGGAATTTGCTGGATGGACCTCAAGCCTTGCAGTGCCTTTTTATAGCTCTGATTGGGTGAGGAAAGCTGAGCCACCACATGGAAATTCCCATTGGAGAGAGAAAAAGGGGTCTGGATGCTGGGCTGGATGATCTGTGGGAGGGGACATCGAGCTGGGGACACCTCCCTCAGGGTGGGACACCAGCAGTGCTTCTGTTACCACCTTCCTACGGGAGGAACAACCTCTTCCCAAGGGCCACCCATCCCTTCTGTGCCCATGCCAGGATGGAAGCACGGCTGCAAGGAGGGAGGAGGGGAGAAGGGAGCTGGAGTTCGGTGGATCTATTTCCATCCCTGCCCTCGATGCGGCGCGGAGCCCCGGACACCTCCAGGTGTTATGCAACTGCTTGGAATCAAAACACTGACGTAGAGAGGCTTTAATTAGCAGAGGAAAAGTGTTCCAGGGATGCTGTGGAAGGATTCTGTGCCCCCTCCCCAGGACTGGGATGCATCCTGTGAAGGGAGAGGTGTCCCCGTACCCCTGCAGTCCTCAAAAGCAGCTAATAGTTTGTGCAGGTGATCCCCAAAATGTGTGGGACACTCAATGAGCTTTATTCCTTTTTTTTTCCTCATCCTCTGAGGTTTGTCTTGGTGTTTCCCAGAGCCAGCAGTGGGTCTTTACATTTTGTGGATAACACCAAGCTGGGGAGCAGGGTTCAGCAGGACCCTGCTGGAGCTCAGCAGAGGCAGATGTCACCTCCTGGGACAGGTTGGACAGAGCAGGACCTGGGATCACTGCAAGACCCTGCCTGGAGACCATGGCCCATTTTGGGCTCCCCAGTCCAAGAGAGCCCTTGGTGTGCTGGGGCCAGCCCAGCAGATCCATCAGGCAGGGTGGGATGCACTTGGAATCTGTGTGGGAGGGAAGGGGGAAGCCACAGGTGACCTGTGAGATGATGTCACCATCACTGCCACTATTCACTGGAAGGAGACACAGCAAATCCAATCTATTTGCATGCTGAGACCCATTTGCATATTGAGATAATGAATTCCTCCTGATGTCCTGGTTGCTTTGCTCAAACCCATGAAGAAATGGAGATTTTGGAGCAAAACACTCGCCCCACTGGGCAGAATTCAGGCCCAGGGAAGCAGGGAGGTGGATTCCCAGTGGATTGCTGAGGATCTCTGGCTGCAGCAGGGGGATGGACACCCATGAACGAGGCAGCCTCAAGTCTCATCACACTCATATCCATGATCTTATTTTGATACAGCTAATGATGTTTTACTCCCCAGCGAGCTCTAGTTCAAAGCTCATCTCATTCTGCAGCTCAGCCTGGCTGTTGTGCTTCCTCAGGAGGGGGAATATTCCTCCAAGCTGTGGCTCAGACAGGATATTTTTGGCATAATTGGGCTTCTACTTGGCATTTATCATTTCCAGGTATTTGCCTTGAAAATCCCCTCCAAGGTGTCCTGGGGGGATGCTGGGGTTGAGCTCAATTTCAATCTCCTTGGCTCATCAGGCCAGGGCTTCTGGCTTTCCTGCTTTCTGCTGGAAATCATGATCCCATGGAGAGGCACAGAGGTCAGGACATCTGATGGTGGATGCAGGAAAATTGTGGAAGTGGGAGGAACTCTCTGATAACGGGGCTCTGACCATCCTGTGGTCACAGAAATTGGAAGGGGAGACACAGTGAGAAAATACATGAGGTAACTCATCAAACACATCCCCCCTGTGTCCCAGGGGGACCAGGAAGGGGCTGATCCCCTGTAAAATCCCAATTTCCAGTCTCCACAGGGCCCGCCTTTGCTTGGGATGTGAAGCAGAGCTGAGGCTGGGAATCTCCAGCTTGTGATTTGGACAGGAGTGACTCGGGGTGGATATTTTTGGGGACCTGGAGCTGATGGGATCTCTGTGCTGTCTGTTTCCAAAGCTGGATCCTGGTGATTCCCAGCGTGGCCTGGGCCACTGCCATCCTCTAGTGGCTGCATCCAGAAGCACAGGAGTGCTGCTGGGGAGAACTCTCCGGAGCCAGGAGCACCAGGCAGGGCATGGGGCTCTTCCCTGGGGGGGAGGACATCCATGGATGTTCCCCTTTCCTCCACCCCCAAGGATGGGGGGCAGCTTTTCTTGCTGAAAAAGGGCTTGGTGTCCACTCCCAGTGGGCTTTGGAAATTTGTCCACTCCATTCCCAGTGAGCTTTGGGAATTTGTATTTTTTTTGTCGGTGACACCAAGCTCCTCCATGGGCCTCATGTCTTGGGTCTGGCCCTCCAAGGAGGGGTGGATTTGGGGGCAGCCTCATCCACTCATCCAGATAAATCCCTGCAGACTGGCTGGAATGAGGAGCTGTGTAAGATGTGAATGTGTGATTCCATCTTTGGGAAATTTTTGCCATCTGTAGTTTTGGCATCTGCCCCTTTTACTTCAGCCCCATCTTCAGAGTGTTCTTGAGTCGAACCTACTGCTTGGACTGCAGCTGTGTGGAGGTTGTGTAGTGTTGGGGAGGACAGAAAAGATCCTTATTTCCTCTTCAGTGAGGGATACAGGACCAGGAGGGGATCCCAGGATCATTGGTGTGGGAGATGAGGAGGTAAAAGTGGTGACTTCAGAACCATGGGATATCCTGAGCTGGATGGGACCCACAAGGATCATTGAGTCCAGCTCCTGGTCCTGCACAGGGCACCCCCAAAAACCCCACCCTGTGCCTGAGAGCATTGTTCAAATGCTTTTTGAGCTCTGGCAGCCTTGGGACTCTGACAATTCCCTGGGGAAGCCTCTCTGGAGGGTCATGGCTTGGGTGGCTGTTGGAGTTGAGCAGAGGATGCTCAGGGCAGTGATGGGAGGGAGAGTGGCAGGAGCGAGGGGACAAAAAAGAAACAACCACAGAAGGGAGCTCTAAAGCAAATTTATAGATATATATATATATATTTAAAATGTGAAATGGGGCTCTGGGCCAAATCTCAGAATCCTGGTGAGCACAGGAGCGTCACAGGGCCTGTGATGAGGCTGGCACAGAATATTTCCTTTGAATCCTGAGAGGTTCCTGCCTTCCTTCCTCTCCCAGCCACGATCCCTTCTCACAGCAGGATTTCCTGCTGGGATGGGCACAGCTGTCCCAGCTACAACTGCCCTCCCTCTGCTCACCCACTGATGGAGAGGGATACAGGAATTGGGGGAAGAAGGGATGGGGATCGACCATGGAATTCCAGAATGGTTTGGATAATTTGGTCTCCACACCCCTGCCATGGGCAGGGACAATTTCCACTAGACCAGACTGCTCCAAGCCTTGTCCAGCCTGTCCTGGCATGGAAATGTTGCCAAATATCCTTTTGGATCCTGACCCTACTTCTGTATCACTCCCCTGTCCAAGAGTACAAAGGTTTGAAATCTCACTCAGTTCCTGAAGTTTGGTGCAAACTTGAAATGCAGCTTAAAAATGTGGTGGAAATCCATCTCTTTGCACAATAAATTGCATTTTTTGTTGCATTGCATCTTGCACATTGCATCTGATCTGTGAAAGGAGAGCTTAGGGACCGAAGTAATAACATCAATTAATAAAGAAATTATCATAGCAACTAATTGAGAATGATATGCTGTTAGCTGAGATCCTGGTGCTTTTCCTTACTGCCCTGACCTGTTTGAGTGCCCGCAGAAATACTGCAGGAATGGATCTTCATGCAACAAAAACCCCTGCTCCCTTCAGCTGTACAGAGGAGCCTGAAAAGATGGTTCAAAAGCAATAAAACAGACCAAAAAAAACCCCAGAAGAGATAGTTTAACATGCCAAAAATTCCTGAGTCAGTGTTCCAGAGGCCTGAACGTGCTGGCCTGTCCGTGCTGCTGATCCCAAATGAGATGTAAATATTCTTGGCCAGAGCAGGGTTTCAGGTTGCTCACAGCTTTTGCTGCCTCTGCGATTCCGACGTTCTGTGGTTTCAATGGAAATCTGCTTCCCTCCAGCTGCCTGTCGCTGGATTGCATCTCCAGCAGCATCTCCCACTGCCCTGAGTGAGACCAGAGCTCTGCAGTGATGTTCCCACACGTGTTCAGTGGCTGAGCTGGCTGGAAACACCAGGTCAGCGCGTGACATTTGGGGCGTGCATCCTGGTGAGGATTTTCGTGGTCTTATTGGGGGTTTATGGCTCATGATCCTGCTTTTCTCAGGGCAAAGAGGGCTGCTTTATGCCTTTGGTGCAAGCAAGGCTTTGTGGAATTAATTTGGTTGTGCTGTACTTTTATTACATCCCAAAACATCCCTTTTATTTCAGGAAATACCCTGTTTTCTGCTGAGGGTGACATTTTCCATGGGTGATTTCCCTGTGGCTCTATTCACAGCTCAGAGAGAGCATCAGCTCTGGGAATTCTGGTGTCCCAGGAGCTGCTGGTGGTCTGGAGAACACCAAAGGCTCCTGGAGATATCAGAAAGCTCTGAACTGGATTAGTTTGCATCTCCATCCCTCCTCCCAGTGAGGTGACAATTGATGGCACTGTGGTGCCCACAGAGAGGACCTGCTCTGGCTGAGGTTGTGCTCGTAGGAATTTATCTGGAGCACATGAAGGGTATCATGCCCTTTGTCTCAGGGCAAAATGGACTTCTCTGCTCTTTTCCATTTTGATCATTCCATCCATCCATCCATCCATCCATCCATCCATCCATCCATCCATTCCCCACTCCTCTATTCCTCAGCTCTATTTCAGTGGCTGGTGAGGTGCTGCCTGCCTACAGGGAGAGCTGGGATCTATCATTAACACACTCCTTGTTTTCCTAAGACTTTGCCTTTAATTGCTGATAACTCTGCCAGACTCTACTCTTTTCTCCCCAGGCTGGCTGGCTGCCTCCAGGCTGAAATGCTTTTGGAAAATTTCAGCTAAAATAGTTCAGCATTTTGCAAGAATTAGATTAGGAGGAGAAAAAAAGAAAAAAAACCAAACCAACTCTTTTGCTCCAGTTGGGTGGGAGCTTCCAGCTGTTTTCTGTAGCTGTTTCATCCCTGGTGTGCATCTGAGGGGGCCCTGAAAGCTGGGGGCAGGGAAAATCCTTGAATTCATTGAGCCTGCCAAGGATGGGACTGTCCTTGAGCAGGTCCTGTCCTTGTCTGGCCATGAGCCTGCTGTGACTGCTCCAGACGGAGCAAGGCTGCTCCTTCCTGCACTGCTCTGTCAGGGAAAAGGGAGAAAGGGCTGTTGGAGACTGCCCTGGAGCTCTTTGCATCTTCCTAAAATCCCTTATCAGCCCCAGGGGAGTTTGTATTTCGTGCATTCTGTGGACCCAGCGCTTCCTCCCTCCCTAAGGATCAGTTCAGGAGAGGCAAAATTGCCCTGGGGAGATGCCATGGGGGATTTAGCAGGGGACCTTTATGGTGCTGAAGCTCCTCTGGAACAGCAGCTGGGATATCCCAGCCCCACTACAGAATTCAGCCAAGCCTGGTGTCCCAGTCCCTGTCCTGCAGTGGCAGGATGAGGCTGTGATGCTGTGCCAGGATGGGTGCAGAGTCTGTGACCCTCCCTGGAGCCTCAGGCTCTTCATTTTGTCTCCTTTTTTACATCTTTGTCATGCAAAGGGGGTGTTGGTGGATGAGAAGCCTGACATGCCCCAGCCCCCTGCCCTGGGCTGATCCTGCAGTGGGGGCAGCAGGAAAGGGGGGATTGTGCCCCTGTGCCCCCTCAGGTGAGCCCCCACCTGCAGAGCTGCCCCAGCCCTGGGACCCCCAACATCAGAGGGATGTGGAGCTGCTGGATCCAGTCCAGAGGAGGCCGTGGAGATGCTCCAAGGGCTGGAGCCCCTCTGCTCTGGAGCCAGGCTGGGAGAGCTGGGGGTGCTCACCTGGAGAAGGGAAGGCTCCAGGCAGAGCTCAGAGCCCCTTGCAGGGCCTGAAGGGGCTCCAGGAGAGCTGGAGAGGGACTGGGGACAAGGCACGGAGGGACAGGACACAGGGAATGGCTTCCCACTGCCAGAGGGCAGGGATGGATGGGATATTGGGAAGAAACTCTTCCCTGTAAAGCCCCGGCACAGGGCTTCTCAGAGAAGCTGTGGCTGCCCCTGGATCCCTGGAAGTGCCCAAGGCCAGATTGGATGGAGCTTGGAACAACCTGGCATGGTGGAAGGTGTCCCTGCCCATGGCAGGGCTTGGAACAAGATGGGCTTTAAAGGTCCTTCCCACCCAAACCACTCCACGATTGTCTGACTTCTCCACACTCCTGTCCCTGCATGGGGACTCTGGGGGACAAGGGAAAGGCTGGGACACACTGTGGCCACCCCTCCTGTCCTAGGACATCTCGTGTGGCACTTCTGGGCTGTCCCCAAGTGTCTGTCCCTGCACCCTGCATCACGAGGGCCTCGTGCTGCGCAGGGCGTGCAGGCAGCTGTGCAAACAACCCAGTCTGGACCTCAGCTTGCACTGAAAAAAATCAAAGGGACTTTTGGGGCTGAGTCAAACAAAGTAAATAAACAGAAGAACCCCCTCCACTGAAAACACAGACTGGGGAAAAAATATAAAAAGAAATCTGACCCAAACCAAAGGAGTTATTTTGCTTTTGTTTCTAGCCCTAACCCTGTTTTGATTTAGTACTGCTGGTGTGAATAAGCTGTGGCAGATGTTGACGTTTTTTTCATCTGTTGTGTGTTTTTCCTTCTTTTATTTTCATCTGGCTAGAGAGATTTGCCAAATTCATGAGTTCTTCTGGCCACTTAAACCCACTTTTTTTCAGTGGAAAAGGCAGAGTGAGCCAGACCCCGTTGGATGAAGGTGCAGCAGCTCACGTAGGACCCTGGTGCAGGCACAGACTGCAATCCTGTCTCAGCTTTGGCCTCCAGATGCTGCTCTGGAAGGGTGTGCATGTCCCTTTGTCCCTCTGTGTCCTGTCAGCCAGCCCCTTGCAGATTCTCTGTGAATCCAGCAGGCATCCCTGATCCTGCTGGCACTGCCAGCCTTTGCCATTCCTCTTCTGGATCCAACCTATTTTGGTACCCTGTGAGGTGACACAGGTCACAGAGCCCAAGGAGTGACCTCTCCCATCTTCTTTAGATGGTCCTGGTGAAAGAGGACTTGAGAAAAGGGGGGAAGGGTGGGTCAGGGTGTTTTTCAGGGGCATTTCTGTGGTGCAAGGTTTAAAATACACCCAGGCCTTGCTAATGGAAGGAAGGAAGGAAGGAAGGAAGGAAGGAAGGAAGGAAGGAAGGAAGGAAGGAAGGATGGATGGATGGATGTGGGAACAAGAGTGAGTTCCCAAAACCTTGGCCATGGCATTTGGCCTGACATTAATTAGGACTGGGCTTTCCTTTGGCAAAAGGAACAAATCATCCTCCTTCCCCCAGCCCTGCTCTCCCTGGGCTTCAGGCTTAGGAGGAGGACTGAAATGATGGGAAATGTGGAAAAAGAGTAGAATCATAAAATCAGAGGATCACAGAATGCTTTGGATTGGAAGGGACCTCAAAGATCTCTTATTCCCACCCTCTGTCATGGGCAGGGACACCTCCCACTATCCCAGGTGGCTCCAAGCCCCATCCAGCCTGGCCTTGGGCACTTCCAGGAAACCAGGGGCAGCCACAGCTTCCCTGGGCACCCTGTGCCAGGGCCTCACCATCCTCACAGGGAACATCTTCACCCTAATATCCAATTTAAATATCTCCTTTTTTTTAGTTTAAAACTCTTCCCCTTGTCCCATCCTTACCTGTCAATGTAAAAAGTCACTCTCCCTCTTTTGCATAAGCCCTCTTTAGGTCCTAGAATGTGCTAGAAGATCTCCCTGGAGCTTTGCTTTGGAACAGGACAGCACAGATGAGCACAGGGGCTGGGGTTAATGTGAGGCAATTTGGTGGAAAAGCAGAAACCAAAATGAAACCACATCTGGAGAGGACCCTGCAGCATCCACAGCTGCCTTGGGATGTGAGGTGTGAGGCAAGGAGGGGATGGGAAAAAGGCACCAGGGTTGTTTTTTTTTAATATAACTCTGACAGAGAGAGAAACTGAGGCAAGGTGCCCTGACTTGCTGAGTGACTTTGGCAAAGTCCTGCTTGGTCAGGGTGTTTTTTGGGGGAAGCTCCCTCCCAGGGAGGGCTGGGGCTTTCTGCAGGGTCAGCAGGAACCTACAGGGTTCCAAATAAACCCCATGTGCTCCAGCAAGAGCAGGGTGAGCAATTTTCCGGCTCAGGGAGGAACGGCACGAGGGAGACACAACATGATTTGCTTTCCAGGCTCTTTGTCTGGGAAAACCAACAAATTTTGGGGCAGTGGGAACATCTAGCAAAAGAAAATGACCCAGATGCATGGAGGAGATTTTTCTCTCGTGAAATTGGAGTGTGCCCTCACAGCCCAAGTGTTTCTGGGCTCCTGTTCCAGGCTTCTGGGTAAACAGGATGTTGATATAATTAGCTTTCCTGTCATCAAGCCTATAGTAGCTGTACAGTGGAAAAAACCCTCCTGGCAGCGTTGGGCCACCTCGCTGTGGAAAGATCCAGTGCTGATTTCAGCTCCCTCCTTCCTTCTCCTTCCCAGCTGCAGGTGGGAGATCTCAGAGGTCTCCTGCTTCACTCCCCTAACACTTTGCCTTCCTCCCCATCCCTGTTTGAACCTGACAGGCGGGAGAAAAGACACCCGGGGCTTGGCATAGGGAGAAAAGTTGGACTGGGAGATGATTTCTGGGTATGGAGAGCAGCTCTGCCATGTGAGGAGCTGCCTCCAGCCTCTGCTGCTGCTGGAGATGAGGTGGGACAGAGGATTTATATGGGCGTGGTGAGAGCAAAGGGCCCTGCAAACACCCCTGGTCTGGGGAAGAAACGGCCTGTGTGTCCTAAAGGAAAGGTTGAGCTTTGAATCTTTTTCCCAAGGGTGCAAAACAGCCCAAACTCTTGGTGTGATGACAACTGCAAATGCAACGATAATCGTTGAAATATGAAATAAACCAGCAAAACCAAACCAAAAAAACCTCCTCCCCCCTAAAATGTTGCATTTTAGGAGGATGCAAAACGGGGTGTGGGCAGAACCTCAGCTCTTCTCCACCTCCCTGAGCTGGGAAAGGCAATGAACCCTCCTGAGATATAAATCTATAAATTGTGCAATATTTTTGGGGAAAGGAATACAAGTCTGTCCAAAGATCCCTGGCTGCCTGAAGCCTGGAGGCAGTGGGCAGAGCCCTGTAAGGTTTGCAGAGGAGTGGATCCATGCCCATATCTTCCAAATTATGTCCTTGCCTCGTAGCTACAGGCAGGAAAGGGACAAAACCCAGTGGAATGAAAGCTCCTGGGTGGCCCCAAAACTCCCTTTGGGCCTGAAAGAATTATCCCAATCTTTGACATGAGACTGAGTGGAGGCTGGTTGGGTTTAAGCCCTGTAGGGTTTTATGATGATGGCAATCATGGCATGGTGGGGAAGGGGCTGGTGAGAGCCAGGATCTCACCTGGATGTGGCGTGAGGAGGGTGGGACTTTGGGTGGGCTCAGTTTCTGTACAGACTTTGGGGTTTCAAAGGATTCACTGCCCTCAGACCTGCTCCAGGCCTCACCCTGCTGGGACAATCAGGGTGGCACCTTGCCTGGGTAGGGATGTTGTGGCACTGGGATTAACTTGTTCCTTCCCGGGCAGCAAAACCTTCACCACAGGGTTAAACTGGTGCAATTCTCATCCTCCTTGTGCTGAGGGTCTCCCTCCAGCCCCTGCTGTGCCACCTCCCCCACTGCTGATGGAAAGTGATGTCGAATTGAGCTCTGTGCCCTCCACTGGGGCACTCCCAGGATCCAAAATCTGGCTCATCCCAGCTCATCCAGAGGCTGGAGCCAGGACTCAGGGACTGCAGGGGCTGTCCTGGCCTCACTTCACCCCAGCACGATGGAAACAGCGTGGGCTGTGCTGCTGCTCTGCAGGATCCTGCCCAGGGCTCTGGAAACACGAGGAGCTGGTTGACCCTGACAGCTCAGTGCTCTCTCCCTCTTTATTTTCCTCACAGAGACACCCCTGAGGGTTTTCCCAAGCCAGAGTAAAACCAGAGAGCCCTTGGATTACAGAACGGCGCCACAGCCACATCTTTCTCCTGTGCTGTTTTCCTGCTCCCTGCCCTTCCAGCTCCCCCCAGCACTGTCAGACCAGCTGGAGCCACTGGCACTAAAGATCCCTCCAGGACCCAGCAGCCACCCGTGGGCTCCCAGCCAGCCAAGACACTTGAGCTGGGCTCAGGAGCTGCAGGGCAGAAGCAGCAGCCAAATTTTTGGAAGTTCAGGCTGGGGTGAGCAGGAGGTCTCTGGAAGGAGGGTGTCTGCAGAGGCTTTGATCCAGCTAAGGGCAAACCTGATCCTCCCACTCCTACACTGCCAGCAGGAGTTTGTGTCCTGGTGGATCTTGCACCTTTCCTAGAGGTGAAAATCTCCTGGGAAAACACCAGCTGGAAGCATTTCCAGGTAAAATCTGATCTTACCCTCATCAGTGTGTCCTTCTGAAAACAGGGGATGTGCTCCTGGGCACAGGGGCTATCTCCTGAGGGCCAAATTCCTTATCTATTTGCTGCCCAATCCCTAAGGGAGGAAATATTTACCAAGGCCCACACCACCACTGGCTGCCACCGGAGAGGAGGGGGAACCACCTCAGCTCGAAATGATACCTGTGAAAAAGGGGAGGGAGGAGGAAGGAATCCTGTGACTGTGACAAAGTGCAAAGTCTGGGCCAGTTCAGCTGCTCTCAGTGGGATGGTGACCCGAATCTGGCTTTCACCCTGGGCTTGCAACTCAAGCCGGACAAGCAGAGGAGTCTGTGGAGTCTCCTGCAGCAGGAGGTCAAGTCCAGAGCCTCTCTGCTGTGGGGGCTCTGCTGGAAAGTCAGGGCATTGCTGCTGACCAAGCTGCAGTTGTCAGCAGGACCTGCAGCAGTTCATACCACGAGGTACTCATTATTACCTCATTTAATTTGTGTTTCTTCCATTTAAAGTTGTGAGGTGCTGGTCTGGAGGACGTTTCCCCCCATCCCACCAGGAGTCACCTTGGAGAGCTCTGAGTGCATCATCTCCAGAACATCCCAATCCAGAGGTAAATTCCATTGAAGACAAACTCAAACATCCTCCAAAGGGATCTGGTTCCTCCTTCCCCCTGCATCCCAGCCACTGGTTATGGAAACCGGAGGCACCCTGTGCTCCTCTGGGATTCAGGCCAGGTCTGCACATCTGGGGATGATCCCACGTGGAGAAGGGTGAGGACTAAAGTGTGGATCTGCACAAGAGGAGCAGCCTTTTGCTGGTGTCATGAATTACCTGCTCTGATCAGAGAAGGGCAGGAGTTATCCTGGCCAGGGATGGGCGAAGACCAGAGCTCAAACACTGCTTTTTTCCTTGCCAGGTCTCTCACTGATTTTCAAAGGTCCTTGAGATATTTATTTCATACAATCCCAGCATGGTTTGGGTTGGAAGGCACTTTAAACACCATCCAATTCAACACCCTGCCATTCAACTCCTTCCACTATCCCAGATCGCTCCAAACTCCATCAAACTTGGCCTTGGACACCTCCAGGGATAGGAAATCCACCTTACAGCTCAAAACAGGGCTTGGGTTTGGTGATGGGGAGCTGGGACTTGGCTCTTCCCCTTCCCAGCGCTGATATCCCTGGAATGTAAAGCCACAGCTCATTTCAGTGCCATGAAGATTCCTGGGACAGCTCACAGCATTGGCTTTGTGAACCAGCAAGAGGGTTTTGCTCACTGGGAAGTCTCTGATGCTCTCTCACACAAACCAGGGCCTTCTTGAAGGGCTGAGCAGCCCCTGGCAGCAATGTCACAGCCCGTGATCCTTCCTGCGGCCACGGAAGCTTCACATGGATGCTTGCATGGGAACTGACCTTTCCTAAAGCCGAATTTAGAACCAGTTTTTAGTGTAAATGCATAAAAAGAAGACAGCCTTCCTTCCTTCCTTGGGTGGGACTCTTTTCCCCTGCAGCCACATGCCTTTGTGTGCCCGTGGGTATTAATGTTCACAAGCGATAATATCCCAAACCTATTGACTGGCGTCAGAGCTGCAGTAAAAACAGGCACTTTGGAAGTGAAAATGCCAGGATTTCTAAGCTCCTTAATCTCCAGCCACATTCCCCACTGATTAGATGATTTCCAGGGAGGTGACACAGGTTTGTGGGCTGCTCTTCTGGGCTGAGGTGCTCGAGGGTCCTGAACACATCACTGAGCACTGTGCAAGCCCCACAGTTGGAAAGGGGGTGATGCTGAAGGGAACCAGCCCTAAAAAATCTGAGCTCAGCAGGAGAGGCGAAGGAGAGTGTTTGCTATATGTGAAAACAAGGTGTTTGAGCGTTTCTGAGGGCTCCTGGTGGGCTTTTTGGAGCTTGTGTCACATTTGTGGCTCAGTCACCTTTGCTGAGGTGTTCTGCTCATGTGGCTGCATGGAAAGCTGTAATCCCAGTTGAAATCCCAGCTGTAATCCACCAGGAAAGGTCTCTATCTGACTGCCCACCTGCAGGTGTCTCTGCCTTCAGAGACATCCTCAGTGTCAGGGCTTTGAGTGCATGAATAAACCTTAATGGCCAGGACCAGCTTCACCTGCAGCCTCCACCCCACCCATGAAGGCTGGAGCTCTATTTAAGCTCAGCCTGGGGCAGTCAGAGTTGTTTAGGAAGAGTAGGAGTCTCTGACTTACCCCTTAGCTGCTTTTGGTTTTTTTTTTTTGTTTATTTATTTATTTTTTTTACTGTCTTGAGGTTTTGTTTTCACATCTCTTGGATGCCTTCCAGCCTTGACTGAAGTACAAGAGCCTGCACACCCCCCTGGTCCTTGTTTGGTGGCCACAACCAGCCCTGTGCCAGCACCTGTGTGCAGGAAGCAGCTGTGGGGTTTGGCCTGTGGGCTCAGGTGCCTTTGGACAGGGGCACCAGCACCCTGGCTCTGGCTGTCCCAAGGGAGGTGAGGATGCAGTGGGAGATGGATCCATCACCTTCAGAGTTTGGAGCTAAATGACCTTTAAAGTCTCTTCCAAGAGACTTTCCTCAACCATTCTATGGTTCTGTTTCATTCCAGGTGGCTGAGCCTCAGGCTCTGATCCCTCTACCCTGGCTGTGCCAACACCTTGCATCAAGATCCTGATAAGGAGTTTCCTCCTCCAGCATCCCAAGTGTTGCAACATCCAGCTGCTGCCTCTGCTCTGTGAGTGACAGCTGTGTGGGCCCACGTCCCAAAATGAGTGAGGAGCCAAGGGAGGCTGGCCAGCAATCTGTGTGTGTGCTCTGCAGGGTGGGATCACAAGCGCTGTGACTTGGCAAGGTGCCCCCAGAGCTGAACCAGGGCCATGCTCCTGTCACCAGCCAGCCCTGGCACAGCTGGCAGGTGCCCCTGGGCTTTCCCAGGGTGCTGGTTTCAGTTCAGGGTTTGTAATGTGAGCCAGCACAGCTGAATTCTGCCTGCTCTGGGGCTGAGCTCCTGAGAGGGGCACTGAGCTCAGCCTGGAGCTGCTGGATGTGAGCACTGAGGAGTCAGAGGTTTGGGGCAGTCAGCAAATCCCAGGGATTGAGGGTAATTTATGGGATTGTTGTGTTTTAGGATCTCTCACAGCCTTGCCCAAATGCTCCTTGAGCTCTGGCAGCCTTGGTGCTGTGACCACTTTCCTGGAGAGCCTGTTCCAGCGCCCAACCACCCTCTGGGTGAAGAACATTTCCTGCTATCCAAACTAAACCTCTCCTGACACAGCTTCACACCATTCCCTCAGGTCCTGTCCCTGTCACAGAGAGCAGAGACCAGTGCCTGCCCCTCTGCTTCTCCTTGTGAGGAAGCTGAAAACCACAATGAGATTTCACCTCAATCTCCTTTTTTCCAGGCTGGATCAGCCAAGTGCCTTCAGCCACTCCTCACGTGGCCCTTCCAGACCCTTCACCACCTTTATGGCCCTCCTTTGAATGCTAATATCTGTATAAGTTTATAAATTTCTAGACCTGTGGAATACATTTCATTTCTAGGCTTATGGAATATATATATATATATGGAATATAAGATATATTTCAAGCCTTCCCACATCCCCCTCTCCCCCTTCCTAACCCCACTGAGGGTGCTGTGCTGTCCTTCCCACCCCTCCCCTCCTGTTTGAGGTGACTCAGTGTCACAGTGTGAAAGGTGGCTGCAGAGCTTGAACCCAACATGCAGTGGCTTAAAGAGGGAAAGCAGCTGTCCTTCTCTTTAATGAGCCATCCCTCACATGTGGCACTGTCCCTCAAACTCCTTGGAAACCTACAGACCCCGATTTCCTATGACCTACTTCTGATTTAGTCCCAGAGCTGATTTGTCCCAGGAAGGTCTTGCAGGGACAAGTGTGTGAATTTTGCATTCCTCACACCCAGGGTGAGGAGGGGAAGTTGCCAAATCAAGGCATCTCCCACCATTTTAAGGTCATTTTAACCTAAATGTATGTTTTTCCCCCTCCTCTATGTGAGTACTCCGACAAAGCTGAAACAAACCTACAGGAGGGAATGCATTTCATAGGGTCACAGAATGGTTTGGGTTGGAAGGGACCTTAAAGACCATTTTGTTCCACCCCTCTGCCATGGGCAGGGACACCTCCCACTAAACCAGGTTGCTCCAAGCCCTGTCCAACCTGGCTTTGATTTATTGTGGTAATCAACTATAAATAGTGAAATTTAATATCTCAAAATCTTCATAAACACCCTCAGCAGTGAATTCCACAGATTAACAATGGGTTGCAAGTAAAACCTTTTCTTTTTTTTCCAAATTGCAGGGGTTTTTTTCCCAGTTGCCTACCAGGACAAAGCTGGAGATGCATCTGATGTGTCTTCCTCTTCTTACTGGTCTGGAGAAGCTGGCTGCTCCCAAACCACATTTTGGAACCTCTTGATTTGCTGGGAGCCAATTTTCCCAAATATCCAACCTAAACCTCCCCTGGCACAGCTTGAGGCTGTTCCTTCTTATCCTGTCTCTGTTCCCTGGGAGCAGAGCCTGACCCCCCTTCGATCCACCCTCCAGCTCCATCAGGGAGTTGTGCAGAGCCACAAGGTCCCCCCTGAGCCTCCTTTTCTCCAGGCTGAGCCCCTTTCCCAGCTCCCTCAACTGCTCCTGGTGCTCCAGACCCTTCCCTTCCCTGGACACACTCCAGCCCCTCAGTGTGATCTTCATGTTCCCAGCTGGTGCTCATCTTTCTGTGCCCTGGAGCATGAGGGCTGTGAGATGCTGCAGCTGCCTCCGAGCTGGAGTGACAGCAGATGCTGCTTGTGGAGACATCAAAATATTGAATGCTTTGTTGGGAACGATCATCTGTGGTGTCACTGCCAAGGTGGAGATCAAAGGAACACAATAAATGTGTCAAAACAAAAGCAGAGATGAAGGGAAGCGGCTTGCAGAGGATGATTAGAAAACAAAGCACAGGGATCTTTTAATCTCTGGAAATTCCCTGTGCTGTAAAACATCCCAAGGTGGAAGTCAGGGGTTATCAAATTCCCTCATGGCAGCTCTGCTCCCTTCCCTTGGGAGAAAAACAGGCTCCCTGCTCCTGCAGGCCAGGAAAAGCAGAGCTGGGGTTTGGAATGTGCCTTCTGGGCACATTTTTACTTTAGGAGTCCTAAAATACTATTGATTTTTCTTTTTCCTTATTGATTTTTCTTTTTCCTTATTGATTTTTCTTTTTCCTTATTGATTTTTCTTTTTTCCTTATTGATTCCCTTTGTGTGAACTTTGTATTTCAAAATACAAAGGGGCCCTCCTTGCTGGCAGTGTCTTATCCCTCACTTGATCAATCTTCTCCTTCACCAGTGCCTGTTTAATCCCAAAAATTATTTCCTCTGGATAAGGGGTGCCGGCAGAACTTTTACACATGTTTTGTCCTGAGTATGGAGCAAGACTGTCCCACACCTGCATGTGGTGTCTTAATTCCAGAATAGCCTTCTGCCCTGAGCAGACACTGCAAAAATCACTTTTATTTGGGATTCAGACTGGGATTTAACTGCTGCCCTCCTGGATGGGCACCTTTCCTGGGCTGGAAGGGGGTAGAAAGACAGGGAATGCTAAACCAGCATAGTTTCTTTCCTTTTAGAGGTAAGTTGAGGCATTTGGCAGCCTTAGGGGATTTTTTTCCTGCCTGTAAGATTCTTCTTAGCCATGATGGAGAGGGACTCTAAAATGATTACAGACCACAGGAGATTTTTTGATCTGTCCCTTTGTGTCCTGAGCAAGGGATCCCAGGAAGAAAATCTCAGTGTCCTCAGCCCATGCATGCTCCCTGTTTGTTTCCCCTCTGTTTTGTTAAATGTTTTGTTCCCTTTTCCAAGGGATGTGGCTGTTTTTTCAGGCACCCACGGTGGCAGGGCACTGAACTGGGCTGTTTGTGTGAGGCAGCACAAACCAGCTCAACAAAAACCACCCTGTGGGATAAACAGCCCCTATCTGCCTCCACAGGCTTGTTTGGGATGGGAACTGCTCTCTGCTGAGGAAATTTGGATCATGCCATAGCAGAGCCTAAAAGGAGCATGGATGGGAATGGTTTTTATATCAAGAGCTCTCCAACTGTTTCAGCTCTGAAATGAGCTGAAAGATCTGCATGTGGCATCAGATCTGTCCTGCTCTGGGGGTTCATTCCTACCCTGACCAGTCTGAAAAATCCGTTTAAACATGGGATGTTGGCCACCTGGGGGCTTTTCAAACCAGCTCCTCCTGCCTCTCCCTTTCTTGGTGTGGAAACCTCTACAGGTCAGAGTGGTGAGGATTCACAAGAGATGATCCAAACCTGGCTGAACACACCTCCCTGACCCCACTCTGGAAACGTGGCATGCCATGAGGATGGGCTCTGGAGCCCTTGCACCTGGGTGTTTGATCTCCTGCTCTCCAGGGAAGGGCTGCCAGGTGCTTTCCTGTGGAGCTGGGGCTTTGTTGCTGCCTGTCCCAAGGCTGAGCCCTTTGGGATGGTTCTTCACAGCTCTTTCCCCCTGCATTGCTGGAATCCCCTGACCCAGCCTGTAGCTCCCATTTAAGTGTGGTGGAGCCACCACAGACCCAGAAGGGTCCAGGAATTGGGTTAGAAATTAGAATTATTTTCTTTCCCCCCCTAGAAAAACAGGAAGTAGGGATGAGCAGCTGAGACCCTTCCCTCTGCAGCTCTGCTGGCTCAGCTCAGGTGGATCTCAGCCATGGAGTTTATTTTGCTCAAGCAATTTTTGTGTATCCTTTGGAAGGAGGAATTGGGACCTGAGCAGGTGGGTTTAGTGGCCCAGGCCTCTCTTACTCCATTAGACAGTGATTTAGGGGCAGGGATGCTCATAAATGTCCTGAAAGCAAACGTGGGTTAATGCTCTCACAGGGAATGTGAGAGCTGGTTGGAGGCAAGGCTCACCTCTCAGCAGTGACTGGGAGTGACTGTGCTCACCACAACATCCTTCTCATGACAATAAAGGTCTGACTCTGAGCAATGAAACCAAGAACATTTGTAGCTGAAGGCTGTCCTTAAATTGCCTCTCAAGGACCTCTCTGGCTGCAGGTGGCAGGGAAGCACAGGATGTTTTGTGTGTGCTCAGCATGCTCGGGTTCATCCAGGGGAAAGGGCTGTGAGAGGCCTGGAGCAGAATCAAGACCTTTTTGCTCTGCCTGGGTTACTTCTGGTGAAGAAATCCTTTCCTGAGAGGGTGGGGAGGGTGCCCAGGGGAGCTGTGGCTGCCCCTGGATCCCTGGAAGTGTCCAAGGCCAGGTTGGAAGGGGCTTGGAGCACCCTGGGATAGTGGGAGGTGTCTCTGCCCATGGCAGGAGGATGGAATGGGATGAGCTTTAAGGTCCCTTCCAACCCAAACCATTCTGTTTCTGTGATTCTTACCTGAGCTCTCCCACCAGCCCTGTCCCTGTGTAAGCCAGACCTTGCTGCTGACTGTCCACTCTTCTTCTGATTATAAATCCTAAGAGCCCAGCTTTGAAAAGCAAAGCTTCCTGCTGGAAGCACAGCCTGGTCACCAAGGGCAGCCAACACAAACACCTGGCAAGCTTCCCTGGCCAAGTTTCACACCTAGAATAAATCAGAATATCTTCCTTCCTGCTCAGGCAGCTCTCAAGGAGCTGCTTGCTCCTGCCACACACACTCTGTTCTTTCCAGGAGAAAAACTTGCTTCCTCAGGAAGGTTCACACCATGAAACCTTTTATTGTAGAGTGGCTCCCTTGAGCTGGGAACAGGGAGGGCTGGCCCCTCTCCTGTGCTGACTTCAGGCACACTTAGCCTGAGAGATCTGTGCATTTGTCATAAATTAGGGCTTCTCAGTGAAAAAAATATGGAAAAACCTCACAGACGAGTCAGGGTGAAGAGAAACATCCTCCCACCCCCCTCACTGATGGAGTTTCTTTGAGTTTATGGAGCCTGGTGTTTGGTCATTGCCCAGAAAATTGGAGTTGGGTGGGAATGACCAGGTGCCCTCATCCTGCCTCCCTTCTGGTGTCCTCTGTCCAAGCTTGCTGCTTGCAGAGGGCTGGAGTTGCCCTGATGTGCCAAGGTAGATGGTCTTTGATTTGTGTGAGTATTCTCCCTTCAAAGAACCATTTTTTGGAGGAGAGGGTGAGAGCTACGATCAGGAATTCAGATTTTGGAACAAATCCATCCGAAAATAATCCTCTGGAGGAAAATCCCACCATCTGCAAGGCAGCAGGTGCCTCACCCATGCCCCCACCATCCCTCTGGCTTCTCTTGATGATCCCCATCCCACCCAGCTCATTCCAGCTGCTGAGGTGAGTGCCAAGGGCTCTTTGATGTGACCTGGGGTGTCCTGGCTCAGGAGGACACTCTGCAGGTGCTCAGTCAGGTGTCTCAGATGCTCATGACCCTGTGAAGATGGAAAAGGGCTGGCAGGACTTCTTAGCTGGGAAAGAAAAGGGCAAACACAGTAAATCCATCAATCCAGCATGATATGGAGTGCTGGGAGGGCTCAACTTGTTCATCCAGGAGTGATTTCTTGAAGGAATTTCTGGCTGAAGTTTAGGGAGGATTCTTCCTACACCAGCACTGTGCATTTTGCACTGCTGGGGAGGACTCCACGTGCTGGTGGAACAGCAAAGGAATCCCCTGGCTCAGCTTTCCATCGTGAAAAATGATGATTTCCCACAAGTGCCCTCATAAACATTTCCAGGCAGCAACCTCTTTGTCAGCCCAGTCAGACTTCAAAGCAGGAGGAGGAAGACACAGCTGATGAAATGAAATTTTTTTTGACCAAGTCTGCACTTGGATGAGAAGCATCCTATTGTGTTCCTTTGGAAAAGGGATAACTCCCTGCTGCTCCAGGAGCATCCTGCTGCATTTACAGCATTTTCTCATCCTCAGGTGAAAGTTGACACAAGGCTGCCCTGTGATGTGATAGAGGAGGAGGAGGAGGATGATTTTTATCCTGCCGCTTCTTTTGCAAAGTCTTTCTCCTGGATGACCTGGTGACTTAAGATCTTAAGTTTGGAATTACCTTAAGAGCTGTTTTAGCCTTCCCTCTGCCCCATGGGAAGGGAGACAGCAATTCCATAGGAAATCTCTTTTAGGATCACTTTCCTGTCAACAGCAACAGCAGAAAGCACTGAGGAGGAATATGGGGTGGTTTTTTTTTTTTGAACCTGGCAATTTTTTCTCCATTTTAGAACAAAGTATTCTTTGCCTTAGCGATCAGCTCAAGTGATTAACTTATTGCCAGTGATTTATGACTCCTCTTAAGATACCCCTGGGGTTATTGGACTGACATCATCAAATTGCTCCACTTAAGAGCAGGCAGAGCCAGCAGAGAAGCAATCCTGAGGAGCTGCTACTGTTCCAGGCAGGGTTTGCTGGGATATCAATGTTGTGAAAGTTTCCTCACCCCGTGGTCCAAGCTCTGGTGGTGGAGCATGAGCTTGTGCTCCAATAATTTTAGATGCCTCCAGGAGCTGACAGCCCTCAGGCTGTGAGAGAAAAGTGAAGCATCTTAAAATTGGCTCCTCCTCACCCTCCTGATGAGGGGCTCTGCAGTTGCTGTGAAAAGCAGAAATTGCTTTTCTAATTCCAGATCTCTCTGCTCCTCTGGGTCTTCCGCCCTGCCCAGGATCATGGATCTCTCCTGTAGGCACATCTCCACCCTGCAGCCATGGGACACATCCCTCTCCCACCTCTGCAACTCCTCCTCTGAGCTGGCATCTCTGATCTGAACAGCTCCAGTGCTTCCAGACCAACCTTCTATGGGGGCAAGTCCTACATCCTCCCTGTTCCTTAGTCTTAGCTCACAGTCCTTAGTCCACAGTTCTTAGTCCACAGTCTGCAGGCTGGAGAAGATGCTGGAAAAAGGTGTTGAGGGCTATGCAGGGTCTTGGGATGATGGATTTAAGGTCAGGTTGAGCACAGCTCTCTACAAACCCAGAGCTTTGCTGTCCCGCTCCCACCCGGAGCTGCTTGGCTCAGCCCTAGAACAGGATGCCAGCTATTTTCATTTCAGGGTGGACACCCTTGTCAAAACAAACCTTCTGAGATAAACCCTGCTGCCATTCACCCCTGGGTCACTGCTTCACACAGCCCGAGGTGACCGGGTCCAGCCTGGCCATGGGTGGGAACTGACCCAGCACGGGCACGTCTGGCAGCTGTTGGGTGATGGCTCCTCCATGTGCCTGCAGGGTGGACACCTCCCTGCACCTCCACTCCATCCTCAGGGCTGCCAGGAAGCTGCTGGCATTGCTGCCAGTCCCTGCAGAAGAATGAAGGGGTGGCTGGGTGGCAGCCTGCCTGTCCCCCTGCCTTCCCCCCGGGCTGTCCCTGTCTCAGCTGGGCCCTGCTGGCATCGCCTCACTCCTTGTTGAACACACATCCACCCAGCCACGCCTCTGTGCAGCTCCATCCTCGTGGCAGAGCCTGGGGGACACATTTTTAATTTGCCACTGACCCATCCCAGCCACTTTGTGCCTCAGTTTCTCCATGTGGGGCTTGGAGGTGGAGGCTGTTGCCCCTCTGACCCTCAGCCTGAGCCTGGCTGTCTCCTGCTGTGTCACACACCCTGCCAGGCACATCAGGGGGCTCAGGACTCCTGGGGACAAGTGGCTGGAGGGTTGTCACCTCTAGGACAATGGTAGCTCCTCCTGGGATGGACAATAAGCCAGCAGCTCATTTTGCTCACCTTTCTGCTGCCAATCCCCGTGTTTGCCAGCTCAGAAGGTGTCTGGCATCCCCCAACCTCCAAGGGCCAGGAATGCCAATGCCAGCTTGGTAAAATGCCTTGGTTCAGGAGACTTGCACTCCAATCGAGGCTGAAGGCAGTGGTTAATGCAACACCTCCAAAATAAACCAGGAAAAGGCTCTGTGAGACTCCTTGCCCAGGGTTCCTGCTCATCTGATCTGGGAATGGTCCCAGTGAGGGATGTGAACACAGAGACAGTGAGGGAGATGCCAGAGCATCTCCCTGCACTCAGTGATGCAGTGAAGGCTTTTGCTTGGGCTGGGGTAACCCTGACATTTTTTTCCCTCTAAAATCACCCCCAAAGGATGGAAAACAAACCAAAAAACTTGGAGTTGGCCTGGAGTCTGTTCACATGGGTGTCCTGGTATCTGCTAGCCTTGAGGAGCTGGGACACCTGCAGATGTTGCAGGTGTCACGGAGCATTTTGTGTGTCACAAGGTGAGCCAGCTGCTCACTCCATCCCAGAGACTCTGCTCTGCCCAAAATCCATGGCTGAAAACGCAGCTTGGGTCAGGCTGGAAGCAGCAGCAGCAGCAGAGGGAGCTGGTCGGCCGATGGATGCTGGAAAATTGGTGCTCGGAAGGTGCTCGTGTTTCACTGAGAGCGGCAAACACGGCACCCTGCGGCCGTGGTGACCGCAAAAATGACCTTGTGTCCTCGCAAACCAGCCCGGGAGGCGGGGGTGGGATCGAGGAGCCGGGGCTGGAGCTGCTGGAAGGCAGCAGATGCCGGGCTGGGCTCCACGAGAACAAGAAATGCGTCAGCACAGCCCGTGCTGGGTAAATAAACCCAATAAATCCGACCCGAGTGGGTTCCCCCGAAGGGCAGCCTTGGAGCAGGGCTTAAGGATAAATCCCACTCGTCCAAACTAGCTGGGTTTCCCCGAAAGTGGGATTTTGCCTCTGCTGCAAGTCTCCCAGGGCTGCCTAAACTCCTCTAGACTGAGCTCTTTTCTACTTCATTTGAAAAGGCATTCGTGTTCAAGATGCCTCTCTCCTTTGCAAGTAAAATCTTATCAGATTGTCTCCTTCCCAGGAAGCAGATATTGGCAGAAATCTGAATTTCACGTCACTGAATCTTGCTTTGGTTTTATTTCTATTCTGGTTTTGGATTTTAATTTTTTTTTTTTAATAATAATCACTTATTTTAAATTACAGAGAGGAAGGCTGGCTCCACAATTTAGAAAAATGTTAGTTCATTCAGGGGAAAAAAAAATAAAACCAGTCCCCTGGTTCTGCTGTAAATCTGAGTGATTTTGGTAATTTTATAGCACGTCAATCATCAATAGTCCATTAAAATTAGGTTCTTAAATGAATGACCATTAAATCAAGGGACTTTGGGTACTTTAGAGTTTGGGTTTAAGTCTTTCCTTGCCCTGCCTTTGCTGGCAATGATTCCCTGTGGCTGTGGAATGAGAACTGCTTTTGGGAGGATTTGTCTGTGTGTGCTGGAGATGCTCAGGGATCTCTGGAGCTCCCACCTGGGCAGCAAGGCCACGTGTGAAGGGCATCCCCTTGGTCACATTCCCTGTCCCGTGATGTCCCCCAGCTGCCCCAGCTCCCTGTGGTTTGGCAAAGAGGTTCCCAGGGTGGAATTCTCTTGGCTGTGGAGGCTGATGGAAATCTCTGACGAGCTCCTGCCTGCCCTGGATTTCCCGCACATCTTTCACAATTCCTGCCCTTTCAGGGAGAACTTCTCGCCTGCTTAAACTTGATTCCCTTTTTGGGCTTTAAATATTGAGAGCAGATCAATATCTCATGAAGCTGCTGGGTGAAGATGAGTTTGATTTGCTGGGAGCTGTTTCACCCTCCTCTCCTCATTCCCACTACGAGCTCATTACAGAGATCCATCAAAGGCTGGAACTGCTGTGGATGCTTCCTGAAGTGTCTCATTCAGGGCACGATGAGGTTTGAGTGCTGCTCCTAATGCAGGCACAATCCCGAGCTGCTGGTGTGCTCTTAGCTAATAAACCTTCAGCTGCAGCCCAGAATAGCAAACTCTGCAATCATGGGAAATTGCTTTGTGATGGGTGAAAATGCACGAGCCTGGGGTGGAGATCTGCTTCCCTTCCCCCTTCTCCTCCTTTCTTAAGGCAGTGAGTGGGAAGATGGAGAGGGGAAAGGGAGGCAGGAGCATCCATCCTCCCCCTCACTGTCGTGATTTGGTGTTTGCCTCTGGTTATTGTTGCAAATTGAGATTTTAGGATGGATGAGAAGGGGACCTCTCAAAGCTTCCCCCAGTCTGGGCTTCATCCAGGAGGTTGCTGAGCCTTCCATGGTGGTGCCAACTTCACTTTTCCCTGGAAAAAGGCGAATGCTCAGCATCCTGAGGAGAGGAAAGCTGCACCACCAGGTAAGGGATGATCTGGGAGCCCGGTGAGTTCATCCATGGTGTCTGAAGCATCTGTGCTTCACCAGGGAGCTCCAGAGAGACCTGGGAGAGCCTGAGCTCATCCCAACCAGAGACGTCCCTCAGGATAACCTTGGAGGTTGACATCCTTGACATCCCTCACCAGACCTTGGCTGGAGAGGGGGTGAAGAGCTTTTCTGGTGGGTGGGAAACACTCCAGAGCCTCCAGCTTGGAAGAGTGTTCTGCAAGAGGCAGCGAGGGAAGGGGCTGCTTGTGCTGCAGAGAAACGCCTTGGGGCACACCTGGGCTTGCAGGTGTCAAATGTGGCTCAGCAGATGACAAAATGCCAAAGCTCTAAGGGCAGGAAAGGTCCCCTCTCACTACCAGGGCAGGAACATCCCCCTCCATGTCCTTTTTGGGGGGTTTAAGCTCATCAGGGTGTGTGATGTGAAGCACTGCAGGGAGCTCGTGTCAGCAGGCACTGCAGGACACTGAGCCCTCTCTGGGGAGAATTCCAGGGCCAGGAGCACAAGAGGGCCATTCCCTCACGTGCAGAGAGGGAGGCACTCACTGGAAAGGGACGGGGTTATCCTGATGTCAGCCCGGGTGACTGAGGATGTTCCTTGCTGGAGCCTGGCCTGGCTGAGGTCGGGTTTCCAGGAAGGATAATGTCTCTGGGGACATCTGATGCACTGTGAGCAGTGACAGCCCCCAAGGGATGACAAACACAGCACGTGGCACCGAGGGAGGATGCCCAGCAGCCACAACTCAGGTCTTTGCAACTCCAAAGTTGAACTCAAACTTCAAATTCAGTGGGAAAAAAACAACCCTCCAAACCTTAGATCCATATTTCCCTCTGTGAGGTTGGGCCTTAATTAGGTTTTCTGTGTTCCTCCTGAATTATTCATGAATAATTATTTTTCTTCATACAGACTGGTTTTGGTTATCCTGCTTCACCCCAGGCTGGCTCATCTAATTAATTGACACCTATGAGAATATGAGGCTCAAAAATCCCTCCAAGCCCTTTCAAGAACTTCACGTCTGAATTCAAAGACTATTCAAGGACTGAAGTTCTGGCTACTGAATATTAATACTCATAAAGTAATATTTATCCTTATCCTCTTCCACTCCACCCTTTTCCCTCCTTTATGTTTCTCCTTCAGTAAATCAAGATGAGACCATTGATCAGCATCACCCAAAACCTTCCTGGGGCTGCCTTCTTTGCAGCTTGGCTGGAATAAGTTGTTACCTGTGTTTCAAAGCACCTGATGAGCTTTAGTGCAGAAAGGAAGGTGCTCTCCCAGTTGGTTTCTGGCTGGAAGGAGGAAGGGATGGTCTGGAGAACATGGGCTAAGAACAGGAGCAGAGAGGCTCAGCCAAAATCACACAGTCTCCATGGGGACCATGAATGGAATAATGGAATCATGGAATTTCCTGAGCTGGGAGGGACCCACAAGGATCATTCAGTCCAGCTCCTGGCCCTGCACTGGTGAATCCCAGCAATCCCACCCCGTGCCTGAGACAATTGCCCAAATACTTCTTAAATCTGCCAGGCTTGGGGCTGTGACCATTCCCTGGGGAGTTCATTCAGTGCCCAACCACCCTCTGGGTGGGGAACCTTTTCCTAATATCCCCCTAACCCTCCCCTGACACATCTCCAGCTGTTCCTTGGGTCCTGTCACTGGTCACCAGAGAACTCCAAGCCAGGAGGTCACCAGTGGACCTCAAGGTTGTAGAATGGCTGAGAGTTGTCCTCATTTTATGGGTGCCTCATGCCATTGAGTGGTGGCCATAGATGCACTCAGAAGACACCAGGGGACGTCTGGCAGAGCCAGCCCCTGCATCCATGGCTTCCCCTGGTGCTGGTCCACAAGGAGATGATTTTTGATGGCATGACAGTGTTTGCAGGCCGTGTGTCGAGTCTCCCTTCCAAGGCAGAGCCATCAAGCCTGGAGAGCTGTGATCTGTGGGAAACAGCAGCAGGTCCAAGGATGAGTTGATGAGGTGTCAGATTGAGGTCAGGTCCAGCTGTGAGGGAGCATTTCTTTCCCACCATGGCTGCTGAGATGCTTGGGGGAATTGAAGAGGACACAGAAGCTGTGGGATGACGCCAAGCTCCGAGGGCAGAGGTCTTGGACAAGGGGAAAATCTCCAGTGGTTACAACCCCACCCATTCTCTGCCTCTCCTCCTCTTGCTGTGTTTGGGCTGGAAAAAACCCTTGAGTGCAAGAGGACCCTCTCAGCACCCCACCAGCGTCTGGGAAGGTCTGGGCCAGGACAGCAGCTGCGTCATGGGGCCATTCCCACAGCAATTATGTCCTGCATGGGAAGGTGTTTGGGTCTTGGAAGGGATTCCTTGGGTCTCCAAGCTGATGACAAACCTGGCCAGGACCTGCAGAAGCCCTCTTTGCAAGAGCTCTGAGCCGCTTCAGGCCTCTGAGCAGCTAAAGAGTAAACAATGAAATGAAATAGGCACAAACAAGCACAGAGATCAGAATTCAAGGCTCTTCGGCGCTTCTGGCCTGGGATTTACAACAAAACCTTTTCTCAGCCGGCTTTGAAAAGGAAACCCACACAAGCTTCTTTTGCTATTCAGCCCAAACACAGGGCTGCTACTCATTTGAGCCCTCTGAATGTTCCCTCAGCTCCCCTGGGCTGTGCCAAGAGCACAAACACTGAGGCCACGGGCTGTAGGTGGGCAGGAAATGTCAGCAGCGCAGCAAAGCGTTTTCCAGAGCAGGGTAATCAGGACACATCCCAACACTCTCATCCCGTTTCTTGCTGTGGAAAATGGGGAGAAGTGGCTGGGAGGGCATCCTGGAGCTGCTTGGTTTGCTCCCCTCCATGCCCTGCGGAGGTTGTGCTGCCTGGGTTGCCCCCAGGGATGAAGCTGTGGAGTTGTGTCCCCTGGATTGTCTGGGGCCATGGCAGAAAAAGAAATGGGATTTTATGCATTGCTTGTGTTTTCTTTTCTGCTCAGAAGGAGAAGATTTTGGCCCATCTCCATGTTTTGTGGCCACCTTCAGGAACTCCTGGAAGCAGCTCCAGAAACCCTTCTTGGATGCTTTGATCTTTAGCCCAAGGAGGACACGGCTTGCCCTCATGGCTGGGTCAAGGAGAAAGTATCAGGTTGTTGTCATCCTGCGCTCCTCCTCTTGCTTGTCCCTGGAGTCTCTGTTCTTTCCCTTCTGTTACAAAACAGGGGTTACAACACTCCTTTTGTCTTCCTGAAAGCCTGTCATCTTCTCAGAGGTGTGGTGGCATGTAGGGATGGAATCATCCACAGTGGTGTTTCTCCCAGCACTGAAGATTTTGCTCTGTTTCCTACTACAAAATCAGCTCCAAAATATCTTCACTTCTCCATTGCCCTGGCTCATCCCAAGCAAATTCCCTCAGAAAGCCCCTATAAATTTGTTTTCTTTTGATCCCTGTCTCTGCCAGGCATCACCACCTTACAGCACTGATGCCAGAGCTGCTTACATGTGATTTTAAATCCCATCTTAGCCAACAGCACAGGGATCTGAATTTCTAGCTTGTGAGCATGGATCATGCTAGGAGAGCTGGTCATGCCAGGAAATTCCTTGCATTTTCTTGGGCAGTTTGCTCCTCTGTGCCTCCCTCCTTGCTGGACTGGGCTCTGACACAGCTTTTGTTCCATGCAGCTGCTGGAGAACAGAGCAATCATGGTTTCCTCTCCTTCGTGGGCGAAGCTCATTGTTTTGGAAGGAGAGCTGGCATTTTTGGAAACCTGCTGAATTGGCATCCTGGATCCCAGAGTTCCCCTGGGCCAAAGCCCAAGGGATGGAAATGGATGCTGATATTTAGGTAGCTGAGTCCTGCCCCTGGATTCCAGGTAGTGAGGTTTCCACCTGTGAACTGAACCCCATTCCTGCTGACTCCAAAGGGCTTCGCCCACTCCAAGCCCTGAAAGAGAGGAAGCATTTCATGGGGCTGCTGACACATCTCAAGAGGCTTTTCCCACCTGTCACAGTGCAGGTGACCCATCCCTACTGCCATGGCCTTGTAGATGATCTTCCAGCTCATCCACAAGCTGCTGCATCCCTTTTTGAAACCTCTGTCATCCCAGGAGATGCCAATGTGTGTCCTGATAGAGGGATACTCCCACAAAAGGCCTTTGGAAGGTGATGGAAGGGAAAGATAAGCAGCACCATGTGCCCCTGTGATGTCTCCACTCACAGAGGGCAGCAAGAAGTGAAAATTCACTTAAAACGTTGGGTGAGGCTCATTTCATTCTGGTTCCCTTAGGCAGCTGGAGTAAGCTTGTCAGGGATAATAAGGATAATAAATGTTGCTAAGCAATAAGTGATTCCAAACCAGCTTTATCAGCTCAGCCCTGTGGGGAGGAAAAGGGATCTGAGCAGGGAGGAGCAGCAGAAAATGCCTGGTAAGGGGATGGAGGACACAAACAGCCCTGGTCACCTTGGGGACAAGCCTGTCCCCATGGCCCCTGTGGGGGAGTGAGGGCAGAGCCCAGATGAGCTGTGGTTGTGCTGGTCCCAGTTACAGCACCATGGAGAAGTGCAGGGTGACCAGTCCACGCTGACCAGTCCTGAGTGACCCCTGCCACAGGCAGTGCCAGCCCCTGTCCTCCTCAAGGATTGAGCTCTGGTGTCATCACCCATGACCCTTCAGGGAGGAGGGGACAGAGAGCAAAGGGCAGAGGCCCAACAACGTCAGCACAGAGCTCACGGATATCCAGAGGGGTTTTCCCCAGGAAGAACAACACAGGAATTGACCTCTCCTGCTTTTCCGCTGCTCTCGGACCAGCCGGCCGGCTCTTCCCACTGCCACAAACTCACACTGGATGCTCCCACCTCGTGGGGCAGGGAGAGCACTGGGGGTCACACGCACATCCTTGAGAGCTCTGAGACAGCCCAAATGCTTTCCTGACCTCTCCTGTGCTGCCAGAACTCTCCAAGCTCCCAGTTTATGTCCCGGAGATCTTGCTGTAGGATTGTGTAGCTGTGACAGGGATGTGTCTGTGCTCACTGGCTCCTTCCCATGCAGGTTATGTGGGCAGCAGGGAGGGTGGTTCAGGCTTCCCCATCCCCATCCCCATCCCCATCCCCATCCCCATCCCCATCCCCATCCCCATCCCCATCCAAGGCACATTCCCTGCTGCTGAGTCCCTTTCTCCATGCTTTTCTTGCTTGGATAGGTTCACTCTCAGGTGAAGCTGTCTCCAGCACGAGTGAGGCACCAGGAACTCTCATGCTGGAATTAAGAACACAGGGGAAGCATCAGAACAGCCTGTGCTGTGCCATGGATTGGTGCTGTGTGCCACAGGAGCTGGAGCAGGGAAAGGTCTGGAGAAGGGCAGTGAGGGATGCAGAAGCAGGCAGTCATATTCCCATGAGGAATAGCCAGGTAGGTACTTCCTGGCTGTGAAAGATGGCTGTGGGAGGACACAAGAGCAGCTGAGAAACTCATGGATAGTCGGAAGAGTGTGGATGAGGACTCTCCTTCATACAGCTCAAGAATTAGGGGTGATCACACAAAGCTGACAGGACAAACACTTTAAATCCCAGGAAATCCCAGGGATGATTCCCACACCTTGATGGTGTTTCAGTTACTTGCCAGCTATTAGAGTGAGCCTGATGGCTGACAGGGATCCCATACAGCATCCACCTGGTGTGGGAGTGCTCTTCCCAATGGGAAATCCTTTGGGGATGGCTGCAGAGGACTTCACTGTCATTGTACACACTGCCCTGTGTCACTCCTCCTCTGTCACAATTTGGGGTGGGACTCCAGAGCCACTTCTCACTGTCTGCAGTGACTCTTGGCTGCTGATGCTGGTGAGGGAGGGATCAACCCCACAGGGTTCAACCTGATCCTGAGTGATGCAAGACACCTGAATTCCTTGTCACCCCTGGGCTACTGATTTCCTTTTTGTCTTCCAGTTTGATTCCTGCTCTCCTTCACACAGGAGCAGCGTGTGTTTGTTTTCCAGCAGCACCGCAGGGTGTTTTGTCTGAAAACATTTACTCTCCTTTCCCTGGTTGATTTGGTACAGCTTTAGTTTTGGGCCCAACCCAGCACCACACTGGGCAACCTTCAAGTTGTCCTGGGGGGCCAACACACATTGTGGGGGGAAGCTGCTGAGTGGGCACCAAAGTTGAGTGGAAACCAAGCCCTGGTTCCATGGGGTGCCCAAGCTGATCCTGGAGAGAGGAATGTTGTTCTCAAAGGTGTAATATTTCATCATCCTGAGGGAGTGCAGGACGTGAGAGCTCATCCCTGAGGAGCTGCACTGTGCCTTCCAGCCCAGCAAACTCTCCCCTGGGTGTTCATGCCCACTCAATTTGACAGGTGATTGTTTAGGTGTAGATGGGTTGATCTATATGGAGTTCTCCAGGAGAACAGGCAAAAATCATGGAATGGTCTGGGTTGGAAAGGACCTTAAGGACCATCAAGTCCAATGAGCAGGGACACCTTCCCCTAGACAAGGTTGCTCCAAGCCCTGTCCAACCTGAACACTTCCAGACAGATGTCACTGCATTCCACAAATCCACTGATGGATCCCACAGAAATGTTTGATGATCAGAACATTTTGTAAAAAAAGCAATCCCAAAACAGCATAGAAAAGGAAGTGCACCCAAACAAACCTTGTGGGGTCTTTCCCTGCTAAAAGCATTTGATCTCCACCTGATCTCTTTGTGATGCTGCTGCCTTGTGCTGACAAAGGCAAATGTTCTGCTGGACCACAAATCAGGACAAACTCATGTGATCATTGTGGGAACCTCAATTTTTGTATTTTTTCCCTTCATTTTGAATGCACAGTCAGTGAACTCTTTTCACTGACCTGCTGCAAACGGTTGGCAGGAGGGAGCAAGATTTTCCACCAAGGTTTCTTTGTGCTTCTGAGTCAACCTCTGACCACAGAGGAGCAAACCATGGATGTTCATGTAGATGCCTCTGTGAAGGAGTGGTGGCCACTAGAGGGTGGCCACAGACAGCACTGCCCCGGGGGACAGTGACCTCCTGGGGCAGCTCCGTGCATCAGGAACCTCATCAGGATGAGCTGGCTTCTGGCTTTGGGTGTGTGACCTGCCCAGGTACCACATTTCTGATCTGAGCAAGGCTTTGTTCACCCTGATGGCTGATGGACAGGCCAGTGCTTTCCTTCCCATGTGTCAGAGGAGGTGAAAAGGTGTCTGGGTGTCTGAGAAGGGAGAAAAGGAAAGGTGTGAGAGCTGGGTGTTTGTCTAGGCAGGGCCATGGGTCTCCTGAACCTCTCGAGTCAGGGGCACCAAGGTGACATTTCCACCAGCTCAGAGCTGAAATGCCATTTTCCTAAGCTCCAATTTTCATCTGCTTACATCACAACCTGGCCAATGCAAACTCTGCCTTCTGGATTATTGCTTGAAAGCCACGATGCTGTCAGGGAATGGAAAGAGCCTCCACCCCTCAGTTATTGCAGGTCTCTAGGTAGGACTTGTACTGCTGCCTGTGAATACTTTGTATAACCTGAAGGACATTGTCCCTTGGCTGGAGGTGGCCATGGGCTGAAAAGGGACAAAATAACTTCTCTCCTCAGTGCCTGGCTCTCTGCAGGTCCCCCAGGCCATCCCACCAGCCCTGGCCCCTTTCCAGCCTCCACTTCCCCTCCTCTGCTCTCCTGCTGCGGGGTATCTCGTGATGGAGCTGATTTCCTCATTCATCCTGCCCCCGTTTTGGCTCTCAACAGGAGCTCTCTGTTCCAAGGAGACATTGGCAAATGAGCCAATTTTGCACTTTTCTTCCTTTCCTGCCCCAGAACTGTCCCCACCATCCTCCTCGCTCTGTCACCCGATGCTCCCTTTTGCTTTGGCTCTCTCTTTGCTTACCCTTCCACTGGCTCCTGGTTCTGCTCCTCACTTGCAGCCCAAACACATTTTAATCTTTCCCATCTGAAACAACTCTCCCCCGGCTCTGATTTCCTCCCTGATTGCCACTTCTGTGCACACACCATGCCAAGACCCAGCTCACGTCTTCACTAAAGGCTTGGCCCGTGTCTGACAGAACCTCATGGATTTTGGGTGGTGCCCAGCACAGTTAATTTGTTCCTCCTGTGCTTTCTTGAAGCCTGAGGACACCACTGGGTCTGCTGACACAGTGAATTTGTCCCCTCCTGCTTACACAGGTCTTACCCCAGCCCCTGAAATCCTGCTGATTTCAAACCCTGATGGTGTTTGCTGTGCTGTGTCCATCCCAGCCCTCTCCACACCCACAGCCCTGAGTATCTGGAACTTTCCTCACTGCATGGATTCTCTGTGGCTGGTCACTGCTTTTCCCTAAGGAACGGCTGATCCCAGTTTCTGTTCAGCCCGTGGTGTCTGCAGCCTTCCTGCAGCCCAGGTGGGGAGGATTTCTTTTAATCGTCCTTATTCTCCTTAATTATCTTCTTTAAACACCACAACGCTGGGAGGGCAACAAAATGGAAGGTTTGGGAAGAGCCAGCATTGTCTCTTTTAATTCTTTATAACAGGTTTTTATTCAGATTGGTGTCTGCTGGTGGTCTCTGACTGTATGTAGCTGAGTCATGGACTTGTGAGGTTTTGAATGACCAGGAATTTGAATGAACCTGGAATGACAAAATTACTTTAATCTAGATAACTTTTTTTGCTGGAGTTGTGATATCAACAGCAATGTCTCCTTTCCTGGCATGTCCCAGGCAGGAAAATCATAGAATAGAGAATTATAGAATATTCCATGCTGGAAGGGACCCACAAGGATCAATGAAGTCCAACTCCTGAGAGGCAAATCTGGGGGATGCTGCCCAAAAGGACACGGAGGTGCAGGGAGACAGAGGGATGTTTGCATGGCAGGCAGGCTGTTCTTGCCAGCCAGCACCAGCTGGTCCCAGACAGGATCTGCTGGTGATTTTGCAGTTCAGTCTGAGCCTCTTAAAAGCTTTTCTGCATTCATGCAGAGGGCTGGTTGTGTTTGTGCACCCCTGCAGTGCTGTGCTGCCAGCACCTCTCTAAATACTCTGATTATAACAGAGAAGCAGGGAGAGGGCTGAAATGATCTCACACCAGCTCTGCAAGTTTGTGATCTCTGTGATCAGAGGCAGAAAATATTCAACAAGCTCTCTTACACTTCCCACCTTCCCGGGCTGTGGGTTGGGATCCAGGTGCCTCCTGCCTTGGATGGTGGAGGTTCCTGGTGTGTCCATGTTTGTAAAACCAACCTGTCCCTCCAGGATGGGGCTGGTTCCTGTCCCTGCTGGCTCTGCAAACACCAGGCAGACACGAGTGTTTGCCCAGAGAAACACGTGTGGGATCTGCCCTGTCCTGCTCTGTGCAGTGGAGATGTCTCTTCCTCGGCAGTGTGGGGGCTGGAGAGGCTTTGGAAAACTCAGCTTTCCAAGACCATTTACAGATCTGCTGACTCCAAAGCCCTGAGGGGAACAAAAAGAAATGTGTCACCAGAGCTGGTAGAGCTTCTTTGTCCTGATGGGCTTCCATGTTCCAGGCTGGGAGAGCTGGGGTTGTTCAGCCTGGAGAAGAGAAAGGTCCAGGGAGATCTTCCAGCACCTTCCAAGTACCTAAAGGGTGATTATGTAAAAGAAGGAGAGGGACTTTTAACACAGTTGATCCTGATGGGAAACAGGGAGATGTTTTAAACAGATTTAGATCAGATATTAGGAAAAAATTGTTCCCTGTGCAGGCTGGCACAGAGTGCCCAGAGAAGCTGTGGCTGCCCCATCCCTGGAAATGTCCAAGGGCTTGGAGCAACCTGGGATAGTGGACGGTGTCCCTGCTCAATTCAGGGGGTGGAACTGGATATTTTTAAGGTCCCTTCCAACACAAACCATTCCATGATTCTGTAATTCCATGCTCCCACGTTGGGCAACCCTTTTGTTTTGAGCCTGCATAGGATAAGCAGACTCTCATGGAAAGAGACTTCAGGTTCTCATGCTCCCTTTGAGGGTGCATCTGAAGGATGATTCCCAGCCCTCAAAAGGCAGGAGAACACAAAGGAAGTCGGAAAAGACTCAGGACACCAAGATGCTCAACGCTCATCAGGCTGGGAGGGAGATGTATCAGAAGGGTTGTGACAGAGGACTATAAATCACTGGGTGCTGTGGGAAGGGTGGACAGGAAGGGTATGTTCCCCACCTCTATCTCTGCAGGAATTACAGGACATCAGATGAAACCAGAAATTGTAAATCCAAAACAAACAAGAGGGGGTGGCTCTTCCCCCAGTGTATAATTAAGCTGTGGAACTCCTTGCAACAGGATGTTGAGGGTGTTGAAAATCGATGGGGCAGAAAAAAATCATTGCGGGTAATTAAATATTAAATCGATCTCAGTGCACAGGAACCCACAAATTAGAAGCTGACTGGATATTTTTGGGGGATTATCTCAAATTATTTGCTGTATTGTGACACTCTTCTCTAGATACCCATTTCTGGCTGTGGCCAAAGAGAAGTCACTGGGGTGAATGGAATTTTATGGCTGCTCTGCAGATCCCACAATTTGTGCCTGTCTGCCTGGTGGTAGATTAGGCCCCCCCATTTATTCTTTAGGTCCCAGGACTTGTGAGGATGCTACAGGAGTTTTGGTGGAATGCTGTGGGATTTTCTCCTGCCTGCTGGTGGATATGATGCTAAGATTAATTACAACCCAGAGGCTTTGCACAGGGAGGGTTTTCAGTCACCTTCACAGGGACCGTACATAAAATGGCCTGGAAACTGTTTGTGCCACCCCTGTGTCCTTAACTTGTCCTTAATTCCATGCTCCCCATGCTCTCCAAACATCCTGGTATCAAGTCAAAGTTCTTTTTTAAGCTGCTTCTGCAGATCAGCTGTGGATCCTTTACAGTGGGACCCAGGCTTCACTGGGAGCCATCCCAGCATAACTTCACCTCTACTGGAGTTTGGTCACCTGCAACAAGGATGGCTGTGAGGAACATTTCATCATTTTCCCCATACTAATTCATAGGAGTAATCTCAAATAATCTCTAAGCAAGGCTTAGACTAAACTTTGTTAACTCTACGTATTTATTTCTCCATTTGCCGTTTCGAGCAAACATTTAAAGCACATCAGAGAAGTTTTTGCTGCCTTTTCCCCAGCCTTGTGTGGACCAGCAGCACTGATCAGATCATACAGCACCTTTGGGACCAGAAGGCTCTTCCCTGCCCTTGAGTCTGAGTGCCTCATGTCTTGTTTTCAGCTGGGGATAGAGTTAATTTCCTCCTTAATAACTGGTGCAGTGCTGTGTTTTGGATTTGAATAACACTCCTCAGTACTAGTAAAACATAAATATACTCCCCCTTTCCCAATGCCCATCCCCATTTTTATCCCTGCCATCTCCTCTCTGTTTATTGACCATACAGAGATGCAATTATGGGAGTTGATCCACCTGAAAAATGCCCAAACATCAACACCAACCACGTGGTGATTTTATGGGTGGGGAAAGAGCAAGCAGCAATACTTTTGGCAGGTTTTTCTGCAAAGATTCCATGCTGGGAAGCCTCAGATTCCAGGCACGTTGGCGTTTGCACAATGCCATCATCAGGGGTGCTGGTTTTGTCACCTCTGGCTCCACGTGTCCTGGAACAGGACAGGATTGGTCAGGATCAATGGGGGCTTGTGGTAGGTTTTAATTTCCTTGTTAAACTGGCCTCTCGGGGTGGATGCAGAGGAATCAGCAGGGATGGAAATCACCACCCCAATTTCAGGAGGTGACCAAAGCACGCTGGGCCCTGCCCTGTGCTGGGTGCTGTCTGTGGTCCTTGCTAGCACAGCTCGACTCGGTGACATTTAGAGACACAGCACGTTCCCAGGGAGTGACCTTTTGAGCAAAGAAAGAGGGTCCTGTGCCTGGGAAGCTCCAGGCTGCTGAGTTTTCTCATGCAGAGCCCGGTGCTCCCATTTCCCATGGATCACAAGGGAAGGGGGAAGTCACGATGCCAGCACTCACTGTTTTCTCTTTTGACAGCTCCCATTCTCAGCCTTGCTGCAGCTGCAGATTCACATCAGCTTCCCCATCTGACTTCCCTCCACATGGCTGAGGAGAGCATTTCCAGCAAGCCTGGGACAAGCCAAAATGTGCATTTTGCTGGCAACTCCATGCCCTGTTCAGAGCCAAAAGTGAGAGATGTGACTTTGTCCCCATAGTTACCCTGTGACAGCCCCTGCAGATTTGCAGCTGGAAGATCCAAAGGCTGGAGGTGAAGGCACAAAAGACTGGCTGAAATTTGGAGGGCACAAAGAATTTTTCCCAGTACTTGGTGTCCATCATCCCATTGGGAGCTTGAATCTCTCTGATGCCTCTGGGCATCATCAGTGAAACCACAACTGAGCAGAATTTAAGGTGGCATTTCTTACATCCCAACTACTCCACTGGGACACCTCAGCTTCAGGTCCTTCTACCCCTTAGACTGATAAAAAAACCACTTTAATTCAGCAGTTTACTTCATGTTTACCTTCCCAAGAGCTAAAAGGAAGCATTTCTACACAAAACTCTATATGCTGCTCAGCTCAGAAACACCTGCAAGTTCCCAACCCGTTAACCTTTGGGGCAGGGCTGCAAATCCAGCAATCAGCCTGTTAGGAGCTAAAGGACCTTATTGGGATTCAGAGGTGTGAGCTTCATAGGCAATTTTCATAACAGATGGAAATCTTGAATAGCTACACACTGCAGCAAATGGTGTATTTACTTATAATATATTATTGCATGTAGATTTTAAAGCTGAGGTATCAGAAGCTTTTGTAGAAGGAGAGGTGACCCAGTGTGCAGAGCTGTGAGTTTCTTTTTGTTCCAGACCCGTTTTCCCTGGCAGCATAAAACACTGTGGAGGTTTTTCTGCTTTATCAGGATGTGGATGGCATGAATTGAGGAATCCAGGATTCAGCACTTTGATCAGACCTTGGCTTTTCTTTTCTTTTCTTCATCATGTATGACATGTCCTGCCAAGTGTCACTAAGGAGACACCTGAGATTGGTTTAATGAATTATATATAATTTAATGAATTATATTACATTCATTATAGATAATGAATAATTAATTAAGCTAAACCATCCCTCAAGTCCACCCCAGTTTAGGTGTGCTGCTCAGCCCATGCCCAGGCAGGACATCTTAGGCTGAATGTCAGCAAAAAATCCACTTCCTCTCTCTGAGGCCACATTTTAGTATTGGGTATCAAACCAAGTCACCAGATCAACAAAAGAGGTTTGTGTAGGGCAGGAGGGACCCTGAATTGCTCTGAAATTATGGTCCAAAGGCTGTCATGGTTTGCAGTTCTCACCTTTGCTACACACTGTGCTCAAAATCTGCTCTGCTTTGGTGCCTGAGTGAGACCCAGACCCTTTGGATGATGCAGATGTTGGTGTGTGTGCACAGGGTTGCAAAAATGTTGATTCCTCACAATTTGACTGAATTAAGGTGGAGCTGAAGGATGCTCATGCCTCTCAAGATGGTGATTTCCTCTTGTAGTCTTTCAAAAGCCCTGTGAGGGCAGGATTTGTTTTCACACCTCAGCCAGAAGCCAGACTGCAGCACCCCGAGTCCTGCCAGGCCCTGCCAAGGCAGATGGTGCTACCTGACCTTCTGCAGTCACTTCCATTTCATCAGCAGCTCTGTAAATGTTTCTGGGCAAAGGGACATAATCTTCTTCTGTGATACCTGCCAGGAAAATCCTCCTGGAGACAGCCCCACATTCTGTGCCTGCCCCCTTGTCCGTGCTGGGCTCTGCCATAGGAAAGGGATGAGTCAGTCAGGCTGTGCACCCTGGTCCTTCCTGGGGACCATTCAGCCTCCTCAGCTACTGATTTAACCTGACAAAGTCACTCCAAACGTGGGGCTCCTGACCTCCCCAGCATTTTCCTTTGAGCTTATCCTGCTGTGATGTAAACTGAATAACTTCTACTTTATAAGGCAGCAGAAAGGCTTCAGCAACAGATGAATATACACAAAGACTTGAGTAAAAAAGGTACCTCATGGTAAGTACTATTTAATATCTACATGCAAAGACTTTCCACTGGGATGAATTTCCCCTACTTTGATGGATTCATAGAATCCATAAATGGTTTGGGTTGGAAGGGACCTTAAAGACCATCCAGTTCCATCCTTCTGCCGAGGCAGGGCCACCTTCTGCTAGACCAGGTTGCTCCAAGCGGCATCCCACCTGGCTTTGAACACTTCCAGGGATGGGGCCATACTTCTGGCCATATGAAAGTCAGGAATGGAATCTAAATGTGGCCCAGGCTCAGAGGATGGGCTGAGATTTATCCCTGTGCTTAAGACACAGATGAATCAATTCCCTGCCCCAGCTGTGGTTTGTGTGGAGGTCTCTGCAGTGTCCCAGGTGTGTGTCCCACCTCTACTGGCTGCTGGCTTTGGTCTGAGTTTGTCCCCAAGGAGATGGAGGAAGAGGACTTTTCTCTTTCAACCCAGTCACCCCTGGGAATTCTGCCTCTGCTGCTGAACCCAAACAGCAGCCAAAGGTCACAGCCTCAGTCCTCAAACGTCCCAGAAGAGGAAGTGCTGTACATGCTGAAACTGTCTCCTCGACAAAACAGCAAGACCAAAGCTGCAGCTGGGGTTTAAACAGCCTGACCTCGAGTAACACAGGCCTGCCAGCTTGAAGAGAAAGGTAAATGTGTGATTTGGGGTGGGAAGGCAACTGAGGGAGGGAGAAGTTTGTCTTCCAGAGGGGCAAATATCTCTGGATCGTAGTGAAAATTTCTTCACTGAAAGAGTGGTCAAGCATTGAAACAGGCTGCCCAGGAAAGTGGTGGAGTCCCTGGGAGTGTTCAAAAACATGTAGATGAGGCACCTGGGGACATGGGTTAGTGCTGGCCCTGGCAGTGCTGGGCTGAGAGTTGGACTCGATGATCTTAAAGGGTTTTTCCAACCTGAACAATTCTGTGATTCCATGGTGATGCTCTACATGGTGACAGCACAAGGAAAGGTGTGAGTGCCCTGCAGAGCACATCTGTGCCCCACGTGGGCATTGCCAGGACCTCTGGGACAGCCAGGTTGGGTGGGGGCTGAGCTCCCAGCAGTGGATGCAGCTACTGGATCTGTCCTGGGGGTAGGGAACTGCTCCTTGGATTGAGACCAGCAACCCACTGATTGTGGTGACAGCTGTGAGCTGCAGCTTGTAATGGGCACTGACACAACCCCTGATCATGGGGATGTGTCCTGGCCCATTTTTGTAAGCTCTGGGCTCATGCTGGGGCTGAGGAACCTGTGCCTGGGGGCTGCATGCAGCCTGTGGCTTCATTCCATTCCTTCCTCGTTAGGGCATCTTGGCTTAAAGCGTTTGAGTTCAAGTCTGGCTCTTGCCAACCTCCAGCACTGCCCCAACACGTCCTGCACCATCTGCCACGTCCATATGCCCAAGGTTGTGTCCAAGGGCACTCTGCACATACCCTGGACACCACTCTGAGGAGTTAGGGACAGCCCTCACAAGGTCTTTGAGCTGAAGGAATAACAATAATTTCATTTTGTGCCCAAAAGGACCAGAAATGACATGCAGCAATCCCAGTTCAGAGTGGACATGGTTAATCTGTTCCAGGCAAGCAGTACAGACAAGAGCTCACAGCATTTAACCTGGAGACCAGGAACTGCTTCCTGGGGAGGGTGACCCTGGCAGTGTGACCATAGTCCTGGTTCAATAGATCATTTGTAGCTGGTTCAAAGAGTGTGAAGGACCTTCTTGACCTTTTGTAGTGGAAAAAGTCCATGGCCTCGTTTTACACAGTGAAATGGGAAGGTCTAAACCCTGGAGAAAGTAGTTACAGGCAGGAAATGTGACTTGACATGTGGACAGGTGGCTGTAAGGACCTTGTTTGCAAAGAGAGGTTGGAGCAGGGTAATGGACTGGCCTGGTCTGGCCTGGCCTGGTTTGGGGGTTTCTGTGTGCTGTCTTGTCACGGGAGCAGTGGGAACAGGGGCAGGGCAGGGATTTTGGGGGGTAAAAGAAGAAGCAATGACCTCAGTCAGTGCAAACAGATTTAGGTCTGTTTTGGTCCTTGGGTTACCTGACTGATGGGGCAGTGAAGCTCCCTCTAGGACAGTCCAGCTTAGGGCTAATGTGAGTTGGGATGGATTTGTAGGTGCTTCAGGGCCATGAACTGCCAAGATGATCCCAGTATTTGAACAGGAACTGCAGGAGAGACTTTTGGAGAAGTCTTGAGCTCATCAAGTCATCAGCCTGGGATCCTGACTGCAAATCAACAAACCTGGCTCCCTGGGAGTATGGGGGAGTTGGTTTGTGAGGAGTTCCTCACACCACCCCATGAACTGGCAGTCAGGTTCCTGATGGAAATTCATCCTGTCCAGTGGAAACATCTCCCTGGCTGTGCTGCATCAGAAGTTCAACAAAAGCAGTGTGTTTTCTGTGAAATGTCCAGCGTTCCACAGATCTGCACATTCTGATGGGGAAAAATTATGTTTGCCTGGAAAATTCCCAGGCATCCTGACTGGCTGTGTGTGGTGTTAAGAAACGTGACAGCAGCACGCTGTCCATCCCATCCTTTGGGTGTGACCTCATCCCAGACCTGAATAACCTGTCACTCTTGGATAAAGGCTCTGGCTCTCTGCCCTGGCTCCCCTGTCCCCCACTGAGTTTGTTTCCATGGATTTCTGCCATGAACATGCCTTTATCTTGGTCTCCTAAGGAAACACAACTTCCGTGAGCACACTTGGCACGTGTACGGAGGAGGCCCGGCTTCATCTGTGACCTTTGTTCTTCACCTTCCCTTGGAGCATTTGACCAACTTCCATCAGATTTCATGGCAAGAATCACAAATACAAAGGTTTTACAAGCTGGGGGTTGACTTGCACCAGAGTGGGATCACTAGGCACAAATCCACATGGAATCATTAGGCATTGTCAGATTTGCTGCATATCGAACCACTTGTTCCCTCTCCACTTCTTTTTTCTGTCCCTCCAGGGTGAGATTGAAGGGGCCAAGGAAGGCCCACATAGCTGGAAAAGGGAATTTTCAGGGTTATCTCCCTTTTGCCTCCAGTTTGAGGTCTGTAGTAGCTCTCCCCAGCCCAAACTCAGGCTGGGTCCCTTCTCTCTCCCCTCTGGATGTTTCTCTGTGGATCAGAGCCCATGAAGCTGCTCTCCACATCCTGCTTGGCCTCCAAAAGCTTCTGAGATTCAGCTGCTTTATGAAAAGAGGAGAAGTTACATTTTCATGTTAATGTAGCGCTTTTGACTTGGCTGTCTAGAACCCTCCAATGTGGAAACAACAAACATTCGTGCTTTAAAATTCATGTGCTCCTTGAAGGATCTCAGGGAGTCTCCAGGAGCAACCTCCTCACAGGAGGTTTGGAAGTCATAAGTCAGCCCTTCAGCTGAAGGCTTGAAAATCCAATGGATTTTGGTGTGTATGTGACTTGATAAAAATCTGGGTTTCTTCACTAATTGAGCAACTGCAAGGGTGGGGTTTAGGAAGGGTGATGAAGATTTGGACACTCCTGATGACAAGGTGTGAGCTGGCCATGTCCCTTGTCCTAGAAACATCTCAGGTGAACAAAACGCACCAGCCCAGAAATGAAATGTTTTCTGGCATCTGATAAAACCTGTGAGCTCTGGCATCCAGACTCTGCCCTGACTGTAAAATGGCCACAGTCACCACCAAAAGCAAGAGTCATGCGTTGTCCACACCTACACAGGATGTCTGGAATAACCTCCTAGGTAGGTTCCTTGTGTAGGAATCACATCCTACAGGGATGCCAGAGTCATTTGAGGATGGAGTCCACTCTGCTGGGAGTCTTTGAGCTGAATGACTCCTGTCCCAGCTGCATCTTGCAGGAAAGAGGGACTTTGTGCTGGAGCAGCAAGCTCCATGCTGCCAGCCAGGGGGATCCTTGGAGAAATCCAAGTGCTGCCAAGCCACCCTGTGACCCTGCTCTTGTGAAGACACATCTCCTTGCACTCCTGGTTTGGAATAGGAGTCTCCTCCCCAGCCACCCAAATATGCAGCTGCGGTGCCAAAGAGGCTTTCACAACCTCCTGTGTGACAGTGGTGGACGTGGGGAAGGTGATGATGTCAAGGGTGGTTGCTGCAGCAACCCCAACATCAGGGTGTGTGCACCCTTTCCAAGAATGTGGCTGTGGAGTGTGGAGTCACAGCTGAAGCCTTCAGACAAGGTGGACAGAACATGGGGACCAGGTCAATATTAAACCAGAAAAAGCAGGGGGAGGAGGAGTGTAGGAAAGAACAAAAGGAATTTGAGGGGGACAATGGGAATCCGTGAAGGACAGTATGATTAAAGGCCTGATCCTGCTGCTACGTGCCACCTCTGGGAGTGGCCACCAGCTGTCCTCGGTGTCAGTGGCACTTTGACCACCAAACACTCAGTTTCTTGCTGAGTTGGTTTGACCAGGCAGGGACACCCCTGGAGGAGGGAAGACCACAGGCTGCTCTTGCACCCCTGACCTATGTTGAAAGCAGAATAAAGACTTCTATCTCATTAGAAGAACCTTAACTAAAAAAACCCCAAAAACAGGTGAGGGACCCTGGCTTGTCTCTCTCTGGGGGTTCATGGAGAGGGTCCCATTGGAAGGCAGAGAAAGACCATGGAGCAGCAGAGACTGGTGCTCTCTTCTCCTGGCAGGTTTGAATTTCCAGGTGCAAAGACTGGTGGGCACAGGGCACTCAGCAGATGGTGATGGATAGCATGATTATGGATGGATGGCACTGTTATGGATTATTTGGGCTACCCCGTCCCTGGAAGTGTCCAAGGCCAGGCTGGATGGGGCTTGGAGCCACCTGGGATAGTGGAAGGTGTCCCTGCCTGTGGCAGGGGGTTGGATGGACTTTAAGGTCCCTTCCAACCCAACCAATCTGTGATTCTAAGGATATATATTATTTTATTATCTCCTTCGTGGGTTATGGTCCGGATAAAGGTCTGGGGATCCCAAGGGATGGATCTTTATGCTTCAGGACTCCCTCTCCTGGGGGAAAAGCACCCTGGTTGCCCTTAATGTGGCAAGGTGTCAAAATTCTCATTTGCACCTGAGGAAGAACAAGGCACAGCACTTCAAAGCTGCATAATTCAGGGAGATCACCAGGCTCTCCCCTGGATTGCAGCCCAGAGCTGCTTTGTCTTGATTCAGTAACACTCGCTGATGTGTGGGATGGATTTGGTGAAAAATAAGGACATGTCTCAAATTCCCGGAGTGCAACAAGGAGAGGGGTCAGAACATTCCTGCTTCCCAACCTCACAGCTCAGTTCTGAGGAACAAGGATGTGTGCTGGAATGAGAGAGGTGTGCCAAAGGATAGGTCACCAGGCTCACCTTGATTTCCAACCCCTCCATTCCCTTACAATCCCAGGGAATCTCCAAAGGAATTCTCTGCCTTCCAACCACACAAAAGCAACAACAGACTGAAAGGCCTCTCTCTGAGCCTCTCCAGACTGAAAGCTATTAGCCAGATAAGCTGAATATTCTTCTTTTAATGTAATTTTAATAGCCAAAACACACTATGCAGGCAACAGACCCGATGTTTCTTGGCTAGCAGGGATGATTAGATCTCTATAACTATATGCTATGAAGTGTTCTTGCTACAATAAATAAAGGTCAAAGGCAAGACACTTCCTGCTACTTTTGCTGACACGTGGCTGCCATTTAGTGATTCATAATCTCTACACACGGCTTGGCACACACAGGGGACTTTTTTTTTATAGGAGCTGTTTTCCACTTGTGCAAACACAACAAAGGATTTAAAGGGACCTGCTTTGAGCCACCTCCACCACCAGCAGGATTCAGCGAAAGGTAACAAAGATGAGCAGGACATTGGGCTGTAGGTTGAGCTATGCACAAGTGGGATCTGATTCTCTGCTGGCTTTTATGGGGTCTCCAGGCTGAAAAAAGTTTAAAGCTATGCCAGGTTTTGATTTTTTTATAGCTGTTTTCTTCTGTATATCCCAGTGCCTTGTGGAACTGCATAAACACTGGTGTGTCGGAGTGGCAGAAAACAAATGCTGGGAGATAAGAAAACCTGATGGTGTTAGGGTAGGATTGTGGTGGGCTCTGTTTTTCTGGTCCCCAGATTGGGATTTAGTTGTGAGATGGACTCTGATGAGATTAATTTAATTATCTGGACAGGAAAAGGGAAAAATAATACAGGAACGAAGTGCTTTTCCATTTTGTGTCTGCTCTGTGGTTCGTACAAAGTGTTGGTAGCAGGTGCACAGGGGAAATCACAAAAATGTGAAAAAAACCTTCATATTTAGGAAGAAAATTTGGCATAAGGTGCTTGTCTCATCCATCAGGCTTTTTTAGTTTCGAAGAGTTAAGTTGCGTAAGATTGTGGTTATATTATTTGAGACAACTTTTCTTCTGTTTCTATGGAAAATATCTGCAAGATTCAGACAAACCTGAAACATCAGGATGTGGAGAGCTGCTGGGTGTTTGGGTGTTTGTTCTGAACGCAGAGAAAAGGAATTACTTTTTAAAAGCACTCTCATAATTTCCCAGACTGCTCTAAAAATCTCCCTCATCTCCTATTTTGATTTGTTTCAATCACCTCATAAGAAGTTTCCAGCTGGAGGTGGACTGGGGGACGTGCTTCTGTGAGCAAGTAATTCCATGGAGGATTGTCTGTTACCTTTGGTGGTTGGTCCAGTTGATTTCCTTTTGGTAATTGAATTTTTCTATTGTGTAGAAACTTTTCATGAAATGTTCAGAGAAATTATTTGAATTCTGTTGTTTGTGTGAATTTCACCATGCAGTCATGGAATTGTAGAATCATGGTTTGGGTTGGAAAGGACTTTAGAGATCATCTTGTTCCAATCACCTTCCACTATCCCAGGTTGCTCCAAGCCCTGTCCAACCTGGCCTTGGACAATTCCAGGAATCCAGGAGCAGCCACAGCTTCTCTGGACAACTCCACAGGGCCTCCCCACCCTCTCAGGGAATAATTTCTTAGCAATATCCCATCTAAATCTTCCTTCTTTCAGTTCTTTTGGGGTTTGCATTCCAGTCCAGCTCGGAGACTACCCAGTTGTGCAGCAAGACCCAGCCCTGGCATGGGGAGCCAAGAGCTGAGGGGCACAGGAGAGAAGAAGCTGCCTGGGGAAGGGGAATCTGAATGGGAGCCTTGCAGTCCGTGGTCCTACTGACTGAATCACACTGCTGATGTCATTTATTAGGGCTGTTTCCTGCTGAGGAACACACTCAGCACCACACACAGGTCTCCAGCCACTGCTGGCACGCTCCAGAGCAGTGAATCAGCTGTGCTGTTTGCTGATCTGAGTCACTTGCATGGACAGAGAACTCAGAAAATATTCCCTGGTGAACAAACTCCCTCAGCAACTCAGTAAAAAAAAAAAAAAATTCCAGGTTCCTTTTTGGCGTCCTTTGCCTGATGAAAGGAGAGTTTTTCTCAGTGGAATATCTCTGCTCTGAGGTGCTGTCTGGGTGCAGAGTGACCTGTGTTTCCAGCTGGCACAACAAAGGCAGGGATGGTGTTTGAAGGCTGTTTGTTCAGCGTCACAGTAGCAGGACTTTGGGCACCTGGAAACTTTGGCAAGCAAAACCCGTATTTCATTATATATTTTTTTTTTCTTTTCTTCTGAATCCTAAAGAAACAGAGGGGGAAAAAAAGTGGTTTTTTTTTTCTTTTGAACTAAAAAGGAAATTGTGCAAGGAGGGGGAAAAAGTTGTTCCAAGGCCAAATTATCACCTGCTCACTTTAATATTGGCTCAGATAAGTAAAAGAAGAACGGAAGGAGCCCACAAAGGAAGTCTGGAAAAATCCTGTGTTCAAGGGACAGGATAGTGAGGGACTAGCCAGCCAGTGTCTTGGCTCTACAGGAAATAGTGGCCAGCAAATGAAATTAGTGGGATACCTCCATGAACGGGGGTGCTCATGCAATGGGTGGCTGAGCTGGAAACACCTTTCTGAAGGATATTGTGATGCAAGAAGGTTCAGGAGGTAAATAGGCAAGTGAGAGATGATGGAATTTGTTGAGATCCTCTGGGGTTTACTAAGCAGATAAATCCTATCAGGCTCAGGATATCCCTTGAGCTGAATATAAAGAAGGCAAGGAGAGCTTTGGGGAGATGTGTTCTGTGTGTTTGACCCAACCTCGAGCAACTGCTTGCTGCCACTGGTTTTATTTTTTTTTTCCATTGCTTTAACCTGAAGCAGCAGGAGGAAAAATGAGCTTGGCCACTAAAGCCATGGAACTTTGCACTGGGTGGTCAGAGTTGGGAACAGCATCCCTGGGCACACGGGGCAGGAAAGTGTCCTTTTTGTAGGCAATCCCAGCTTTGAGGTTCCCCAAATGCTACCTAATGAGGGAGCACCTAATGAGGACGCTCAGCTTTGTCTTACATTTCCTTTTTCAAGTCCCTTCCCACCTTCATCTGCACCAGCCAAAGCAGCTTCCCAAGCTGGATGGAGCCTGGGCCAGAGCACTGTGGCTCTTTTTATTCTCCTAATGTGTCCCAGCAACACTGGGCAGCCAGCCTGGCATTTTGACTGAGATTTTAAAGGCTTGTTATTACCAATTCCCTTTTTCCATTTCTGTCCCAGCAACACTGGGTAATTTTACCATTTTTTTTTTTTTTTTTGTTAAACTCTTGTTTTGCCCTTCCTTTGGGGACTGGGATAAAGGACAGAGTTCCTCAAAAATTATTTGGGTGCCAGATCCCTGCTAGCACCCATCACCAGCTGCAGTGTGCTGCTACCTCTCTCCTTCCCCACCTCAGAGCCGGGCAAACACATTCTGTTCTTTTGGGATTATATCCTGGAGATCTGAATGTCACAGCAGGCTGTGCAGTTTAACACAGGAAACATTTGTGCCTGCTATTTAAGAGAAATAAGTTGCTGGTGTTTCCCTGGGAACCAGCCCGTCAATCGAGCTCGCTTGACTCCCCTGTTATTAAAATAAAATGTGCAAGAGTAAATGGATTTATTGCAAGTTGTGGAAGGGCAAAAATGCTATCTGGGTGTGTTTTGCATCCAAAATACGCATCCTTATGTAAAGAAGGAGTGTTTTTTCAGCTTTTTCAGACGGATTGCTGTTCTTTTGGATTTACTTTTGCTGGCAGTGCTGTGTCTCCACACACAGGACTTGGAGCTGACTGTAAAAGAACCCCCTGCAGCTCAGCAGTTGTCGCATTACGTCTGTGTGCAGGTTATACACAACACCGGCTCCCCAGGCCCTTGGCACTGCTTTCCTGGCTGCCTGTGCTGTACTGAGCCCGTGTTCTTTATCACACCCCTTAGCCTGTTCCTTCAGACCCTTCCCAAACACCCCAGGAGCGTTTCTGCGCCTCGTTTTGCGCGGGTTTATAGGAGGGTTTATCTTTAAGACCTGCCACTCGGAGAGGCAGCAGGTTATCCGTGGGGCAAGGCTATTTTTAGGGAGCGCAGTGCCAGGATGGCTCACAGCCCTTGGCAGCGAACACGTGCGGAGCACAAAGGCAGCCTCTGTGTGCTCAGGGCTGCACAACTCGGCACCCTCAGGAGCTGGGAGGCAGGCACGGGCAGGGAGCAGGAAAAGGGAGCTGCTCTGGGCAGGGAAAAGGGCTCAGAGCTGCGAGGAGGCAGCTGTGGGCACCGCGGTGCCAAGGCACAGGAGGGGAGGCAGGGGCTGAAGAGACTGGGATGGAAACGGGGGAGGTTCTCGGGATCATTCAGGTAACAGCCCTTGGCTTTTCAAGGGAAATATCCAAACCAGTAACATGATGCCTGGAAGAGAGAGAGATACGTTATCTGAAACACCTGGCCACTGCTGGAGATCCAAAATGAGACTAGTTTGCATTTTTCCACCGTGCCTTCCTTTACCTGCTGTGAGATAAAGGCAGGAGCTGCGCTGCTGTCAGCAGCAAAGCCTCCTCCCAGATTTCCACATTCAACCCTGTTCCTTTGCACCTGCCAGATTTTCATTTCCTGGATTCTTTCTGTGTTTGGAATCGTCTGGGTGATTGTGGTTTCGCGCAACCTGTGCTGAATTGGTGACAAAGGGGTGTAAATGTTCATAGCTGCTTTCACAAGAAGGCATGTTGGAGGAGATAAAACTGGATGTCCTGGGAGTAACTTGTGAAGGATGTGCTAGAGGTGCACAAAACAGTGATAAATGCTGAGAATCCAGCTGTTCACTGTGTCACAAAATATAAGGACACGAGAGCACTGAGGGCTGGAGCACCTCTCCTACGAGGAAAGGCTGAGAGAGCTGGGGGTGCTCAGCCTGGAGAAATCTCCAGGGAGAACTTCCAGTGCCTGAAGGGGCTTCAGGAGAGCTGGAGAGGGACTTGGGACAAGGGATGAAGTGACAGGATACAGGGAATGGCTTCACAGTGTCAGAGGGCAGGGATGGATGGGATATTGGGAAGAAATTCTTGGCTGTGAGGGTGGTGAGGCCCTGGCACAGGGTGCCCAGAGAAGCTGTGGCTGCCCCTGGATCCCTGGAAGTGTCCAAGGCCAGGTTGGACGGGGCTTGGAGCAACCTGGGATAGTGGAAGGTGCCCCTTCGCAGAGCAGGGGATCGGAACAGGATGATCTTTGAAGTCCCTACTAATCCAAACCACTCCATGGATCTGTGATTCTGTGATGCATGGAAATAGCTCCATGTAGATCAAAGGCTGTGCCACTGATGCTATTCCTTGATGCATTCTCAATATTGACCTGAGGAGAGCAGAGCAGCTCATGGAAACAAAATCCAAAGAAGGTTATTAAACACAGAGAAACCACGTCTACCCTACGAAGTCCCTGAGCAGAAAATAACTGGGACTGAGAGGGGTGAGTCCTGTTCTCCCACTTGTGCACACTCAGATTGTTCCCTGGCCAGCACACAGGTGTGTGTAGGAGATTGTGCCACCTCTTAACCTGCTTTCTGCCTGTGCTCCAGGGAAAGCATTTCCAATTTTCCTCATCCAAATGAAACCAAAAGGGCACTTTAGGTCCAAGGACTGACAGAAATGGAATCATGAAGGATTTTTGAATTTAGCAGAGGGACATTTGTGCTAAGAAGAAGTATTTGGGACTCTAAGCTTGGCAGATATAAGCCAGACACAGCAGCACATTTCAAGCTTTCAGGGTGTGTGCTTGCTACCCCAGTTTATTAAGGATTGCAAAGGATCTTCCACACATGGATTTTTTTCCCCATTGTTGAGATTGGATACTTTTCTCAGCAGCTATATCCTTCCAGAAATCCTTGTAGGAAAGTGGTAAAGCCTGTAGCTCTCAGGATATCAGCAGAAATTACTGCTTGAGCAGTCTCATTCTGGAAATCACCTTCCTAGACGGAAATAAGGATGAACAAACCTGTGAGGGCAATTTCTCCTCCTCACCTGGACTGTTTTTATTTCTAACCACAAAGGTGAGCTGTGTGGTTGTTCTGTGTCCAGATTGTTCATCATCACAGGGAAATATTTATGAGAGAGCTCCCTGTCACTTGAACAGCCTGTCAAATGACGACTGAATAGCAAAGGTCATTGTTACTCATTCCCATGAACTGCTGCAGCTACACTGGGACGACTGGAAGGTCATAAGGGCTTTTTTAGCAAAGGGCAGACTCTCTGAAGTGACTTTTGAAACTGCCTGTAGCCTGAATTCACTTTCAAAGGGAGGCTGCTGGGCTTTCAGGTTCCCTTTGTAGTCTTGGTAAAACCTCTTATTGACTTTTTGTCAGGGGATTGTGAGGAAAAGGGGAAAAACACCCACAAGAGGCGATGCTGTTTGATCTCTGTCCTTCCCCGGCGTGCTTGTGATCTGCAGCCTTGCTTCAGATAACATTTCTGGTGGGATTTTGTATTTATGTTAGAATGCTTCTGTCTCCTGCACCGGACGTGGGTTTGGTTTTTCTCCTGGGAATGTATGTTTTTGTTTCATTGCTCAAGTGTTCCTCAAGTGGGTGAATGAATCATGGAAATTCTGTATTGCAGACGGATGGAAAGATAACAAAGCATTATATGTGGGCCCTCACGGTAAGTTTGCTTTGCCTACGTTGCAGGTAAAAGGGATTAGTCTTTCACTGGTAAACAAACAGTGTAGAGGATGGAAAAGTCAGCTGGGCTATTTGGAGTTGCTGTAGTTATTTAACACGGGTATTTTTTTCAGACTGTACGTGGTGTCCCGCTTGGGGAAGCACAAGTGGCTTTGTCACTGTGTGTCACCACAGCCAAAATCAGCGCCCAGGTACCCCTCAGATAACAATTCCTGGGTTAGAAATCAGAATCCCCTGTTCTGAGCTACATGTTTTCTGTTTGAGTTATATTTTAACTTCATGAGGGTCCTGCCAGATGTCAGTGTGAGAGTGGATCCCCCAAAAACTTGAGCCAAACTAACCCTCTTAATGCCAAAGCCAAATCTTGGCAAAAGTGGACAACCTCTGAAGCACAGCACAGCCTGTGCATCATATCAGGGGTCTTCATCTTGAGATTCCTGACTTTCAGTAGACAACAGCACTTTTTACAACATTTTAAAATCTGAGGATGAAAAATGCTGTGTGACAACAGTGAAAGGCAAAGCCTTGTTATGCCAAACATCAGGAATGTGGTGTTTTGGAGCACAGAGTACTCTGTGCTGCCTGTTTTTATTTTCCACTTTTGCTCTCTTTTTCAGGCAGCTGGATCTTCATCTGCCTAAAAAAAGCTTCATGCCAGGCTTAATGCTCATCTCACCTGACAGTTCTAGGAATGGGGCATTATGTTGGTCAATAGGAATCTGGAGAACAATCACTTAATGGCTTTAAGTCATTATTTTCCTTGGCAGAAAAAAAAAAAAAAGCAGCATCAATCCATCCAATAGATCTCCTTGGTCAGACTTCTAACATACCCAAACCCAGAAATGCAGTTTCATGTAGTGCTCAGGTAGCCTCCCATCCTCTGTGTGCCCACCATGAGCTCTCCTGATTTGTTTTCTGGAATTCCTTCCCCATCTGAAGGTGTGTGCTGAAGGAGATGAGACCTGAGCTGTTTCTGTCCATCCTGTGGTGCAAAAAACCCTTCCAGAAAGAGACCTTCCAGACAACAATACACTTTTCTTTCTCCATGTCTATTATGTCTCTGGATTGCAGCTCTGAGCAATCTTTTCAGGTGTGTTGCACAAGGAGCTTTTTCTCCTCCCTAGTTTTTGTGTTAGGCTCTCCAGACTTTTACCACTTGCTTTGCATTTCAGTCATAAACCTGTCCTTCACGAGTGCTTCCCAGGAAAGATGCTTTATTCACTGTGTGATCTGCTCATAGAAAACAAATGTCAAAGGCACAGAAAGTGCTGATTTTAGGATTTCATCACATTTCCTTGAGACTACTGTCTGCACAAGGCATCAGCCTCAGTCATATCTGTCAATTCCTCTTCCTTAATGCATCGAACACTGTATTAAACATGGCCTTGCAAGGCATTTTAGCTTTCTTTTCCCACAGGTAATTGCATTTCTGTGTACCCTCAAAACGCCTCCCAAGCACTCCTAGGGTTTAGGGCTGGCTCTGTTGCCAAATTTAAACTGGAGAAAGAGGGTAGAGCCCAGGGGACTCCTAATACCCAGAGCTTTCTAGATTTAGTTCAAATCGTTCACGTCGCTGCCAGGCGAGCTCAGAGCTGGTGCAGCCCTGCAGCACGGTTGTTTATTTGCTGTGGAGGAAATAGAAGTGCCATTCACTAGGAATTGGCTCACCAGCTTTCCCAGCTGCTGGATGACAAGCATCCCTCATGGGTCAGTTTCTCTGCGGGAACAGGGGGCACCAGCCTGTCCTCCGTGGCTCCTCTTTGGCTCTGAACAAACACGGCCTGGATTAGAGGCAGCCCTGAGGGGCAGGTGTTGCTCTGTGAGATGCTGAAGGCTCTGAGCAGGAAATCCTGGCTTCCCCTCCATCCTCTGCAGATAGGTATCTCCAAGCTGGACCATCAAACTGTCCCGATTTCCTTATCACCTCGGACTCCATCCGGTCTGGTGGGAAAGGCTGCTCTTTCCAGCCAACATAACCAACCTTGTTGCCAATTCCTCTCGTTCCAGATATAGCTGGTTAGAACAGGGATATGGCTCACTTCCCTGAAGTCCTTTAATTTGCAAAGCTCTGCTTCCACCTGTAGGCTCGGTGGAGACCCAGCGCTGAGGCTGTGAGGCACGGGTGGGAGGGCAGAGCCCAGCACCAGGCACAGGCTGGCTCCTGTGGGGTGCTGGATGGGGACAGACATCACAAAGCACATCCCAAACATAGCACGTGGACACAGAATCATAGAATAATCTGAGTTGGAAGGGACCCACAAGGACCAACCAGTCCAATTTCTGGCCCCTCTGGCACATGATACCCCAACAATCCCACCCTGTGCCTGAGAGCATTGTCCAAACCCTCCTGGAGCTCTGGCAGCCTTGGGGCCGTGCCCATTCCCTGTGGAGTTCCCTGTTCAGTGCCCCATCACCCTCTGGGGAAAGAACTCCTTCCTAACATCCAACTAAACCCCACCTGATAGAGCTTCATGCCATTTTCTTGGCTTCTGTCAGTGGTGACCAGAGAGCAGAGATCAGAGCTGCCTCTCAGCTTCCCTTCCTAAGGAAGCTGCAGACCGTGGTGAGGCCTCTCCTCAGTCTCCACCTGAACAAATGAAGGGACCTCAGCCACCCCCTGTAAGGCTTTCCCTCTAGACCCTTCTCCAATTTCATGCACGTCCTTTGGATGCTCTCCAATAGCTTTAAATCCTTCTTACATTGTCCCTTGTCCTATACTGATTGTCAAACACTACAGTGGCTTCAGCATCTGAGTGCTTCGAGGGGCTTTGCAGGTTTTGATTCCAGTGGTGATGGCAGCACTGAAGGGCAGTCAGGGAAGCTCAAGGTCTGGAAGAAAACAGCCTGCAAGCATATATGAAATTGAAAAGTTTGCACAGTTGTCTGATACCTGATGGAAACTAGGAAACCCAAATCCATATTTTTCTTGCTGTTTTCCCCAGATGTTTCGTCTGGTTCAGCAACCTCAGCCCAGCCGTGCAGGTGCAAACCTCTGGCAGGCGGCTGAGCGTGTTTTATAAAACCTTAAAATGCCTGAAGGCAGCATGCAGACATGACTGATTTCCATCCAAGGCGCAGTCTTTCCTCCAGACTTTCCCTCCAGGCATCCAAAAGTAATTTCAGCCAGCGTTTAATGGGAAGGCTGCGGGATGTCTGAGTGTTCCAGCTCCATGGTGGACCCACATCCCGTGAGTTACACATTGCTCAATCCTGGTCACAAACTTTTTTTGGAAAGAAGCTGTAATTTAATAAAACCTGTATTTACAGGGCTGCTGCTTGGAGAGGAGACTTCTACCCTGCAGCTGCCTGAAAGGCATCAAATTCAGAAGGAACAGGCACATCTTCCCTTTGTTTTAGGGCTCTGAGTGCCATCTCTCAAACTGTGACACTGGAAATGGATTTTTTTGGCTTTCCCCTCCATTTGGAAAAAGTCTGCATGGCAGAATCTCTGTGCCCAGAGTCATTTAAGAGCATTTTTATTATACACGGAATTGCAGATTGTTTTGAGTTGGAAGGAACAAGAAAGATCATTCAATTCCAACCCTCTGCCATGGGCAGGGACACCTTCCACTACACCAGGTTGCTCAGAGCTTTGTCCAATCTGGTCTTGAACATTTCCAGGGACGGGGTGTCCAATACATATTTAATATATGTGTATATATATAAAAATGTGCATTATAATATATATATAGTATATGTATGTATTATGTATACATATATTTACATTGCATATACATTATATATTATAGTGTTTATATATATATGTTGGAGAAGACACTTTGCCAGCTTTAAGGGGTCTTCAAGCTGAAAAAAGTTTAAAGTTATGCCTATTTTTGATTTTCTGTAACTTTTTTTATCAGTATATCACACTGCCTCGTGCAACTGCCTGAACACTGATATCAATGAGCGGCAGAAACCAGATGGTGAGAGATAAGAGTGTGACGGCGTTTGGGTAGGATTGTGGTGGGCTGTGTTTTGTTGGTCCACAGGCTGGGCTTTAATCGTGAGGTGGACTCCGACGAGATTAATTTCATTGTCTGGACAGGAATAGGAAAAAAAGTGTGCAGGAATTAAGTTATTTTCCACACTGGGTCTGCTCTGTGGTTTGGTGAACGCCCCGGAGCAGCGGCATCAAAGCAGCCTTGAAGCACAGCGGCAAAAGCTGATAAAGACCCGTCCCGCTTAGGGAGAAAATTAGCTTTTGTATACTTGTTTCACCGAACAGGCGCTGAGATCCTTGAAGTTCCAAGTTCAAGCCGCCTAAGATCACGAGCGGGGCGGAGGAAGCGGCGCAGGAGGCGGAGAAGGGCAAGGAGGAGGAGGCGGAGGCGGGGGATGCTCGAGGCGGAGCCGGGGCGGGCCGCAGGGGAGGCGGCTGGAAAACAGGCCGGCGCTGGTTCTCGGCCCGCAGTGCCCGCAGCCGCCGCTCAGCCGCGCCGGGAGCCGCTCAGCCGCGGGAGGCAGCGAGGCGAGAGCCGGGCGGGCGCCCCGACCCCGACAGTCCCCTCCGGCACCGCACAGAGAGGTACGCGGCGGGCGGCGGCCCCGGGCCCCTCGGAGCGTCCCCTCGGAGCGTCCCCTCGGAGCGTCCCCTCGGCCCCCTCAGCCCGCACCTGCGGCGGGAGGGCCGGTGCCGCCTCGGTGGGGCTGCCCGGCTCCGTCCCCGCACGGAGCGCCCGGGGAGAGGGCGGGGGGCTGTGTCTGAGGGCACAGAGCCGGGAGCCGTCCCGCGCACACAGCTCGCCGAGCCGCTCTGGGGGCCGTTCCCGGTGCCCCGTCCCGCACACCTGCCCGAGGGGTCATTCCCAGTGCCCCATCCCACACAGCCGCGAGCCATTGCGGGGGTTCTGCCCTGCGCCCCGTCCCACTCACCTGCTCGAGGGGCCATTCCCCCATCCCACACACCACCCTGAGGGTCCAGCCCTGTGCCCCATCCCACAGATGGTCCCGGAGGAACCAGCCCTGTGCCCCATCCTACGAATGATCCCGGAGGAGCCAGCCCTGTTCCCCATCCCAAACACCATCCTGAGGGTACAGCCCTGTGCCCCATTCCACAATCCCACCTCCCCAGGGTGGGATGCTCCCTGTGCCCCATCCCACACGCCCCAAACCACCTCAGGAATTTACTTGCCCTCATTTCTCTACCCCTTGACACCCCAACCCAGGTGCAGAGCAGGTGTCATCCCTACCGCTGTTTATGGGAGCAAGGATCGCTCTCTTGGCTGAGGGCAGAGCACCCATGGTTGTGCTGGGGTTTTGGGGTGGTTTGGGTGGTTTTTTACCCCTCCCGTGTGTTGATGTCAGTGCATCTCCTGCATGTAACACCAATCCGCGCGTGCCTCCGCATTCCGCGCCTCGGCGTTCCCGGTGATGACACGAAGAGGAGAGGTTAAGTGGGGAAGTCACCGTGCTGGGGATGTGAATGATGAGCCTTGTTTGTGTTTCTGGTGGTTTCGTGTTTATAAAAGCTGTTACGGCACCGGGGGCTTGGTGGTTCACACCAGTCTGGTGTTTTCAGTCATATCCGTTGACTTCCGAGGAATTGCTCTGTCTCTGAGATCGCTGTGGTAGATGAGGGATTAGTCCTGAAATGCACAAAGCCAATTGTGAGTTACCGAAACTGACCTCAAAACAAAGCTTTTATTTACATTCTCAGCCCCATACGCAGAGCTGCTCTGCTGCATCCTTTGCTCTGCTCATCCCAAAAAATGTTTTCCGTGGGTTATAGACACGCTGTCTCAAACCTGGTGCTGGGATCAGCCGTAATTGCCTGATAGATTAGATGTAAACACGAGCTTTACATAAAAGTGAAACCATATGTATCGGCTAACACACGTCCACTCTGTGATCCTGCACAAACAAAGTCGAGCCCAGAGCCCTGTCCTTAGCTCACCCTGTTGATCCACTTTTCCTGTAGCCTGTACGACGCAGTCCTGTTCCCAGAGTTACCAGACAGGTTTAGTGGAGAACAAGAAAATCAGCCCAGGAGCATTTCTGTGTGTTGTGCAAGAATGCTGTTATGTTCTCAGTCCTTTACAGATGTTGTTTTATTGACTTAGTGATAACATTTTGCTCTCCTAGGTACTTTTCCCTTTCCAGATTGTTAAGCCAGCACTTACTAATCTTTCATGGCACTGCTGTGGAACAGATGTAGCGTGTTTTTTAGGGAGTAGCAAGCTCTGTGGTTTCAGCTGGCTTTGCCTCTGAAAAAAACCAGCACTGCCTTTCCCTCGTGCCGCTGTTGTAGAGTGGGTAGCCGGACTAGGAAGCCTGTTTGGATGACTACTGAGCTGGCAAAAATCCAGCAGGCTTGGGTCTGACTCAGTGCCTGGATCCAAATCACTGTGTGGCTGATCAAATGTTTACCTGGACGTCTTTGGGTTTGGAGCAGCATCCTGCTGGTATTTTGGCTAAGCCATGTGTGGGTAGGGGTGTAGAGGTCTGAGGCTTTAAATCCTAAAAATGCTGGCTGATGTTGGGTGCTGCGGTTGTTTGTCCCTCTCCATCCTTTGGCTCTGTGGAGCAGAGGCTCTGGAGCTGTTCCCTTTTGTGCCACGCTTCCCTGAAACGCTGGAGTGTGTGGCTGGAACACCACAAACACGCTGCACGTGTGCTGGGATCTCATGTCCTCTGGTCGTGCTGCTGCTGCAGGCACTCGTGGTTGTCTCTGGTTTGAGCTGGAAGAGCTTACTCCCCTTCGTGTCTCTCCCACCAAAAAGTGCCTGAGTGCTGTCGTGAATTAGCTGTGGTGTCACTGAAACTCATTCCTGGGATGGAGGAGTCTCTGTTGACTTGGTGGCACTGGAGGGGTTGAGGTGGAGTTTGGAGAACTCTGTCCAATTGTTGACTATTCCTTACAAACAGCAGGCTTGGTGGTTTCTGGACTCCCTGCAGCATCTAAGGGGTGTGATGGTGCTTTTACTGACCTCCACCTTAGCCAAGTCATGTCATTTGAGTTTTTCTCACTCCTCCATCCTCAAAAGCTGTTGGACCCCTGCCCACCTCTGCCTCAGAAGCTTGGAGGAATATTCCTGCATCCTGCTGCCAGTCTCAGGAGTGTATCTGCCTGTCTCTCAATCACACTTCCATCATTTCATATTTTCTGTTCCTGTCATCTCACTGAAAAGTAATCCCTTCTAATCAAATCTAAGGTTCTCCAACTAAATTCCTGCTGGCCCAAGTGAGTGTCTGAGGAAAATTGTGGTGCTGACTTCTGATGTGTGTGGATTTACTTTGTATGATTGGGTTATACAAAAAAAGAGAGAGAAATTATTTTCTCTGTTCTTTTTATAAATATTAAAACACAGCCTGCTATGTTTCACAAATCTCACTGCTGTCTCCTTCTCTCAGTAATTGTAATTAACAGACCAGAAAATGGAAAAATGTAGAAATACCCTTTCCCTCTGGCCACAGACATTAGTCCTCTCCAGGAGTTATTGAAGTCAAGTCTATGGAAATTAAAGAACTGATTTTTTTTTTTTTTTTTAGTTCTGTTGGTGAGCTAAAAAATTGTGTCAGAGTGGTAAATAATAAATAAAAGAGCTGTAAAGACTGCCTCTTGGAATTGATGTGGGTGAAGAATGGATTTGAACTCTTCTTTCTCTGGAGAGTCTAAACCTCTGGCTTTAAGATGTGGCTGAGGGATCTGTCCTGCTCTGCTTGCGTGCAAAAACTAATCCAAGCTGAGAGTAATGTGGGAGAGAGATGGTAAGCCACCATGGGAATAGGGAATAGAAGCATAAACACAAAAAACCTCTAAATGCCACAAATCAATCAAATTCCTGAATCCTAAGACGCAAATAGTTTAACAAATGACACTTCAAAACCACTTTTGTGGTGTTTCCAGACTGTGTTATCATCTTTGTTGTCTTCCTGTTGAGGGAACATGAACATTTTCAGCCACCTTGATTTTGTGTCCCGTTTTCATTTGCTCTGTTGATGTTTTGGCTTTGCCGTGTCTGGGCATTCCGTGCTCCGTGTTGAGGGCACGTGGGTGTGTGCACTGTAATAAATCTTGAGTGGACATTGCTTGCAAATCTTTCCATTTTTTTTCTTCTTTTTATAGTCTAATATTCCAGTGGTTTCTTTTAATTTTAAGAAAAGATTCCAGAAATGCCATGGGGTGGGAATATGAACCACTTGGACAATATCTCTTTGTGATGACTCTCGTTACCACCATGGATGTGGTGGCACCTGAGGAGCACGTTGGTGTGGTGCAGGCGTTTCACATGGTGTGTGGCTTTGGAAGAACTGTGGTTTGAGGTCCTGTTTTTGTGTTTGCACATCCCTTGAGGAGCTCTGGGATAGGGCTGGGCTGCAGGCTGGTTGAACAGTGCAGGCTGAGAGAGCTGGGGGTGTCCACTTGGAGAAGAGAAAGCTCTGGTGATACCTTTGATCATTTTCCAGTTTTTAAAGGGGCTGGAGAGGGATTTTGGGTAAGAGCCTGGAGTAGCAGGGCAAGGAGGAATGGCTCCCTCTGACAGAGGGGACTTTTAGATTAGATATTAGGACAAAGTTCTTTACTCAGGGAGTGATGAAGCTCTGGCACAGAAGCTGTGGCACTTCCATCCCTGGAGTGTCCAAGGCCAGGCTGGACAGGGCTTTAGGCAGAGCACCCTGGGGTAGTGGAAGATATCCCTGCCCATGGCAGGAGGTGGGAATGAGATGATCTTGAGGTCTCTTCCAACCCAAACCTGAATCTGTGATTCAGCCAGCAGCCCTGAGCTGTGGATAACACAGCACACAGGGTTTATAACAATGTATTTGCTCTCTGAACCTGACAGCAGCATGACAAGGACGTTTGCTCTGGGAGATGTGCTCTATATTCCAGTGACCTTTTCCTCTGGAAATCTTTAAATGCAGTGAATGTGGTGGTGGTTGGGTGAATTTTAATCATGCCCTTGTATTTAAGTGCTGTTTTGGTGTTATTTTTCATGGTGACTTGAAGTTTTTGTTTTGTGACATCGTGGGGCCAGAGCCATGAGGTTGCAAGGATGGGATGGAAGGGGAGTTGTAAGGATGCAGCAGGGAGTGGTTTGGCTCTGGGAAAGGCTTGGTTTGCTCTGAAGGTGATGAGCTCAGCAGCAGGAATGTAATGCAAGAGGGGTCAAAAAGCCCCTCCCTGCTTTTCCTGCTGGAGTTTGATCCCTGAGCTATTCCCGGGTAGCTCTCTGCTCCCAGGCCCTGCTTTAAGTCTCAGTTAAACAAGGCACTTATTGTTGGTGCTCTCTAATTCCAAATGATGGTGGCTGGCAGCTTGCTGGGTCTGAGGGAAGCAGATTTTGCAGCCCCAGAGTAGTGATTTACACAGGGTTGTTGCTGGATATTCTCTCGCTGGGGCAGTTTAACACATCATGCTCTGAGACCACGTTCCTGTCACTTCCTGGAGTAGAAGGATGGAGGGAGCACTGGGGGCCACAGTGCCAGAAATGAAGGGGGCTGTGAGTGAGGAGATCTCAGCTGTGGGGAGCCCCAAGAGCTGAACTGATGTAAATCCAGACAATTTCAGCTTGTGGGGAATTTTTCCTTTGGTAACTTCCATTTCTTCTATCCAAGAGGTCTTTTAAGGGCTGCAAAGCCTTTATAATGGCTTGAAAAGTTCATTTAATTCCACTTTTTTTTTGTGTACTTACTGAGTTCAAAGGCAGGAACTACCTTTTAAGAAATAAGAAAATATTTGTTTTCCTGGCTGATGAAGTAGAAAACTAAATGGATGTAGATAACTTTTGAAGAATGGATACTTAGTTATTCATTTCTTCACCATTCTTTATTCTGCATAATGGCAGATTTTCCTGAAGTGTGTCCTCTAGATTGAGCTGAGTGGCATGGAACAGTGGAGGTTGCTGGCATGCTTGGGATGACTGAAATATTGAACAGGATATGGTGATGTTTGCACACTTTGAGAAGGAAACAAAAAGCATGTTGGTTTTTGATCATTTGTGTCATGAAGTACGTACTCAAGCTCCCTTGTAGCTGAGGTAGGCAGAAAATGCCTTGTGCTAAGCGAAGCAGGTAGTCCTGGCCTATCCCTGAACTGGAAATTGCATAGGAAAGGAGGAATTTCTTTTACTTTATAAGAGTTGGTTCAGTTAAATTGATTTTTCAGGGCAGGTGGGGAGTGGATTTTCTCCCAAAGAGGTTGCAGAGGTGCAGCATTCAAGCATGCTCACCTGATGTTTCTGTTGGATGGGCATTTAGCCTGAAACTGAATTAAAAATTCTCCTGTCCCATGGGATGCATGTTCCAGGATATAGATGTAACCTCCTGCTTTGATCTCCAGTCTCCTTCTAACAGGATTTTCTTTTTTGGAATCAGTCACTGTTGAGATCCCAGAGGACTCTGCCAGGAAGATGTGCCTGCTAATCCTTTAGCTGAACTCCTGAAGCTCACAGACCCTTTGGGGAAGCCTGGCACGAGGGTTGTTTTCCAAGAGCCTGACTTGAGGAGTGGAACTGCCCTGAGATGTTTTCTCAGAGCTGTCCTGTCTCCGACTGCTCGTTTCCTCTCTTGCATAACTCCTTTCCAGCCGTCAGAGCACAGGCTGGTGGGTGGCTTACACAGATTTGAGATGCTACTTCTAGGAAAAGGGCTCATCCTATTCCTGTGCGTGTTCTGTTGTGGCTGTGGGTGCGAGATCTCGGTCAGGGAGCCCACAGACCTGGCAGAAGATGATTATTATTATTTTTATGGGGTTATTTTTCAGTTGGATCCAGTCCCTGGCCTGTCCCATGACTGCCGCTGTCAGCACTACACGTACAGTCAGGGCTGTCCTTTAAGGACAGTACAAACTGGGATCTAAGTTTTCTTGGATTGCATAACGGTGCCCTCAGATGTTCCAGGGTGTACTGACAAACACACACACGTGTGGATATTGCTGGGTTGTGCTCCCAAACACACACATGTGTGAGTATTTCTCCCTGCGACCACTTCTGTCATCTTCCTCCCTGTGGTTTTACACAGACACACACGGCAGAGCTTGGAGGTTGACTCTGGATTTTCAAGAACGAGGCAAGAGGATTGAGGGGGGGCACATGAGGAAGCAAAAATTCCTAAAACCCCTTTGACAGGTCTGGCTTTAACCCTGAGATAAAGGTTGGTAGTTCAGAGTTTGCAGTTTACACTCTGCTGCTCGGATGCTCTGATCCCATGGGCTGCTTCGTGCAGTTCATTAATGCTTGCAGGAGCATAAAGTCCTTGCAGCACGCTAAATTAAATGTCCTTTTCTAGTCGTGGGGAGCTCACACCATTGCTCCAGTGTCACAGTGGCATCTGGTGTCTCTGGGCTTTGAGAGAACTTTGCAAAAGGCTGAGTGTGACCAGGGCTTTGGAGTGAAGCACTGGGTCATTACCCTTCTTGTCCCCCGATTCCCTTGGGGTGGGATCCAGGGCTGCGTGATGGGCAGGGATCCAGTCCTGAAGATCTTACACATGAAAACATTCCCGGGAGGAACGGAAGAAAGGTCTGAAGAGAAGAAAAGAGAGATTGCAGGGTGAGATGGGAAGGGAGAAAATGGGAGGGAGGGTGGGGATGGGCTCCTGTTAGTAACTGTCCCCATGCTGTGGGATGTGAGAGGGGCTGTGTTGTTGGGAAAGCTGTGCTGGGAAATCCTGCTCCTGTGCCTGTCCTGTGAGTCCAGCTCTTTGTGTCATCCTTGTGTTGCTCCTCCGGGAATGAAGGGAGAAGGCGCCGTGTGGGAACAGGCAGCTGCTGCACATGGGATCTTACAGTGTTTCTCCAATGTATGATGGAAATATTAGGGAGGCTTGCATGCTCTGGGGCTGCTGCTGACATGTTCTGTTGTCAAATTTCTGTTACAAGCAAAGAGCAGCAGGGCCAGAAGGGACCTTAAGTTGTCTAATCTGACCTCCTGCCCCAAGGCTGGGTCAGATCTATCTAAACTTTCCCAGCAGATGTTTGTCCAAAGCAGTTGTTAAAAGCCTTCAGTGATGGACTTTCCTCATCCTCCCTGGGTGATCCTTGAAAGTCCTTCATTGTTCTTGCCATTACCAAGATTTTCCTAGTTTCTGACTTGGATTTCTGTGCAGCAGTTGAGAGTTGCTGCCCTCTTGCCCTTTTGTTACTGTACAGAGTGAGCTGGTCAGTCCTCTGGAGCTGCCTTTGGGAATCTCTGGGCCGTGTCTTCCTTGAGCTGCAGGGTCCAAAACTTGCCTGGAGTGCTCTGTGTGACACCTGCCTGTGCCGAGCCAGCAAATACCATTTTGTGACTCTCATGTAGACTTTTGGGGTGTGATGGGTGCATTTTAGTTTTGGACAGAGCACCGATGAAGTGTTTTGTTATGGAAGGTTTTATTACGGCTTTGTCTCTTTACCAGCTATAAAAACAGAGCACGTGCTCTTTCTCAGGTGCTGTCTTTTCCACAGGGATGTGTTCTGGATCTCTGACTGTTCCAGAATAATTCCTGCCTGTTGTAAGGTGAAGGGAGTCCTTGCCAGCTGCCCTGACCAAGGCTTTCCCCATGATTAGCTCGATTACAGCTCAGCCATTGTGCTTTCCTGCTCTGACCTGCCAGCTGCAGCTCAGGAGTGACCTTCCTTCCTCTCTCCCTGCCTTGATCACACTCTTGTGCATCTGATTTTGTACCTCCTGTCCCTTTGTTCCCCTGAAGGATTCAGCTATTCATGCATTTCTAAGGCTAAAAGTGGATTGAAGATTATTCTGAGAGGTAGTACTCAAATATAAAACCTGGCAGAAAACAGATCAGCACTAGAAGCATTATTTGTAAGGTAAACTTTTTCACTTTATTTTTTTGTGTGGGGGGAAAAAAAAAACCAAACCAACTTGGCTGTTTGTATTGTTCCAGACATTTTCCCTGGATCTATTAACACCTCTTACACCTTTCAGTGGGAGAGAGTAGGAAGTGTGTGTGAAAGGTTTGTCTGCACACAGAGAGCCTTTGTCCTGAGACAACTGAAGAAGCTCTCACCACAATGAAGGCTGGTCTGGACAGGTCTGAAACATCTTTTGGCATCGACTTGTGTTTATTGCTGTGGGAAGAGCAGGTAGGCAGGAGCAGTCTGGTTTTTGCTGTTTGAACTATCAGGATGTATCTTTGAATTTCTCCGTTTTCTTGCAGAGATTTTGTCTGGTAACTTGTGTAATGTGAGTCCCCAGTTTCTCTTGTTCTCTTTCCAATTGCAGTGAAAGCTCTGGTGTTTCATTCCTTACTTTTTTTTCCCTCTGTCACCTGCAGATACTGGGATCTTTAGTCATGTGGAAGGTATTTTATTGACAGCTTTAGAGTCTGAAGTACTTGTTAGCACTGAACAGGTGTAGAGTGATGCAGACTCTTGGGTAAAATCCCTTCTCCAGTGTTCCTTGATAAAGATTTCTTAGAACTGAAGAGTAAGTGAAGTGCCACAGGAGATTTGAAGCTCTCTTATCTGATCTCCTGCTCCAGACAGGGCCAGGATCAAAGGTAGGTTTCTTGTGAACTTTTTTGGACCTTTTTTAGTCAAGAGTGGCAGGTTGATGGTGTGCTTAGCGCTCTTGTGGTGAGGAATGTTTTCCTCCTGTCTGATCAGGATTTCCCTTGCTGTCAGTCATTCCCATTGTTTCTTGTCCTTTTGTTTCTGCCATCCAGTCTGGCTCCACCTGCTCAGTAAACCCCAGTTAAGTAATTGAAGGCAGTAATTGGATCCCCCACTAAACACCATTTCTTCTCCAAGTTCAACAACCCTGATTCCCTCATTCCCTTTTCACATCAGGTGTTCCAGTCTGTTGGCTGCTGCCTTTCCAGCTCAGAGGTCCAAGCAAATCTGAACCACAGAGTCATGGAATCACAGAATGGTTTGGGTTGGAAGAGACCTTAAAGATCATGTCATTCCCACCTCCTGCTATGGGCAGGGACATCTTCCACTATTCCAGCTTCTCCAAGCCCTGTCCAACTTGGCCTTGGACACTTCTAGGGATCCAAGGGCAGCCACAGCTTCTCTGGGCACCCTGTGCCAGGGCCTCACCATCCTCATAGAGAGGGATTTCTTCCCAGTATCCCATCTATCCTTACCCTCTGGAAGTTTAAAGCTGCATGTTTCAGCCATCCAGTTGGTATCTCCCCATTTTTCTATGTTGATAAGCCTTGAACTCTTGTTCTTTCCACCCACATTGATGACCATTATGTTGTTTTCAAACACAGATTAAAACCAGAGGGTTCAATTCAAGGGAAACAAACTCTGAATTTTCCTACTGGATTTGGAAGGAGAGCTCTCCCCTCAGGCTGTGTCCTGCTTGCTTGCCTGGACTAGTCTGTTCTTAGGAGCATTTCTGGCTTAAATGGATCCAGCTTCATCTCACACCTGGTGTCTTTTAAAAAATTTTGTTGTTCTCCACAAGTTTCTCTCAGGTCTCCTGTTCCAAAAAGCACAGCAGTGGGCAGATCAGGGCAGGACTTTGCAAGGCATAGCTGAGTGCTTTCCATGGCTCATCCCTTGGGCTTTGCACCTGTGGGACGTTGTTGAACCTCACCATTTTGCTTTACCCTGTAAGAGTCTTTTCTGGAGTCTTGCTGAGTAGAGAGTTGCTCCCTGTTTTTGTATTTCTACCTGTGGTTTGTCTTTCTTAATTATTTCCTGTTGTTGATATTGGACCAGTGCATGAAGATCATTCAGAAGTTGAAATCTGTTCACCATGATGCTTGCAAATCCTCCCAGCTGAATCATGTCTTGGGTTTATGGCCATACATTCCAGTCTTTCATCCAGACTGGGAATGAAAATATTGCACAGCTCCTATGCCTGGCTGGACCCGCTTTCCAGTGCCCTCCCAATTAGATAACAAACCCTTGATAATTAAGCTCCAAGAAGGATGATGTCATGCAGCCATTTTATGATGATTGCATCTAATTCATGTTTCCTTAGGTGGATCTTACTGGAATGTCATGTGGAACAGCATCAGATGTAATAAAGATTACATTTCTGAGTCTCCTTATCAATCCTGTACATTTTTTCCTGGTGATGCACAGATCCTCTATTGCTCCATAGATTTCTGATGCTAGAAGGGACCACAGAGGTGATGAGACCTGCCCCTGTCCACACTGAAAGTTCCGCTGAGCAAGTCACACCAGACTGATCAGGAGTTTCGTAACGGGACAGTTGTGACACGACAGCTCCAGGAGATCAAGAGGAAACGAACGTGATGTGTTTATGGATCCCAAACAAAATTAAACAATTACCTGAATCCAGTCTTCAGAGCAGCCTTTGAACGAATCCCAACCCTTTTTCTGACAGGGCTGGGAACATAAAGAACATGTCTAATCTGTGCTGATATCAGGCAGCAGTTATCAGTGCCTACGTGCTGTTACTCAGATCTCGTTAGCTGCCTAATTGGATAACAGGCAGGACACTTCACAACTGCATAAGTATATTAAGCTTAATCTGCTCTGGAGCAGGGAGGGGAAGATGGGCTCGGTGACAAATGGGCATGAGAAGATGCACAGTGGGGCAGGGGTGTAAATGTGGGGCTGTGTCCCCGTCACTTCAGTCCCAGTAACTTTCTGAGGCAGAGGCTCTGTGTGTCTGCAGCATTTCCATCAATACTGGAGTCCCAGAGCAGAGAGTTACAGCACTGTCAGACTTTGCCCATGTTGGCCAGGCAACTTCACCTTCAAAAGCAGTTTTTCTGGTAGTTAAATTCCTTTCTAATTTCTTTGTAGTAAAACATGGGGTATAACTTAATCTGTGTTTTTAAACCCAGCATGATAGAACAGAGACACATCCTTGTGTTTGTGTGACACCTGGACTTTGCAGAATGTTCCTGGTCCTAAAGCTTGTTTCCAGTACAGGCAGATGCACCGTGGTCAGGATCAGAAAGCTTCCACAGTTCTGTACATGGAGAGGAGAAGCTATTTGATTATGAAATACTCTTCCCTTTCTTTGCTGAGAAGATGCAGTTACCCAGTTTTAAACTGCTGGAGTGGCTTGCCTCTTTCCAAAGGTGCAGTGAAACCTAAGTCAGATTTTTGTAGAAGATGTGGATATGAGCACATTTCATGAGCTGTCACCACCTGTTCTGTTCTCAGGAGAAGATATCTGCAAGGGACATTTCTGGGTGTAAAAGATGCATTTGCCAAGATCTTTAGCTCAAGGTAATGGGAGAGTGACTGTGTGAGCTGTGTCCTCTCTGTGGATTTTCTGGATTCCCTTGGCACTGATGGAGAGTTTTCACAGAAACCTCAGCTTGAGCCCAACTTTTGGCCCTGTACCTTGTGTGAGGTGCCTACAGCTTTTCATTTATTTGTTGCTTAACCTCATATGAATCTTCACCTTGTGCTGTCCAGCATCTGCCTGGAGCTGGCAGGAAAGACAGGAGCCAACCTCTGTAAGTGTTTGAAGCAGATGTAAACTCCATTAAGTGTGTTTATCACTGAGCAGCTCATTCCCAGCTGTGCAAAGCACCTCGTGGTTGGTTTGTTTGGGATGTACAGAGGATTCTCTGCTGCTTTCTGCTGACATCTGTGTTTGTGACCAGCAAGGGTTAAGAGCAAGGCAGTTGTATGTGTGAGGGAATGATTCCACTCTACTGTGAATTTAAAGCATGCTGACTTCCCCATGGAAAATGTTATTTAAAAACAATAAAATTGCTTTTATTTTGGATGGAGGGAAGCCATTGTGGGGTGTTTGGTCCATTTTGGTGTGGACAAACTCCCAAATGGAGGAGCTAAAGAACAGTCATTGAATACCAGAAGGATTTTTAAAAGTTTTCCACACCTTATCTAGTGCGTGTACTAAAAGCATGATCAGCAGGGAAAAACAGTATTTTTTTCCAAAGGGTAGCTCACACTTCAGCAACCAAATTCCTGGGACAGGGTCTGGAGAGAGCCTGTGTCCTTGTTTTCCCTTCCTTATGGTTCCCTCTAAGGCTCTGGTGGGGAGGTAGCTGCAGGTAACTCTTCCCCTTCTGTTGCTTGTGCCTGGGTCATGCTGCAACTGGAGGCATCCAGAAGAAATGAAGGAGAGTGGGCTGCTACAGATGGTGTCCCCAAGGTGTTGGATGTGTTGATAGCGTGTTTTCTGTACAATTATACACCAATACTGCCTTTATCTCCCATCCAAATCTGCTGGGTATTGATGTGGACTCAATCCGTCATCAACTTCAAGTCAGGCTCCACTTCAACCTGTACTTATTAAAGGGTGAAGAATGCTCTGTCATATGCAGTTGATAAGGGAATTTAGAAATAAAAGTGCACATTAAACTGTCAGTAGCATTTTTCCCCCTGTTTATCTGGAAAAAAAATAATGGCATGGGTTGTTTTCTTCCTCCTGCATGGGCAATATCCAGACATGCCCAGCACTCACAGGATTGTTTTTCAAACCCAAGATAACCCTTAGGGTGATCCTGTCTGGCCCCTGCCTGCTGCAGATCAAGCCCATACCCAGACAGGCAGGAATCAAAAGCAGACCACCTGCTTTTGATTGGTCTCTAATGTTTTCTGTTTCCAGAAAGTTTTAAAAAGGTGTTTTTTTGGGAAAACCAAGTGGTGAGATTTGTGACACTGTGGATTCGTCTCGCCCTGGTGGCTGAGCATGGGTGAGCTGTCCTTGTAGAGGGAGCCACGGTAGGATTGTGTCACTCTAGGTCTTTATTAGGGTCTTTAAGCTCTATTTTAAGTTTCCTGAGCTTAAGTAATAGAAGATCTGATGTCTGGAGTCAAGGCTTGGCCTGTGACAGGCAGTCCTTTGGAAAGCTGTGCAAAGATCCTCGTGTCTCTCCAAAGCAGTGCCCTGTATTTCAGAAAGGAACATTGTGAGCGAGGAGAACAAGTTTCAGATCACATGTTCCCCAGCAAGTACTGCCCTTTCGATAGGAAGACTTGTTGGAGAATGTTAATTGAGTCCCTTTTTAAATGAAGGAGGCTTTGCTTCCTTCCCAAGTTTTCAAAACAAATTTTCCAAATACAGTGCCTATGCTTCATTCAAGTGTAAATCCTTTCTCTTTAACCTGGAAGTTATCCCAGAAAAAAGCCTATCCATTCACTGCAGGACAGACCTTTGTGGTTGTAGTGGAAAAAAAAGAAGTGGATCAAATTGTCCAAACAGGAAGGGAATTAAGAAAAGCCTTTGCTCAGTGAGCGGAGCTCTCATTTCAGTTTAAATGGTGTCCTACAAATTCCACTTTACATCTCCATTGCTTTTGAAGCAGCACACAATGATTGAGGTGTCTGCTAAATTTAGAAATGACAATTTTTTTTTCCTGCCAACACACCAGCCTAGCTGGAGGGATTTCAGCATGTAGTTATGGGAAGGATGCAAGTGGTGATTTGAAATTTACTGGCTTGTTATCTCTTCTGACTTGCACATAGCTCTGTCCTGGTGGGGATTTAACACCTTACACTGATGCCTTTTCATTTGAGGGCATTAATGGAAATTATTTTCTGGCACAGCCAGGTGCTTGTGCTGTTTTGCATTCGGTGAAGCTGAGGTACTGAAAGGATCGAGCGTGGTGTGCTGAATAAAATGAGCTCCCACCTAAACACGTTGAAATTGTGCTTTATTTCGAGCAAGTTATGGGTAGGACTGTCATTCTTTTACCCCAGTCACATGTAAGGCTGTAGAAGCAGAGATATAAATCACAAGTGTCCCAGTTCACAGTTTCTATTGTTTACCATATGGCAAATCTTCCTGCTCTGTGAAAAATATCTTCAATCTAAAATCTGTCTTTTTTTTTCTTTCCTCAGCCTGTGGTGTTTAATTCTTCTCTTTCAGAGCAACGTTTTATCTCAATTCTGTGAAGCTGTTTGAGGCACAGTTTCAGGCAGAGGATCAATACTAAAGTAAACTTCCCTTTGTTTTGGTAAAATGTCTTGATTGACTCAGAGAAGAAACATTTTGAGTTCAGGTGTGTCGGGAGAAATGAAAGGCACTTTGCAGCCGTGGTAATCCATCACTGGAGTGCATCCCACAGCACTCCAGGCTCCACTTTGCCTGCAAGGCACTTAGGAACCTCAAAGCACAAGGAGTCGACTGCAGGAGGTTTTCTGTTGGAATCTCCAGACAAAATTTCATCCTCGGGCTTTGGTTTGAAGTTTGCAACAAGATGGGAACAAAGGCGAAGGTGTCACTGTTGTGTTTTCATCTCTTTCCTCACCCACCCTTCTGTTTCTTTTCTTTGATTTCGTTTGACCTTTAAAGGTCCCTTGCAGCCCAAACTCTTCTGTGATTCCCTGATTCACGAGCTGTTTCTGCTCTCTGCTCCATTCCGCACTCAGGATGAAAATCACTCTGCGGCGGGAATTGTTCCTGTTGCTTTACAGCAGGGATGTGATCCTGTGTAAGAGGTTTTCCACAGCAGTACTGATTTCTTTTGGCTATTTCCAGGTGACCTGAATGCAAATAGTGTGTGGTGAGGGGAACATCTCTGTTTGTGCTGAGATACTTCTTATTGTCATACACAAACCCGCGGGGAAAATTCCCATCTTCGTCAAGGGAAGCTTTCAGTGGGACCAGCCAGCCAGCCAGTCTGCCACCCTTAACCCAGACTGAGGATCTAAGGACTTGCTTCCCAACCTGAATTCCCCTGCCCTGGGCTCTGTGCTGCCCCAGGGACGTGTTTGTGCAGACAGCAGGATGGAGAAGGCTGCGTGAATCGCAGCGTGCCGAGGCCAGCCCTGGGTACGTGTCTGCTGCCTCAGAGCTGGAACATGTGGTTTGTTTAATGCTCCAGCAAAGCACGAGCCCGGGGAAAGTCTCTTTGATACAGCTGCACCTGGAGAGACATATTTTTCCTGGAGTCACGTCTAGTCTGTTCCAGGCTGAAGTTGATCCAGTTACTGTGGGAGTAAATCCATGCGGTGTTTGGCTTTTCTAATTCTGGTTCTCTTCCCGTAGTGTTGCTGTTGGATTTAATGATTTTCCCTGTGGCTTGAATGGTAAAGATGTGGTAACTGCTCGGGGATGGCTTAAAATCAAAGATTCAGTGTGGGGGTTGCTTTCAAAAAGAGAAGAAATAATGCTATTTCGAGAGCTGTGCTGCTATTTCAGGGCAGTTTGGTAGGACTGGGTTCTGAGAAGTGGTGAGGAAAAATAATTGCTTTTGGGCTATCGTGTCTCATACGGTGTGTCCTGAAATGATCCTCATGTACACATTGAGCTGGAACCAGTACTGAGCCTCTCTGCATGGGGATTTGTTCCCTGTCTCACCCTCCTGGTACAGAGGATGGGAGGAGAAGAAAAGATTCCTGTTGAAACTTTGCTCCCAAGCTTGCTGCAACGAATTTAAAACCCCAAACCACAGCAAATTCCCAAGTGTAATATGGACACCAGTGTTTATTTGACTCAGACACGATTGTGTTCTGAGTTGTGCAAACACAGGCATATTTCCTACTTAATTAAGGCTTGTTTTGTGAATTAAGATTCCCAAACAATTGGGGAGAGAAGGAGGGTGGAAGAGATAAGATCTCAAGGTTGTGCAGACAGGGTAGGGTATGGCTCTTTTTAGCAGCTGGAATGTGACTTCTGCAGGAAACTTGTTTGCAGCATTGTTCTATCAATTATGCCAGTGTTTTTAGCTTATAACCTTTTAATTTTATTTTTTGTTATTTACTGTTTGTCTTGCCTTCCTTTTACAGTCCTGAAATACCAAGCTATACTTCTGCCAGGGGCATAGGAGTGGCAGACACCTCCCAATGCTCAGTGTGATTGAGGAGCTGGAAATAGGGGTTGGCAGAGCTGGAAACAGTGGGAAATTCCCACCCTGGGTCCACTAGAGCCTGGCAAGCTTGCAAAGACCCGGGAAATGCAGGCCAGTTTGGGACTGGTTGTTGCTTGTCCTGGTTAGTTCAACAACTCCAAGTTGTTTCTGAGCTGTCAACCCTTTGTCCTGTCAGAGGCTGGCAGAACCAAACTGCATTTTGATGCACTGGTTTAGGTTCTGGGCAGCTCTTGATAGATGCCTGGTAGTCAGTAGGATTTGGAAACCAAAGGCACTGGAATTTTTGGTTGGATCATGATTTCTGTCACCAGGGTTAAGATGGGAATGTCCCACTCTGTGTCAGATTGAGTACAACTGGTGTCCCTGTTCTCTCCAGCTTCTGGCACAGCAGGAGAGTGTTGTGGCAGTGAAGAGTGTCTCTGTGATGGATAGGTATTGTGGGATGCCTTCTGGGTAGGTGGGACCTTCTACCTATCTGCAGCCTTCAGAAGCAAGGGGATGCTGATGTGCCAGCTACAGCACGTGCTTTTTCTGTCTGCAGGGGGTTTGCAGAGCAGTGGATTTACTGGATTTGCTCCTCTGTTGCTCAAGGAACGTGCCAAAGCTGTGCTTTTTGTCACTGCTGTGGAACTCCTTTTAGCTGTGTAATACTGGAGCCACATGAGCCACAGTGTTACAGTTTTGATCTTGCTGGATGTGGAGGCAGGAGAAGCTCCGTAGCCCAGACTTCATTCTCAGCCCATTCCTCTGGGAATCACCTGGGATGATGACTGCCTCCAGTGGGAGTTTGTGATGGTGGAGAGAATCCTCCAGCCCTTCATTCTATCCCCACACTGTAAATCAAGGAGCTGCCCCACTCACCAAGGTGTGTTCCTGGTAGCAGCTCCCATCCCAGCCCCTCGGAGCTGCCACGTTCTCACGGTACCCTTCAGCCAGAGGAGCACAATTATTTTCATCTCTTTTCTCTCAGATGATGAGGATTTGAAAAAAACACATAATGGTGCATTTTATCAGCGAGTTTTAAATGGTGTGATTCATCCCCTGTGTTCTTGGCGTGACGTTCCCTGGTTTATTTTTTTGGATATCCTTGCAGTTCTGTCAGTGCCAAGCACTGTATGGAAGTGCCCCGTGGCAGACAACCTGCTCTGCCCATATGTTCCCTTTAAAAAAAAAAAAAACCCAGCTCATAATAGGAAGTCTTTATACTGCATGCCAAGACGCTTGGGGCTTGTTAAATATATTCTACTTGTCAACAAGTACCCAATTCAAAAAGTAGCCTTGGTGTGAATCAGCTTTGAACAAGTTCATTTGACTCAAGGGATATTTGCAGGCATTAAAACAAGTTGGATCACAGTGGTAAAAATCAAAAGCACCGTCCAGTGACCCTTTTTATTTTGTTTGTTTTGTTTTGTTTTAATCTTCTTCAAACATTCAAAAGTGCAGAGATTTTCCCAGCTGGTGATTTTGGAGGGTGGTTTATTGGGGCGAGTGTTTCTGGGGTCCACTCAGCGTGTTGCTGGAAAATCAAGTGGCAAAGGAGGTGCCGGGTGCCTCCAAAGTAGCCAGAAATTTTATCCTGGAACTTGTTCCACCATCTTTGCTGATTGAGAGTTAATTATAAAATATCAAAAGTGATGGTTGAGGGTCTTTTCCAGCCTAAGTGGTTCTCTGGGTACTGTGGTTTGTTGTCTGTCTCCCCCCTGTGTTTTTCCTGGATGGTGGTGGTGTGGAAAGAGGCAAAGGGGATGGCTGTCTTGTGTCATAACTTGCAAAAAAATACTGTTTCTCAGAACAATTTTATTTTTGTTGTTGTTGAACATTTCTGCTTCCTTTCCTGGGCCAGCAGTGTAGGACCACAGAGTGGTGCTGTGGTGGGAGGCTGTATTCTGCATCAGGTCTGATGGCCTCACCTTTGATATCCAGCAGCTTTGGGCTGCTTCTCTTTCATAACTTTTGGAGTAGCTTACAGAGTTCATGATTTGTTTCGTGTATGCTGAAGAAGGACAGCTTCTTCCCAGCTTGGAAAGAGGAGACAATTTAGTATGGCCCCCTTCTCCGTCTGTCCTGAGATGAGGGGAGGGGATATCCCTGGAAGTGAGGGGGTAAATGAAGTTAAGGCTTGGTAAGGTCAACTTCTCAGAGCAGAGGAGACCTGAGTTTGGACAGGCAAAGGTTGATGCTGCATTTCCCTGTCTCTTTTGGAATGGGTCCAGAGGAGGAAGAGCACAGAGCCAGCCTGGAGGTCCCTGCTACCTTAAAAAACTGATTCTGAGGTGGTTTTGGGAGCGAGGCTGCAGGTTTGGTGCGTGAGAAGAACGGGAAGCGTTTTGGCACGCTGCTGTCCAAGAGTACGTGAGGTGTGTCATTAGTGCCTTTCCTTCCTTGATGTCTGATCCAGCCTGCACTCCCTGTGTGCCACTCACTGGGGTGGGTCAGTAATTTGTAAATGGAGCTGGTAGATGCTGATGTAAGATCAGTGTTTTCAGTGCCTCGAGCCACGCTTGATGGCTTGGGCTTTTACAGGGATAAATTGTAGTGGATGGTAGCATTTATCTTCAGCTCAAACTTGTTTTTCTCTCTCAAGCACCCCTATAAATTCCAGCAGCTCTCTGGAAATCAAACCACTGCAGTTCAGGTTCTGCCTGTGGAAATACAAGGTAGGACACGAGTTGCTTGTTGGCACAGGAGTGCTGGCTTGTATTTGTGAGTCTGGGTTCCTTGTACCACCATGGTGTGAGAAAGATGAGCATGGTCATCCCTCCTTCACCAGGGCTGGTGGACACAGGTGAGGCATGTGGGATAAATGGTGTGGGATGCAGTAGAGAAGGTGCTGCAGAGATGATGGAGATGTTCCACTCAAAACCTCCTTGAGACCAGGCAGGATTGCTCGCTCAGGCTCACATGTCCCTGCATCTGCAAGGCTCCTCACTCTGATCAGGCAGGAAAAGGTGATGAGGGGAATGAAGTCTCACTGATAGGAAAAGCAGGGATTTTGCATCTGTCTCCTTTGTTTCAAGTATTGGAAAACACTGCATTCAGGGAGACCATGCTGGTGAGGGTCCTGCTTGGAGCAGGAGGTCGGAGCAGAGCCTTTCTGACCCACGCTTCAGTCGCTGTGAGCTGTCAGAGCACGTCTCTGCTCATGCCTGGCAGCTGCCTGCAGAAGAGGGGACCAGAACTGGGCTGGGGCCAAGTGACTCGTTCCCACTGCTGCATCCACCTGGCAGACCTGTTCAGACTGAAATCCTGGCTTGGATAAAGCCTGAGCTCAGTGAGGCTGACAAGGAAGTGGCACTCTGCAGGCGCTGTCAGCCCAGCAGCTGCAGGTGAGCTGCCAGCATGTGCAGGTGGAACACGAGTTAACCTTGATCCCAGCGGTGCTGTGCTGTCAATGACACAGGTTTATGAGCTTGGGAGGGGCTCTGGCATGTACACAGAAGGCTGTGGACCATCACCCTGCTCCTGCAGCTCTGCAGGTAGCTGAGGAAACGAGGTGTGTCTGCTTCCAGGGCAATAAAACTCCCGTGGAGCCGCAGGCGCGGCTGGCCCGGGCTGGTGTTTGCACCACACCTGTACAAAGGCAGTTTGGAACAGCAAACTGCTGTCACCCCCGAGTCTGACTGACGTAGAGAACTTGTGAGCAATTAATAACACTCCTGCCTTCTCTTGAAAGGGTGTAAATGGTGATTTTGGAAAGGGTTGTGAGGTTGGCGTGCAGCCTGCTGGGTTAAAAAGGAGGGAGGAGGGAAAAAGAGACACATCATCCAGTTTGACGTGTTTGCAGCATGGAGAGCTTGGAAAGAGCATCTTGAAATAACAGGCAGTGAGGATTAATGTGCTTGTGTCTGAGAAGGCTGATGAAAGGGGGAAGGAGGGAGAAGTTACAAAATGCCTGTTTGTTGTGCCAGGAGCTGTGGAGAACCACAGCTCGCAGCGTCGGGAGGCACTGACAGGCAGAGCTGGAGCCAGCCCAGAAATCCCTTCCACTTCAGTTCTGAATCTGCTCAGAGATATCATCTGTCCTGACCTGTGCTCAGGGAACAGCCTGAGTCTGAAACCTGCAAAGGTGTTAAAAGGAGATAAAATTGCTCCAACCAGAATAATCCTTCCAAGCACTTCTCCCTCAGCTTAGGGAAAAAGGTGCATTAGAGATGATGATTGAAAATCTTGTTACTGCAGTTATTTAGGTGAGGGTTACTCACTGCAATCACGCTCAGTACAAGTAGTGCTGGGCTGTGTAATGAGTTAATGGCCTAACAACTGCAGTGTCTTTACATCTGCTGAATAAGTCACCTTTCTGTTTCTGTCGTGGAGCTTTTGCCTTTGGGCTCAGCTAACAGTGCTTTCAGATAAGCACTTTTCCTTTTGCAGCTGATGAAATAATAGAGGTTATTACATCTGTTGAAAAAAGGCTTTTGAAACTCTGCATCAAAAAGTTTGCTGGTATTATTACTTTTTTTTTTTTAAACTGTTTTCATTATGGTAGATTCCTGAGGTGCAAAGGCCACAAAATTTTGTTTTGCAATTCAAACCTGGCCATCTCAATAGAAGGGGCAGGATAATTCCCAGCACCACAGCCCTGCTGGGACTGGAGTGTAAATGTTTATGAGAGATTGGATCTTGAGTTGAAAGCTTCAACCAACATCATCTCTGTCTTTAGAGAAAAGTATTTCAACAGCTGATTAGTGTCATTGTTAAAATTAGATCTTTTATTTTTGTTGTGATTTTTTTTCTAGCTTCTGCTCTTGGTTTCTCAATTTCACTTTGTCTCTGCTTAGATTGAATTAATTTGGTGTCAGATTTTCTCTGTAAACACTTTCAGGCTGTGATGACAAACCTGCATTATAAACGTGTGTGTGCAGTGCCCCTTCACGTGTTGATAGTATTTTGAATAGCTGCACTTAAAATAACGAGGAAATAGTGGTGTGTTTATTTCTTGTGCTTCCATTTAGTCTTTCAGCTGACTCTTGTTGCTTTTATCCGAGTTCCTTTCAAACCCATGCAATATCATTGCTTGGCTTTCTGATTAGGGGTGATGCTTAATTCTCATCAAATAAAAACCTACAGGGAATAAATAAAGTGATTCTGGTAAATTTTTCTGCTGCTCTGTGTGGTCAGCAGGGAATTCGTTTGTGTTGATGATGCATTTCTCACCCTCCAGACTGCCTGTTACACTTGTTAATGTGAAGGCTGTCGATTCAACACAATTTAAGAGCACTCAGGAAGGTCAGGTGATGGTTTTAAACTGTCTGTAAGCTCTCTTTCAGCTTGCCCACCCTGAGACAGGAGTGTCAGAGGTCAGCAGGATGGATTTCTCTTCTTCTCAATCCCCTGGAAGGCTGTGGGCAGCAGATGAAAGCTCAACACCCAAAATAATGACAGGGCTGAGATGGGTCCCACTGGGATGACCATGAATTTGGTGTGTGGAATGCCAGCAGTCCCAGCTCATGGGTAAATGACAACCTGCTGTGTGATACAGACTCTGAAGGAAGGTCACCTTTTAAAGATTAACCAATCCTGGTGGAAAACCCCAAACAAACCCCAAAATCCCAACCAACCTTCAGCCAAGCCTTCAAGAACACGAGCCTTGTTTTCAGAGCACTGCCTTGCCCAAGTCTTTGTGTCACCAGAGCTACAACAATACTACCACAGGAGTAGTTGGATGAGCTAAGAATAGCAGATTTCCTTGAGAAATGCTTTTGTTTATTTTGGTTTTCTGTTTTTAAATAGTTGAAGCCTTAGCGACCTTTTTCTGAAGGGTCCTGGAAGAATTGCCTGGTCAGAGAGTATTGTAATGAGGAGGGCAGTTGTGAACTGCCTTAATTCTCTGGCTTCTTCCTTGTGACCTGCAAGGTTTTACTGGCAAAATAATGGGGAAAAAAAATCATGAAGTTGTCACCCCCCCCTGAACTTTTCATAGCTGAGATCAGTGAACACGATGGGGAGCTCAGAGGATTAAAGGGTACAAATGCCAGGAATGGAAACCCATGATTCTGGCTTGGTAGAATGATGCCCATCTTAGAAGATATATTTTTGCAAAGATTTGTCTGCTGGAAAACAGTAGTTATGCTCAGGATTTTTTTTTTTTGTTTGTTTGTTTGTTTTTTTTTAGGAGGGGTTTGTTTTAGGGATTTTTTTAAAGGTGTTTTTTGGTTTTTGTTTTTTTTTTTGAATGAAGAAAATGGACAGGACTGAGAGGGGATGAATGGAGGGTATTTTCTTCTAAAGAGTCAGGGACAGAATGGTGATAGAGACTGAGAAAAGGGGGCAGGTGTGGAAGTAGAAGTGATTAAAATATCCTGAGTGGGACCCTTACAAGCACAAGAGCTAAGAGTATCAAAGCTATATATTTCGGACAAAAGTAAGATGTGTATTTGGATATTTTGTTATCGTGGGTAACCAGTGCCTGTTGCCTGTCTCACAGGAACGCTGTAAGCAAGGCAAAGCAGGGGAATTTTACTTTCAGTGAGGCTGTGATTTAGTGCTACCCTTGCTCTTAGATGGACACAAAATAAAATTACAGTCTGAGAGAGATTCATAGTGCAGCAACCAACACACTTCTTATCCTGTGATTAAAAGAGAAAAGAAAGCAACAAAATAAGAAAGAAGCAACCCTTTCTGGCAATCAAGAAGAAGTAAAAAGCCAAACTGTCTTTGTGTCAGAGGACCTGGTAATATCCACTGGCTCGAGCCCTGACTGGTGGCGTGGCAAGTGCTGAAGGGAGAGCACTGCACACAATGGGCTGTGTTTTATGTCTTTGTCTCACTCATGAGCCTACCAGAGGCAATAATTGATACTGAAACAAAATATAGTGGGGGCTTCCTGTATTTATATCACCTGTTCATTCCACAGTGGAATGTGGATCCTGGTTGGAAAGCTCAAGCTCTTGCTGAATTTTAATTGCCTTTCTCTGCTGATCATGTGGTAAAGGTTGTTGGCTAATTAAGGGTGGTTTCCAAATCAGGGTTCTGTACACACGAAATACCCTGTTATTTTCTCATCTGTCTAGACAGGTCACCTAATCCTGTATTAAAATGCTGAAACAGGAGGGAAAACATTTTCTTGGAGCTTTCATGTGAAGAATTCACAGGAGCTTGCCAAAGCCAGGATTAGGAAAGCTGTGCTTAAGGAACTGACCTAAACCCCTTCAATTTCTACTGGATATAGATGGCAGAAAAGATGTTCCTTTACTGTGACAATGCCAATACATGGATCAAAGTGTTAGCAGGAGAATGAGAAGGGGAGAGGGTTGTAGAATGTCTGTGGCAGGGATTTCTCCCCATCTGTTCTGCCCTAGTGAGACCCCACCTGCAGTGCTGAGACCCCTAACATCAGAGGGATGTGGAGCTGCTGGAGCCAGTCCAGAGGAGGCCACGGAGATGCTCCAAAGGCTGCAGCCCCTCTGCTCTGGAGCCAGGCTGGGAGACCTGGAGGTGCTCACCCAGAGAAGAAAAGGCTCCAGGGATACCTCAGCCCCTTGCAGGGCCTAAAGGGGGCTCACAAAAAAAGAGGGAGAGCGACTTCTTACACATGCAGACAGTGATAGGAGAAGTAGGGAACAGTTTTAAACTGAAGAGAGCTTTAGATTGGGTATTAGGATGAAAGTCTTACCTGTGAGCTTGGGGAGGCCCTAGCACAGGCTGCCCCATCCCTGGAAGTGTCCAAGGCCAGGTTGGATGGGGCTTGGAGCTACCTGGGTTAGTGGAAGGCGTTGCTGCCAATGGCAGGGGATGGAAATGGGATGAGCTGGAAGGTCCCATCCATCAGAATTCTATGATTTACCTTCTGTTGGGCTGTGGCCGTTGGAAGCTGCTGCAGTGGCAGTTGGAGCTGAGGCGAGGCCGGCTGGGACAAGCTGCAGTGGCAGAATCAGAGCTTGCACACACTGTGCAAATCCCTCTTGCAGGTGAGTCCACAGAAGGCTGGATTGACCTGAAGCTGTTTCAGTTGAAACTAAATGTTTTCAAAACTGTTGTCAGAGCTCCAGTGGGACCAATCTCTTCATACCACTGCCTAAATCCCTGCAGTCTGGTGTCAGCTCCCTTCCAGAGAGTGGATATTGCTTGGTCAACATACATAAATTCCATGAAATCCTGGAGAAAAAGGGATTCTCCAAAGGAAACTGCTGTTCGCTTTGTGCTTCATTAGTTCCTGTGACCATACACTACAGCAGGCCAGCAGTGTTTTAAGCTGACTCTTCTGGTGATGGAAGAGAGGAGTAGGAATCTTTGTCAGTGGCCAAATGTTGGGAGAATTGAGGAAGAGCTCAGAGTGGATATCCAGCAGCTTGGCAACAGGTAGAGGCAGCAGACTACAAGCTCTTTGGATATCTTTGTATTCCATGTTTGGGGAGGGAGGAGGGGGAGGCTCCCCCTGTGTGCATACTTTATCCAGATCACTGGGCACCGGCTGATTCCAGGGCTGATGAATCTTGGGCTGTGTGTTTATCCTTTGCAAGTTTGGTCTGATGTCAGCTCAGGTCTGGAGGGGTAGGAAGCTCTGTACCCTGTTCTTTGTGCTCTTGAGATCAGGTGTGAACCACCCAGAACCAGGTAAGTACATGCTGGCTTTTGTGAACAAAGACATCCTGCACTGGTCATCCCTGATCAGGGTTTAACTTCAACCATGGGCTCAGGCTACTGACTCCCACCTATTAAAATGATGTGATGGGACCTGAGAACTAAGAGTAGACACCAGTAAAAAGATGGTTTCTAGGAGTTTGCTAAGGAGAAAAAAAAGGGTCCTGCTTGGAAGAGCAGTTGAATATATTGGTAGAGATTTGGGTAGATTTGGACTAGTCAGGACTGGTGTGGGTTTGAACCTCTCCTCATCTAAGCCTGAGGCTGACCCTGATGTGGCAGGACAGTGTTGGCCCCAGGGTCTGCATCTTGTGAAATTTTGGACTGGCCCTTGTTGACTTTCATCACTTGAAACGTTTTGCTGTCTGTCCCATTTCTGTAATGGCTGGTTTGAGATCCGATCTCCTTGCTTTGAGCTAAATCCTCCTTACCTCGTCCCCTACTTAGAGGATCTGAAATTTAGGCTTTGTGGTTGCCACAGTGGCAAAGTGGAGCCTCGTTGCTGGGTTGTGGAGCTTGTCAGCACTGGGGACGTGGTTCTCTTTCTTTTTAAAGGCTTCACCACAAAATTACCACTTTTGGAGGTTGTATAAAAAGATGGGAGTTGGAAAGTCCTTTGACTTGTTGGAAATAGTCTACATGGCATGAAAGGGTGGAGATTTCTGGAGTTCAAGCTAAAAGGTTGTTTGGCATCCCAGCTTGACCTCAGTTATCCTTTCTGTGCATCCCATGTTGAAAGCTGGGTCTAATTCACCAAGTTTTTCTTTTCGCTAGACTTTCTCACTTTCGATCCTTTTAACTACAGAGGATAAGCTGGATCTGAGCTCCCTGAGCACACCTGTCTGCTTCCTCCCACAGGTTCCTTAGAAAGAGAGCTTGGACGGCATGCAAAGTTGTGAAATATCTGCAGACAGCACGGATGATCCTCTTAGTAGTGGCCTACGGAGAAAGCGACAGCCTCGAATAGTCGTGATCGGTGCTGGGCTCGCGGGCCTGTCGGCAGCCAAGGCGCTCCTGGAAAGCGGATTCACGGATGTAACAGTCCTCGAGGCGACCGACCGCATCGGGGGCCGCGTGCAGAGCGTCCAACTCGGTGAGAGCAGCCCCTGCACGGGGCTTTGTGTGGCCCTGAGGTCAGAGGAACCTTGGAAATGGGGATGTGTGCGTGTGTGAAGTGGTTTGAGGTGTGGTGGTGTCGGGAGTGTGAAGGTATAAATGCCTGAGCTCCTCTCGGGGTGGGTTGGTGGTTCTGTGCTGTCTCAGTTCTGACTCAGGGCTGCTCCAAACCTGTGTTTCCATGAAGTAAAAGATTTGGGTGATTGTTTTCGCTCGCACAGGAAGAGCTCTGTGTAACAGGTCTGCGGTTCAGTAACTGTATGCAGACGGTTTCCACCCAGGTTTTCCAGCTTGATTCTTTCCCAGGAGCAGCCAGTAAATCTCCAGGCTGTCCAAGGGCTGTTTCTCAGGGCTTAGAGCCCTCAGAAAGGGGAAACCCCGAGCTTTTCTGCTTCACAGACAACCCCATTCGTTTCCCTCGAACTAATTTACTGGGAATCAGGCTGCTGGAAAAACCTCTTCAATGTATCCCTTCATCCTGAGTTGCGGCTTTCCTACCTCTGCAGCCTCTTTTCTCAGTGTGTAGTAAAGGTGCAGACTCTGGATATTCGAATCCCAGGTCAATTTTAAAATCTCTACAGGCAAAACTCCTGGAACAAACATTGTCCTTCACAGCACAGGAGTCACTGAAGCTTTTCCTGGTATGCAGAAGGACATTGCCTGTATCTTCTCTGCAGGAGGCACAAAGCTCTCTGCTTTTCCTGAATTGCTTTCCTGATTTCAGTTAACTAATTCTGTTTCTGATCCCTCTCTGGATGTTACCTTTGGCCTCTTGCTGCCCTGCTTTCTTTTTATTTCTTAGCTGCTTACATCACTTACTGTGTTTTACTCGACAAACTCACCACAGTAAATAAACAGCAACCTCCTGTGAACTTGCAGAAGGGAAACCAACGGGAAGGCAGTCAGAAGAATCTAATCTCCAGGGGTTTGAGTAGGGCACTTTACATTCTGCTGAGACTTGGCATCGAGGTTAGGATGGGAAGTGTGTCCTTTACTCACAATCCGCTGCATTAAAAATATCCTGGGTTGTGCCTGTGAGAGGAGGGAAGTGTGAAAGAGCTGAAATCTTCAGGGAGCAACAGATCATTCTGCCAGTGCACCTGGGAAATAGTTCTGGTGTTTCAGTAAGGAGACTGTGATTCTCTTATCTTTGCCCACCTTCACCAATAACTCACTTCTTTGCCTTTGCTGGGAATCCACCTCCTCCTCATTAACACCTCTTAATTAACAGGAGATGAGAGCAGGTGTTTGAGTCTGGAGGCGGTCTCAGAATTTGTAGATGTAACTGTTCTTTGCAGAGCAGAGGCTGGCATCCAAAATCTTAGTCTTTTAATAATTTTTTATAACTACAAACTGTCTTTTCTCATCTCCTGCAAGCTCTCAAAGTTGCCCTGTGTAGGTGTGGGCTGCAGTTCTCTCCCAGGGTGGGTCTGTGTTCTGTCTCTGGTCTGTCCTTGTCTGCACTCTTAACTAAGGGTCTGATTTAAAACTTCAGCAGAGCTACTAATTAGGAGGAAATCCTTCCCTGTGAGGGTGGTGAGGCCCTGGCACAGGTTGCCCAGAGAAGCTGTGGCTGCCCCTGGATCCCTGGAAGTGTCCAAGGCCGGGTTGGATGGGGCTTGGAGCAACCTGGGATAGTGGAAGGTGTCCCTGCCCATGGCATAGGGTGGGAATGAGATGGTCTTTAAGGTCCCTTCCAACCTCCAAACTATTCCATGATATGGTAGCACTTTCTTAGGGTTATATCTGAAACCTTCCCCCTCACTGAGCCACGTGTCTTGTAGGGGACAGTATTTTCCCTCAAGTGCACAGACTGTTGCTTTTTAACCTAGGGGAGTAATTTGGATATTCAGAGGTTTGGTTCTAGCACAGGTGAGGCAGAGCTTTTGTGTGTTTGTGCACTGTGTGTTTCCTGCACATGGCCTATAACATCTGTATCCACTGCAGCTATTTCACAACAGGATACCCAAAAAATGGCCAGGGCTGCAAAAAGAAATGTGAAATTTGCTGTCCCTATCCAGGAGGCTTGATGCACAATCTGTGTGCTTCTCTGGTTTTTTTTTATTGTATTGGATGATTCATTCCAAGTAGATTAATATTGAACCTAAAATCCTTTAAGGCCCTGGAAGTAAATTGGCTGTCTCTGTTCAAAAGGATTTTATTTAATTTTACACTTTTAAATAATTAATCATTTAACTTACACCTAGTAAGAAGTGGCTTATCTGCTTGGTAGTGGTGATAGTGAGTATTACAGGCAAGAATTAGTTTTTAATTTGTTGGTATTTGATTGTGTTCCAGCCAGTTAAACAGGAAAACAGGAGAACTTGGAACACATCATTGCTGTCACTAAGGCAGCAGCAGGACCTGCTGGCAAATTGTTTTCTTTCAAAGATCAGGTGTCTCCAGCAGGATTGTTGTTCAGCAGAGAGCAAACTCCTGCCCTAGAGCAGGAAGCAGCATTTCTGCTGCTGCTTGGCATGGGATGAGTTGCAGGAGGATTGCATTAACTGCCACATGCAATATTGATGAGCTCTCTACCTTTGGCTGCCAGTGTTCAGTCATTTCCACCTGGCTGGGTGCTCTGGGGTGTGCTGGAGTCTGTGGCACTTGAGCTATTCCCATTTGTGTGTTGGTGCTGCTCTCTGAAGCAGCTGCTGTGGTGTAGAAACCCTGTGCTGTGTTGTGGTTTTGAAGAGCAGTCAGCACGGTTCTCACTGACAAAGGGGCTGCTTGGAAAATGAGATGCATGCAGCTTCCCTCAGAGACAGGGGCTCAGCCAGGGAACAGCATTCCTTGGAGCTTTCACCCTTTAAACCTGACTGCAGCACAGCTCAGCGCTGCAGTGCCTCTGTCTGAGCATACATTTACATGTTAAACAGCAAATGATAGCTGGGAACTGCACCCTCCTTTCTTCATCAAGCAGGATCCTATTAACCATCCTGCTTAATCAGGCATTCCCACACTGCTGTGGGGCTGCTGGGAGGTGCCCAGCTCTGTCAGACTTTAAACCAGCTCTGGACTTCTGAGAATCTGTCAAAATGTGGGGGGAAGACACGACCCAAGCTTATTTTTAGCACCTTCTTGCAGCTGCTGAGCACCCCCCTGTGCTCTCAGCCCAGTCTGGCAGTGCTGGATTTGAGGGGAAAAAAGCCCTGGTGCAAATCCCTGTAGTTGTAAGGAAGGAGGAGAGTGGGGCTGACCAAACTCTTCGTGTTTTTCAAGCAGAGTGTCCAGGTGATGAAAACAAAATGCTTTTGATGTTTAGCCTGACAGTGCATCTTTTTAAAGAACCTGGTATATAAATCTCCAAAGGCATAAATAATAAAATACAGCATATTTATTCATTAGGGGAGTGGAAATGCATGTTTTATTGCAGTTAATCTGAGGTGTATTTGTAAATAACCATTTCTAGTCACAGGACAGGGTTCAGTATTCAGGCCAGTGTTGGCTATCCAAATTTTCCTACATCTGCCTGCTGGCAGCAACTGTGGTAAGAACTGGGAACTGAGAAGGGCTGAATTACTCCTTAAATATCAGAGGTGTGTCACTGTGATGGATCTTTATTGCAACATCCCATCCTCCTGGCAATATCCAAACCTGTATCCCAAAGGACCAGTTTGAAGAATGCTGGCATTGTGTCTGACAGAGAAAACTCCCTTGAAGGATATTCAAACTTGTGTTGTCCTTGGGCACTTCTGCTTTTGCAGGTTTTATTCAGGGTTGAGCGTGAGAAGCTTTCAGGAGAGCAGGCTCCCCTAACCAGTTTGCTTGGCTTCCTCTCCTGCAGGGCATGCCACTTTTGAACTGGGAGCTACGTGGATTCATGGTTCACATGGAAACCCAGTCTATCATCTAGCAGAAGACAATGGTTTGCTTGAAGAGACCACTGACAGCGAGAGGAGCGTTGGGCGGATCAGCCTTTACTCCAAGAATGGGGTGGCTTATCACCTCACCAACAGCGGGCAGAGGATCCCGAAAGATGTGGTTGAAGAATTCAGTGATTTATACAACGAGGTTGGTGTCCAGCTGCTTTGTCGAGTGGTAGATTTGCCTGGAACCCTTGCAAGGAGACCCCTTGGCAGTTAGAACATTCCAGGATGAAGGTAGAAAAACGGTGATGTCTTCAATTCCTTTGCACAAAAACCCAAACAACACTAGGTTTTCTCTCATCTGCTTCACTGCACCCCATTTGTCCCTGATGAGGGATTAACTCTCTGTGGTGAGGAAGAACAATCTTTCCGCCCTTGTCATCCATTTAATCACTTCCAGCAACTGTTTCTGGGGAGTTCTAGTCATTTGCTGGAGAAAGTTGCTACTTAATTAAGAGTAGTGGAGGGATCAAATTGCTAAACAAAGAAGACGGCAAAACCTTAGTAACAACCAGCTAAATATTGAATCCCTGTGACTTTTTATTGGTTATAAATACTGTGGAGTGCTGTTTGATGTGCCAAAGCCAGTGCAGTGTTGTAGGAATTGTAAATTTTCTTGCATCAGAAGGAAAGGGACATCTTTTCTGGGAGGTTCAGACCAGCATGAACTTCAACTGAAGGTTATTTTAACTTCTTTGCTTGCCAAAGTTCATTATAATTATTCCCCATATTTTTTTAATGTCGCCTATGAAGTACATTTAGTCCGTGCAGACTGTCTGGCCCTCCAGGTAATGTGATCTCTCAGTGGGTTGTAGAAAATGGAACAAAACATGAGCATTTTCATCAGGCTGTAACCGTGCCCAAAACCTTGAGATTTCCATCTGACAGTGAACTTCAGTATTTGACTCTTGGCTGAACACTCACTAGATTCAGGTTACTCTTGCATACTTTGTTTAAAAATATGTCTGGGAGCATTAGGAAAGTCACTGTAGCGTGTAAAGAATTATCAAGAATTGGGTGGGGAGCAGAAAAGGGGATTTTATTTTTCATTTGAAAACATTTTTGGCACTGTCCTGAGTCTCTGAACTGGAATCAGTGATGGGATGGCACCAAATCATTTCAGTTTTAGAGAGGAGTAGTAGGAATTTCAAAGAAACCTCATTCTGGAGAGGATTTATCAACCTGTGGACAACATCTCGGACAAATGCAGGTGGATATAATTCAGCTGAACAGTTTTTCATATTACTGGATTAAAAAAAGAATGAGAATTTTTCCAGGCAGGAAAAAAAGACAGGTGAGATGTGTGTGGAGGAAGATTAACAGCAACTGGGGCTAGAAAGAGTAAATGAAAATACTGCAGCATTATTTATGTAAATGGAACACTGCCAAACTGCATGCAGGGCTCAGTGATCATCCTGTCTGGAAGATGATAGGAAAATCTCCAGCAAAGGGAGAGCAGACTCCAAAATGAGAAGGGAATACAGAGATGAGAGCTACTTAGCTTTGAGATAAACCCCGTAAGATATGGGCCATAACAAGGTAGCAGTGTTTTAGAAATGATTAATTTGGTAAATCTACCCTTTCTTCTAAAGGGGAGAGAAAGGGGCAGCCAGTGACATGAGAGAACAGCACATTAAAAGTTAATCTTCTTTACACAACACCTAATTAGCTTATCATTGCCACAGGATATCTTTATCGCTAGGAGACAGAAAAGGCTTTCACGTTTATGGCCTGTAAAAATGTCTGCAGCCACTCGTGGTGATAAAAAATATGTAAGGGACAGCTGGAGCCAAGCAGGGGACATCAGCCAGCCCCTTAATTGCTCCTGCTGTGAGGGGCTTTCTCTGCCTTCCTCCAAAGCCTGCTGGAATTTCTTGCAGGGGCAGCTCGTGGTTTTGTTGAGCTGCTTGTCCCAGCCTCTTTGGGGTGCCAGGTTGAAGGATCTATACTGATTTCAGACATTTGGCTGTGGTTTATTCCCTGTTCTGTGTAGGAAAAGTGGGAATTCAGGCGAGCTGTGTGATCTCATAAAAATAAGCAGTTAAAATGGCTGTAGGAAATACAAGTGCCCTGGAGGGAGAGGAGCCAGGACCAAGTGCAGCAGGCGTGTGGCTCTGGGGACACTTTCCTCTGGCATAAAGTGCAGGGGGTGTTCCACACTTGCTGAGTCTGGCAGGAGGGTTTCTGGTTTGTGTTTTCTCGTGTTCTCCACCTTCCCCAGCATTACTGTGAGAGTGGTGAGACCCTGGTAAGGCTGCCCAGGGAAGCTGTGGCTGCTCCATCCCTGGAAGTGTCCAAGGCCAGGTTGGATGGGGCTTGGATCAATTTGCTCTAATGGAAGATGTCCCTGCCCATGGCAGAGGGGTTGGAACAATACTGTCCTTAATGTCCTTCCAACCCAAACCATTCTGTGACTGTGGGCCTTTTTTAGCATGTTCATTAATAATTTTAATATTTTTTTTGACCAAAGTTCTGCTGCTTTAACTGGTGGTGAAATGAATGCTGGGGAGGAACAGCAGGAATTTTCAGTTCTGCGTCTCTGGTTTTTTTTTTTTTTGGGAGGCAGATTTTTTGAGCGGTTTTGTTGAAGCATCTTGAAGTTGTCCAGGATAAAAAGTCATTTACAGATCACTAAGTCCTAAGGTCAGGGTCTTCCCTTGTCTCACAGGAGCTCCCAGGTCCTTCTTAGGCTTTTGTAAGCAACCCCACCATCGTGTCATCTCAACCCTTTAGAGGAGGCTGAGATAGCAAAGCCTGTGACACACCCTGTCCTGAGTTGAAAAGAAAGAACCCCCCACAAAACATCCCCACGGTGGATGCAAAGCCTAATCAGGGATGTAGGACTGGCATGAACAGTGGAAAAACTGTTCCTGAATGAGCAGGGCTAAATTTGTCACCATTCCAAAGGCCTGCCCTCCGTGTGCAGCTGGCTCGCTCCCCACGCGCTCACACCCTGCCTGGCTTTCCCTGCAGCTGCTGCTGGGGCTCCAGCCTGTGCCTTCAGCCCTGCTTCTCCGTCTGGGTGTCTCTAGCTGGGTTATCTTGTGATCTGAACAGCAAATTCTAGGGAATTCAAAGTACAGGGGGTCTCCCTTGGGTGTTTCACTAGGGCACGTGGAGTCTCTGAAACTGAATTGTAGCAAGGCGAGGTCTCCATGTGCTGAATTTTCCTGGAGTGAAAGGCAAAGCATCCCTGTACCTCCAGAGCTTTGCCTCACTAATTCATCTGGAAAGCCCTTAGGTTTTTCCAGGCACTTGTCCAATCTTTTTTTGGCTGGCTTCTTCTACCTCAATACAAGTTTTGCTGCTTTTTTGTTTGCAGTAGCCTGTATTTTTAATAGCTGTAGGGATGTCTCACAGAAGCCTTTATTTGGTTACGAGGAAGCTGAGCAGTCAGACTACTTGAAGACTGCTCAGCTCTTCATTTCTGTAGCTGAAAGTTCCTCAGCAGAGGCTGTTGCCCTGCACTGGGGTCAGTCAGGATCTGTCATGAGCTGGTGACTGAGGTGACCTGAATTCTCCTCGTGGAAGCAGAGCAAATCCTTCAAGGAAGGTCTCCAGTCCTGCAGAGCATTCACCTGGATTCCCAACCATGCATTGCCAAGGGAAGCACCATAAGACAGGGCAGGGCTTTTAGGATTGTCCTTCTTAGACCCTGTGCTGTGTGGGGTCTGCTCAGGGTCATTGTCACTCCGTTAAGTCAGTCTCCAAAAGGAAAGAGGCACCAGCACTGGGAGGTTCCCCAGGGTGTGATGCCCAGGTCATGTATTCATAATCTTCCCACCTTCCTCTCCATTCCTTCTGGGATAATTGGAGGAATCATGGGGCTGAGAGAGGATTTTGACTCTTCCTTCTTGTACCACATGTTCGTGACGCTCAGAAAAGTGAGCAGAGTGGGACATATGAGGGCAATGTGTGCACCTTGGGGGTGTGTGTGTGTATGTAACTCCTCAGAAAATGTGAACAGGGACAGTTTATGTCTGAGTTGTTGCTCTGTCCTTGCTAAGTCCTCATTTCCCTCTCCGAAGAGGTATTGAAAGCTGACTCCCAGGTCTTAGTGAAAAGAGGGAAGGAGGTGGTGAACTGGACAGGTTAAATGCAGCTGAAAAATCGCAGAGTCCATCACCAGCCTGATTTAGGAAAAGTGCCTGCTTTTACTTCAGCTTTTCAGCAAGAATGTGATCCCTAAAGAGCTGCTTCCCAGGAACCCTCCCTTTAACAATCAGCTAATTAATGGCCTTGTTATCTGTCAACTTTCTCATGTGTGCTGCAACAGCGTCTGGGGGAGGGATGCAGCCAAAGAATGAGAACGTTTTCCATCCTCCTCACCCCCACCCCGTGCTGGGCTTCCTGCCATCTCCAATTAAGCTCCAGTGCCTTGCCTTGCAGTTATCATGGAAAGCAGGACCAAAGGGCCACCGAGAGTCACCGTTCCCTCCCTGCCTCTATTGCACTGACAGATGTCTGGCCTGGGAACAGCACAGCCCTATCTCCATCAGGGCTTTCTACTGGACAGGGATTAAGTCACAGCAGTTTTTAAGCCAAGTGAGAAAAAGACAATGCTGGGCATCGTCAGTGGCGCTGACAGGAAGGAGCGTGGATGGGGATGTGCTTTCCTGACCTCCTTCAGTGCGGAGAAACTTCTTTATTTAGCTTTGTTCTTCCTAAGAAACTGCCTTTTCCTGTGGTGGAGGAGCACGTAGGTAGTGAATAAACACGTGGAGGAGGAAGCCTGTAGGTGACAGAGGGGACATCCCTGCTGGAATCCACGTTCCCTGCTCAGACCCTGGGATGCCCCAAAGCTGCTCAGAAAGAAGACAGAAGCTGAAGTGAAGCTGCTTTAGCACTATGGACGTTGAATTAACTTGTTTTAATTTCTTACCTTCAACCCCTTCTGTCTTTCAGACCCAGGGAGATGGGGTTGTTCAGCATGGAGAAGAGAAGGCTCCAGGGAGACCTTCCAGTGCCTGAAGGGGCTCCAGGAGAGCTGGAGAGGGACTTTGGACAAGGGCCTGGAGTGACAGGACAAGGGGAATGGCTTCCCACTGACAGAGGGCAGGGTTAGATGGGATTTTGGTAAGAAATTCTTTCCTGTGAGGATGGTGAGGCCCTGGAATGGATTCCCCAGAGAAGCTGTGGCTGCCCCTGGATCCCTGGAAGGCCAGGTTGGACAGGGCTTGGAGCAACCTGAGGTACTGGAAGATGTCCCTGCCCATTCAGTGGGACTGAATGGTCTTTGAGGTCCCTTCCAACCCAAACCATTCCATGATTCTATGAATTCCCTGCTGGATTGTGTGTAAACCTTCAGAATGAGGGATGGAAATCTGCTTAGAATGAATGGTTACTTGAAGTATTCTCTGTCTTTTACTTCTATTTTTTCAGACAGGCTTCCAGGGTCACTTGTTCTGTCCCAACCCAGGGGAGCTTTAGAGTGAGAAATACTTAGGTCATCCTGCTGGGATGTGAATTTGCCCATGGTAAGAGCTGGGAGTTGATGCAGTCTGTCCTTTGGTTTTGCTCCCTGCTTGTATCAGGTGTGTGATAGCAGAAAAGCAAAGGTTGTCTGGACTGTCTGAGGTGTAGCTCTCCTTGCTGCTGGATGTGGAGCTCTGGGTTTGGATGCAGCGAGATTTTGCAGGGTTGACTAGAAAATCAGCAGAATCTTTCAGGTCATTCTTGTTGCTGCCTTTCCCAAGGATCTTTGAGGGAAAGCCCATTTCCACTCCCTCAGGAACCATGCTTTCATCATGCTGAAATGATTATAGGAGAATGGGTTTTCAGATATGACAAGTGCCTGTTCCCAGTGATCCCAGTGGTGGTCCCATAGAAATGACAATGCTTTCCCCATCTGGGCAAGGAAAGCCTGGATAATTCCAGCTCCAGACAGCACAATTCTGCTCCTGCTTCATTGGAAATCCACCTTAAATGAGGTATCCTCATGAATCTTTTCCGTAGATTCTTGTACAGGATGTTTTTGCTGCTCATGTTCATTAAATACATTTTGAGCGTCTTTTTCATTCTTTTTTTCTGACAACATGTTTCTCAGTGTGGAACCTGCTGTTGTTTCTCCTTTTGCTTCTTGCCTACAACAGCTTTGCCTTCTGTTCTTCCTCAGATGGTTCAACACCCCCAAGAATCACAGAATATCCTGAGCTGGAAGTGTCTTAGGAGGATCATCAAGTTCAGCTCCTGGGCCTGCACAGGAAAACCCCCAAAATCATACCCTGTGTCTGAGGGTGTCGTCCAAATGCTTCTTGAACTTGAAAAGCAAGGAAACAACAGGAAAAATAAGAAATCCTGATGTGATTAAACTTACCTGCTGCCTTATCAGTGGGATGGCACCTCCAGGAAAGACTTTCCTTGATGGTTACAGCCCAGAGAACTCGAGCCTTCTGCTCTCCTCCCTGTGGGGCAGTGAAGAATGTAATAATGAACAAAAACACAGCCAGGCTCACTTCTCCTGTGGGCCAAGTGGTGGCTGGGTTTTAGCAGGGCTTTGCTTGTCCTGTGAGTGTGTTATCTGCTTACAGAGCTCAATCAGCTTATGAAAGCCGAGCTGATTGTGCTGACGCAAGGTCTGTGCAGCCCAGACCTGCTGCAAGTGCTTGGGGGCTCAGAAATCCACGGACCTGAGAACCAGGGGATGCTGGAACTGCCAAAGTTCCCTTTGCTGGAAACCTTTGTTTCATCTGGGGTGTTGGGCCCCACCTTTCTTGTCTGGGAATCTCCTCGGAATGGCTGTGTCCCAGGCAGCGTCTGCAATTCTCTTCTGTCTTCACCAGTTCCACTCATTTTCCTTCTGATTGCTTCTTCTCTGTTTTTATACTTCATTTCACCACTTTTTTCTTTCATTCTTTCACTTCTTTTCTTCAGTTTCCTCATCCTTTACTTGTAAAGTCACCTTCCTCCATTCGCTCACAGACCTCCTCTCTCTTACTCCTACCACTGCCATGTGTTTTTCCTCCTCCCTTTCCGCTTCTTCCCTCTATTTAACCTGCTCAAATTCACTTTATTCCTAAAACTCAAAACAAAACGAAGCTCTTGGGGAAAATTGGAGTGGGAAGAACCTAAACCATTGTGGATTAGCTCTATCAGCAGGGAATGGGCAGCTCCAGGAGCATTTGAAGGCAAGGCTGCCACAGTTTTGCCAACTTTGTACCAGATATTTACTGGAGACTTCAACTTTTTCACCTATCCAAATCATCTGTCTCCAAAAAATGATCATAAACTGTAATCAAACCATCTTTGGCAGGAAAATCTCCCCAAGCAAGGATATCCCCTGTGCTTGTAAGAGTATTGTGCACCCTGTGGCGTGATGTGAATGAGAAGGGGACACGTTCTGGATAAAAAAGTCATTAATGGGATGTGGTGCATTGCTGAGAGATGTCTTTTGAAAGCTTTCCTGTGTTAAAAGATTCCTCCTGAGTTGTTTTCCATAGAAAGGAAGAGCCATGGTGCAATTTCAGGCTCTTCTGGCAATATTGTAGGTGGAAATCCAAGTTATTGCAGGCAGCTGCAAGCAGAGGGCTGAGGTGGATTGTGTTTCCTCACTTTTAAGTAGGTTTTATGGAAAACTGGGCTTATAAAACACCAGGAATATCTTCTTCAAAGAAGAATGATTTGTTACATGGGGTTTTGCTTAGAGATGCCACTGTTTTCCATGGATCTCTACCTGTCCTCTGCTCAAAACGTGTGTGCATAGAGAATTCCTTTGCTGTTTGTCGTTTCCTATTTTCATGGGACAACAGCAAACCAACTGTGAAACTGAATTCCCCCACTCTGGTAGATTCCTTCTAAATGATGGAAGGGCTGGTTTCAGGTTAGAGCAGCCTGGGATTGCACCTAGGACACAGAAGTGAGAGAAGAGCTGGTGCATTTTATCAGGTGTGAGGAAGGACTTGGGTTCTGCTGAGGAGCTGATCTGAATGCACTGGTTTGGGATGGGGGAAGGAGCATCCTGCTGGATATCCCATGGCCCATCCTCGTGTCCTCCTGTCTCTGGCAGGTCTATAACCTGACTCAGGAGTTCTTCCAACGAGGTAAACCAGTCAATGCTGAGAGCCAGAACAGTGTGGGCGTCTTCACACGGGACGTCGTGCGTAAACGCGTCAAGGCCGACCCGGATGACACGGAGGCCGTCAAGAGGCTGAAACTGGCCATGATCCAGCAGTACCTGAAGGTATGTGTGCACATCACTGGGGTGGCTTATTGTTTAAACCAGGAACAAACAAATCCTGAACCTCAGGTACCTGGCTGGGCCCTGCCCAACCCTGGAAATTGCGTTCTGGGCTCTCTTGCAGTTTGTGTTTTTATTGACAACTTTCCCTCCTGATGTCAATCCAAAGACAATGCACTGCAAGGAATAATGCCTTTACTTTTTATATTTTTTTCTTCCCTTTCTTTCTTAATAGAAGAGGCTTTCCTAGGCTTTCTTAAATTTTCTGATGTGATTTAGTTTCTTTTACCACCTGAAGGCTACTCTACTCTCATGTTCTTTTAGTAATGACTTATCTTGTGACTTACACCTGCACCCCCCTGATCCTGCCTGAGTGGTTTTTTACCTCTCAGAGACCAGAAGAAATGTAACTTTGATACTAGTAATTTGCTGAAGAAATCCCCAGAAAGCATTTTGAAGGTAAAGCAATAAAATGCAAGATAGATTGCATAAAACCATCTTTCCACATGGCTTCCATAGTTCTTTTTTATCTCCTTGGTGTCTTGGCTAAATGAGATCTCTGTGGGATGAGGACTTAATGCTGCATCAAGCACTCCATGAGTAAAGTGTATCAGCCATTTCTGTTTCAGTTAGAATGACTTAAAAGCTTCTGAGATGAGGCAGGGGAGGCAAGCAGCACTTTGTCATGTGTTCACTGCTTTCAGGTGGGAAGCTAAACCAAAGAGGAATAAAGACCTAAAGAGTCTCACAGGAGATTTGAGATAAAGCTGAGGTTTGAATCCTGGTGTCCTGAGCTTGATATCTCAGCATCCTCACCCAAAACCTTGTATCACAGGGTGTCTCCACAGCTGCCCAGTTCTTTATTGTGTTACCCATGTGACAGCACCCATGCAGACAGGGTTAAGTCATTGGATACAGCTCTGGTTTTCCTGGTGGTTTCTCCCGTGCTTGCTCCAGGCTGCCAGAGTCAGAGCTGTTTCTGCAAGTCTTGCAAATCCCTTCTCATGCAAATACCTGAGAACAACAAAGCTTCTCATACTTAAGACTATCAGATGACAGAGTGGGGATTAACCTGTCTCGAGTTAGAGTCTTGGTAGTTGCTTGTTTTTCCCCTATGGCATTTTGCCTTCATGGCTGAAAGAACCAAACAGCCACCAGTGTTTAACTGCATAAAGAGGAGTGTCCTGTTGGAGCATCCAGGCAGGATGAGGATCCTGCTGCGTGCCCTGAGCTGCAGGGTTTGTGTTGTGTGACCCTGGGGGAGTGCTGGGAAGTGCTTGAATGGGGTGGAATGACAGCACAGGCCAGGGATGGGTCTTCACTCAGTCCCCACTGCCACATCAGGCAGTGACCAGGACGGGGAAGGCACCTATTTGTCCCTGCAGTCCCAGGAGCAGCCTGGGAACTGCTGGTACAACCCTGTCTTATTTGCTTCATCCCAGCACAGAGATTCCTGCCCTGCATCAGAGTGCTCCACAGGGAGAGGGTCTGGGCTTGTCAGGCATCCAGACACAGTCATTAAAGTGTGGAAAGGTCTGGAAAATGGGTCAAAGGGTGAGGCAAGGAATTGTAATATTCCTTAAAATGCCTAGAGAATTGCAGTGTGAGAGCGATTGTGGCTCCGGTGATGTGAAGATTTTTAAGATCACCGTGTCCCGTGCATCAGGATTATCATTAGAAGCTTATCACCAGACAGACCAAACATCCTGCTTTTGTTCCAGGGATTGTTAGGAGCTGCAGCTATGCTTAATACTCCTACAAACATCAACCAACAGGTTAATGGATCTAAAGCTTTGGTAATCACATCAAACACACGTGGCTCACATCTTGGCATTTCCCTTTCCCGTCTCCTTCAGTTCCTCCTGTGCTGGGTCCTCTCACCTCTGGCAGATTGTTAGCTGCCTGATTGCTGACTGCTTGACAGCATGCTGAAAGCTGCAGACAGCAGAAGTAGCTGCCAGAAGTTTTTTGTGGCTCCTTGTGGGAACATTTGTTAGCGTTGGAATGAGCATCTGATTGACGTAGCTCCAGGTTCTGCTGTGGGAGCAGCAGGTCCCTGGCCACTGCAGGGGGTTTGAAAGGGTAGAAAACAGAACTTTAACTCAGAATTGTGCAGAAGCAAAGGCATCATGGAATTACAGAATCACAGAATGGTTTGGGTTGGAAGGGACCTTAAAGACCATCCAGTTCCATCTCCTGCCATGGGCAGGGGCACCTTCCACTATCCCAGGCTGCTCCAAGCCCTGTCCAATTTGGCTTTGAAAGCACTTCCAGGACTGTGGCAGCCACAGCTTCTCTGGGCAGCCTGTGCCAGGGCCTCACCACCCTCCCAGGGAAGAATTTATTCCTCATATCTAATTTAATTCAACCCTCAGTTTAAAGCCATAGTTCTTTCTCCTGTCACTCTGTGGCCTTGTCCAAAGTCCCTCTCCAGCTCTTTTGTAGCACCTATAGGTACTGAAAGGTGTCAAGAGGTCTTCCCAGAGCCTTCTCTTCTCCAGGCTGAAAAGCCCCAATTCTCAGTTTATCTTCAGAGCAGAGGTTCTCCAGCCCTCTGGTCTCTGAACTCTGGATGATGCAACTCAGCCTCTTTACCATGACTAAATGGTTTCTCTGGTTGCAGGAGAGGCTAAGGATTGATTTTTGTCAGCTCCTATGGCCAAGCACTTCTTTACTGGCAAAACTAATCTGGTGTCAGAGTGGAATTCAGCACTCTCATCTCGTGCAGCTCCTCTGTGCCCTTGCAGAGCGGTGCTGTGGCTAAGGGAGTTGCTCCATGGCAATGTTGCTTTTGTGTTGCTTTCCCTTAGGTAGAGAGTTGTGAGAGCAGCTCCCACAGCATGGATGAAGTCTCGCTGAGTGAATTTGGGGAATGGACCGAAATCCCCGGGGCTCACCACGTCATTCCTTGTGGTTTCATTAAAATCGTGGAGATTCTGGCCCGCTCCATTCCCAAGTCTGTCATTCAGCTCCGCAAGCCGGTCAAGTGCATCCACTGGAACCAGTCGGTCAGCAAGGAGATTGAGAGGGTGGCTGACCACAACAGTGACCTCCCCGAGGAGAACAAGGGCTCCAATGTCTTCGTAGAGTGCGAGGACTGCGAGTTCATCCCAGCCGACCACGTCATTGTGACTGTGTCCCTGGGAGTCTTGAAGAAGCGCCACGAGAGCCTGTTCCATCCCCGTCTGCCCGAGGAGAAGGTGATGGCCATTGAGAAACTGGGAATCAATACCACTGACAAGATCTTCCTGGAGTTTGAAGAGCCTTTCTGGAGCTCTGAATGCAACAGCATCCAGTTTGTCTGGGAAGACGAGGCGGAGAGCGAGAGCTTGACTTATCCCGAGGAGCTGTGGTACAAGAAGATCTGCAGCTTTGATGTGCTGTACCCACCCGAGAGGTACGGCCACGTCCTCAGTGGCTGGATCTGTGGAGAAGAGGCTTTGATTATGGAGAAGTATGATGATGAAACTGTGGCAGAAACCTGCACCGAAATGCTACGTAAATTTACAGGTCAGCCGTGCTCTGGTGGGAGAGGGAGCGTGGGGCTGGGGGATTGAGTAACCACGAGGAAGGAAATGCTTTAAAGTCATTTTTAGTCCTTTGGCATTTTGTGTCCCTTTGAATGTGCGTGTGCTTCCAGCATAGCTCCTGCTTGGGTGTGCCTGAGAGCTATTTATACAGAGGGGCTGATAAACCAGCTCAGGAAGTGGTGGGCAGAAGTGCTGGAGGATTCCACATCCTCTGCTTTATGGAGTCACAAATAACTCTTCAGCAGCTGAAGCTGTCGGGCTCTGAGGGCTGATCTCAGCTGTGGAAAGCAGCACGGCCCCTTCAGAAGCTGAACCTGTTTAGATCAGCTGAGATGTGGTTGAATCACACCCTGACTTCCATTCAGTATCAGCTCGATGGAAATATCAACGACCTAAATTTCAAACAATTCATTGATCTTGAGAGTTCCCATTTTCTGGGTGCATCACTGAAACCTTCCTGGATTTCACAGATCTCGTGTTCTCTGATCACACATCACTTCAGGGCAGCATTTGGACCAAGGCAAATCTTAGGTGTATTACACTGAGAAAATACAGATGAGATCACTTAGAGTAATAATTCTTGAATGCTGGCCTTTAGTTTGTCCACAGTCACTTCTCTAGAGGTCACACACCTTCCCAAGGAAAGGGATTTTTGTATCTGAGAGGTCTTTGACATCCTCTGAGGGGAGACACTGTGCAAGTGAAGGTGTAGGGTAGTAACACTGAAGGAAACAGTGGTGGACTTAATAGCAGTCTTGAAATATGGATTTTGAATTTATACAGAATTAGAAGCAACTATTAGAGCAGCATCCTCCAAGATTAGATGTGGTTTAGAGATTTATATCTTCCTGCTAGCTCATGTTAGCCCAATCTCAACACTCATTGTGTTTCCAGCCTTGCCTCTTGTCCATGGACCTCCAGCTAACTGGAGAAATTTGCCTTCACAAGTGCAGCTTTCCCCTGTCCTTATTGATCATTTTCTGCCAACAACATGGAGGTCTGGAGAATCACAGAATCAGAGAATATTCTGAGTTGGAAGGGATCCATCAGGATCATTGTGTCCAGCTCCTGGCCCTGCACAGGACACCCCAAGAATCCCACTTCATGCCTCAGAGCATTGTCCAAATGCTTCTTGAGCTCAGGCAGGCTTGGTGCTCCTTGGGGAGCCTGTTCCAGCACCTCGGGGTGAAGAACCTTTTCCCTGAAAGGGCCCGGGAATCTGAGGACTTCCTGCATAACTGACAAAAGAGATTTTAGGTTTTACCACTCTCTCTGGGAACTGTAGGGTGGAGAATCTGGACTCAAAAGCTCTGATTCAGTGCCCAAGCCTGCATCTTTGTTTCAGCTGTGCCTCCTGAGCTGTTGGTGTTCAGGGATGTTTGGTGCCCCCATGTCCAGTGTCATATCAGTCCCTGTGTGCCATCTTTCCCCTGACCCCAGCAGGGAACTGCTTCTCTACACAGGCATAGCAGGAGGCTCTTCTCTCTAACATGAAATTGTCCCAGTGCTGACATTTCCCAGACAACTTTGTTGCAGCTTTTCTTGCTTAAGACCTCCTTTTAAAAAAACGAATTCCAAAACCCACTTCAATTCATCAGTGGGAATTTGGCTCTATTGTAGTTTGGCACGTGGGGTTTGCTCTCTCTGTTCCTTCTTGGACTTCTTCACAGTAACTGTTTGCGTGTGTTGGATGTTCTTCTCCTCCTCCCAGCATGGAAATGTGTTGGCTCTGGGCCGTGCCTCCGTGCTGCAGTTGCTGTTCCAGCTGATGCTGCACCTGGTCACTGTCCATCAAGCTCTTCCACAGAGCTAATCCCGGGTTATCTCTCCCTGGAGAATTCCAGACTGGATTTACCAGGGCCTTGCCCTGAAGTGAGCATTTTGTGCATCAGCTGAGAAGCGGCCTCGCAGCTGCTCAAAACTATGAGAGGGAAACCTGTTCTTGGAGCACCCATTACCCAACATGACCTGTTCCACTTTCTGCCCCTAAAAATCATGTTTGTAGAAAACATTTTCACAGCTCTTGCAGGATGGCCTGGCTCAGGGAGCTGAGTTTATCCTTTTACTGTTGTTCCTGCTTTCCTTGGAGGTTCCCAGAAGGAGCAGTACCTCAGGACTGACCTGGGCCAGGTGCCAGGCTGGCTGAAATAACAGAAGTGTGCTCAGCTCTCCATGCACCTCCTGCCTCCTGCTGATCTGTTCCAGGGGGAGTGTGAGAGGGGATTAGAGCAGCAGCCTGTGATACACCTGCAGCCACTTCTGAGCACGGCTGCACTCCTCTGGTCCAATTAGCACCACCCAGCCCAGCTTTGAAAGCCTTTGCCACCACTCACGTTCACACAAGTCAGCTAACCGAGTTAGGAAACTGTTCCTGCCAGGATCCTGACCTCTGGAAAGCCTGATCTTCCATTAGGCAGCTCAGATCTTCCACACCTCACTTGGAGCTCTGTGACATCTTCTGAAGCAGCTTTTCTCTGCTGAGTATGGAGGGAGCTTTATATTCAGTAATAAAGTAGATACTTTGAGCCTTTTAATGTTCACATTGCCTTTCGTGGTTTTCATGTTCTGGGTATGAAATACCCCATGCTCTCACTCTTCTGAGAAAGAATTCATGCATTACCAGGTGGGTTCCCATCTTTCACTGTGTTTTCCCAGTCTGTTGCTTGTGGTGGCCTTTCCTTTGGCTTCAGAGTGTGTTACACCAGTTTTAAGTTAAATCCATTCTTTTAGGCTCACACTGAGAATCTGTCTGAGAACTGACCTTGAATTTCCCTCGCAGGTCGGTGTTGGGGATTATCTGGCTTTGCTGTGAAAAGCTCTGAGGATTGTTCTAACCTAAGAACCATCAGCAATTACTGCTTTTTACAACTGGATGGTGAAAAGCAGTGTCCTCCAAATCTGATTAAATGGAATACCTCAGGGCAATTAGCAGCCTTGCTCTGCCTTCTTTGTTGGATAAGCTCCCAGAGTTAGAAGCCAGAGACTCCCTGCTGAAGGGATCACTGGAGCCTGTCAGGCTGCAGCTGGAGATGCCCTGAGTTATCCTCCCTGACCTCCAGCTATTTCTCTGGAGGGGAACAGATCAGTTTTAGGTTCTGCATCACATCTCCCAGCCCTGTGTGGGTGTCTGGGGCAGCCACTCTGGTCCTTGTAGTCCCTGGTGTGGGGGCAGTACCACAGATCTCCCTTGATGGAATCTTAGATCCCTGCTCTCGGGTAGGCAAATAAATTCCAGTGCCTTAATTTAGATTAGTGAGTTGATTTTATGGTAATTCAATCAGCCCCATAACCTATAAACGTCTGTATCCACACCTCCCAGGAGCTGAATAAAACTGGGATTGTGTGAGACACAGGGAGTTGTCTTCCATAGCTTCACAAGTGGAAATCTGTGGCATGAAGATATGTGCCCTTCTGTTTTAGTGAAGGCCATGATCATTTTTTTCAGCCATTTAATCTCTCTTTGCACAATGGAAACTGAGAAGTTTCCACATCTGTGTTGTTACTTTTATCTGTAGACAAAGACATGTTTACCCTGTTTGAGAGCAGAATGAGAAAGTCCAGTGAAATACGTTCCTTGAAGGACTGCAGCTCTCAGTCTTTGTAGTTTCTGTCTTAAAACAACAGCTCAGAATCAGAGCTTGTCCTATGTGCTCCTGTCTGACCTTCAACCAACATCCCCCTCTGGGTCTCCTGATTTTCCTCTTAGGAACAGCTGCTTGCATTAAAAGGTGCAGAAATGCAGAATGCAGGGGCACAGTTGCTGCACAGTAGACATTTAGGTTTTGCTGACGTGGCCTGATGTGGAGTCTCTGGAAGGAGCTCATGGGCTTGGATGTGGACATGGAAATGGAAATATGCACCACCAGGCCACTGCAGAGACCCCTTTTATTTGAAAACCCCTCGTGTGCTGTTTTTGTGCAGTGCAGTGGGATGGGTGGCTGCCTTGGCCCTGCTTGGGGAGTGTTGTCTGAAAGCTTCCATGGTGTGTTCTCCTGGGCTTTGCCACAGCCCTCAAAAATAAAACACGATAACTTATTTCCTTGACACATCTGAGAGCTCCCAGTTCTCAGACTCCCTTGGGCTTTCCACTTCCAGGCATTCCTGCTTTGAAGAGTCTTGCAGGAACATATTTTAGACGCCTTTGTTATGCAAAGCTGTTGCTCCTGAAACAACATTGCTTTGTAGGATGTGTTTTGTTTGTGGGATGTATTTATTTGCTAGTCTGTGCCATATTTTGATCTGGGGCCTGGTTATAAATGTCCACAGAGTACTCTGGGCAGGCCATCCTGTGCTCTGTTCCAGCCTCTTATTCCACAGCTCTGGTAGGCAGGAAGCTCCTAAAACCAGAAGCTGGGCCAGGACCTGCTCTTGATTTTAAAGAATTGAAAAAGAATTGAAGAATTGAAGGCACAGCTAAATAATAGTTCATGACAACTAAATAAAGCAGTGCCTAAGCAGTGTTTACATTTGGGTGTCTCCCTCTAAGCTGGGATGAAGAAAGTGGGGGAATTTGGGTTATCTCATAGCAGGCTGAACATCTTGAGTTGTCACAGAGTCAGGGTCTGAAGCAGGATGTGAACATCTCAAAACTCCTACTTTTTGTGCTGACGATCTTTTGGAATCACAGAATTACTTAAGTTGGAAAAATCCCAACCATTCCCCCAGCACTGCCAAGGCCACCACTGACCCCTGTCCCCAGGTGCCACATCCACATGGCTTTTAAATCCCTCCAGGGATGGGGGGATCATCACTTCCCTGGGCAGCTGTGCCAGGGCTGGACAACCCCTTCTGTGAAGAATGGTTTGGGTTGGAAGGGACCCTAAAGATAATTTAGTTCCAACGCCTCTGCTGTGGAAGACTTAGATGTAATTCAGGAAGATTTAGACTCAACCCAAGGAGCTGAGCCTTGCCTGGGTATGTGGTGTTGCCTCAGGGGTGGATCTTGGCTCCTGCAGAGGGAATTTCTCTTCACTGGAATTCTCCATGTCCCATCTCCCTGCTCCTCTCCTGCCACACCAAATACGATCATGGGACTCCAACAAAAGCAGTGACACTGAGATGGTCCAAAACCAGCCTAGCAAGAGGATCTCCAAAGTGTGACTCTCCCTGTTTGTGCCTGAGGCTCTTGTGCCACCACCTGGTGGGCTGCAGTCCTGGATTTCATGTTCTCCCAGGCTCTTTGGGATGGGGACAGTGGCTGATGATGACCCTGTCATGGGTGCATTCTTCACCTCTAGGTCCTACATCCTCTTAGCAGTGGAAATCCTACAGCAATGTAAAAATCCTGCCTCCAGCCTCAAAAGCCTTCTTCCCATGCCTTGTGCATTAAATAAATAGAGTCTCCTGGATTTTAGCTTGATTTTTGGGTGGCTGTATGGGAATGAGTTGGAATGAGTTAATACAGGTTTTGAGAACTTCCTGATAAGTTTTCCAATTCCCCCACATAACGAAGATTTGTCTTCTAACATACTCCTTTCCTTTTCTGGAGGCACATCTCTCTCACAAGGCTACCTAAACATCCAATTTAGACTGGGCACTCAGACACCTAAAATTAGATGACATCAATCACATGCTTTACCACCAGACTCTCCACTGCAAATGGGACCAGAGGATGCTTGGTCCAGACTGGATCTGGTTGGATGATTTCCAACCAGACTCTGTCCAGGGTTCCCTGAAGCTCCCCAGTGTTGTAGGAACCTAAACATTTTAATGATCTTTCACTAATCAGAATCAGAGAGTGATTTAAGTAGGAAAAGGCCTCCCAGATCATCAAGTCCAACCTGTGACAAATCCCTACCTTGTCAAGCAAACCAGGGGCACTGAGTGCCTCATCCAGTCATTCCTTGGACACCTCCAGGGATGGGGACTCCAACACATTCCTGGAAAATGGAAGAGCTGAGATGAAAAGGGAGGCAATTTCTGTTCCATAAATAGTTAAAACACAATAATGGAAGAGAGATCTGGTTTGGGGGCTCTGCTGGGATGGATGTTGAATAAATCAGACAGAATCCCTGTCACCCACACCTTGCTCAGGCACTGCCCTGTTCCCTCTTGGACACAGTCTGACTTTCTGCCTTCTGCTTTCCACGCAGGGAACCCAAACATTCCGAAACCTCGCCGGATCCTGCGGTCCTCCTGGGGCAGCAATCCCCACTTCCGTGGGTCCTACTCCTACACCCAGGTTGGGTCCAGTGGGGCTGATGTAGAGAAACTGGCAAAACCACTGCCTTATGCTGAGAGCTCCAAAACTCCTGTGAGTATGGCCCAGATGGGGCTGTGGCAGTAAAGCTGACCTGACACTGGGCAGCAGGTTTTTGGGGAGGGAGCTTGAAAGAGAAAATCCCTGCTTTGGCCTCCAGTAGAGTGTTTTCCCAGTTTTATTTTTTTATACATGCCTCTATGGACAAATGGTGTGTGTAGGATTTTACTCCTTTAATGTTTGGAATGGCAACGTCTCAGGGATTCCCACATCTCTCCCTGAATTTATCAGGAGCTGCACATGTGTGTGACTTCTGGAATTGTGATGTCTGCATTTAATGACCATCAGCCTTACTGCCCAGTTCAGAATTCCTCAGGAAAGCATGTGTTAATCTGTTTTAAAGATTATTATTATTATGACCCTGCTAATGTCTAGGTCTGAATGTGTCAGAGGTGCATATTAGGAAATCTTTCTGTGCTGGCAGAGTGGCTGAGGGAGGCCCAGTCCTTGGCAGGGGACGATGAATTTTCTCCCCAGACACTGCCTTTGCTGTCTGAATTTAGCAAGGAGAGCTGGAGCACACATGGAGGTGGTTACACAGCCCAGGAACACATTAAGCTGAACTCACCCCATCACTCAGGGTTATGTGTCCAAATCCAAAGGCTGATGAAAATGCAGCCTCCAAGCAGCTGCCCAGTCCATTTCCTCCACCAGAGCCTGGCCCCAGCAGAAATAATTTTATTCAGTGCAGAAACCTACTTAAGAAAACCCAGCAGGAGCTTTAGGAATTTTTCTGTGTAGTTCCCAGGGAAAACCTCCCAGAAATTCCTGCCTCAAATCTGAGTTGCAGTTCTAGCAAGCACCTCACTATTGATACAAGAGATACAATGCTGTGTCTCACCCTCTGGGTTTTGAGACATGACTGTCACTCTTCTGAAGCTGCTGTCCAGAAGAAAAATTCCTTTAATGCCAAAAAGGCTGAAGTGTAATTTAGGGGAGCAAAGGGAGGAGATGGTACAGATCAGGTGCTCTGTGCCTTGTGCAGGTTTAAGGTTTTTGCATCTGGTGGGGGTTTTGAGAACCAGCACTCCAAAACACACAGATGCCCTTGGATCCCTGGAGGTGTTCCAGGCCAGGCTAGACAGGGCTTGGAGCAGCCTGGGATAGTGAAAGGTGTCCCTGCCATGGCAGGGAGTTGGAACTGGATGATCTTTAAGGTCCCTTCCAACCCAAACCATCCTGTGTGGGAGAGCACAGGAATTTTGTCTCCTTTTAGCCTCTCACCTGCTTCCCAGTGAGTTGTGCTGATCTGTGCCTGTTTTGCTGTACCCTGCAGCCCATGCAGGTGATGTTTTCAGGGGAGGCCACCCACAGGAAGTATTACTCCACGACCCACGGTGCTGTGCTCTCCGGGCAGAGGGAGGCTGCTCGCCTCATCGAGATGTACCAGGACCTGCTGCAGTGCCCGACCTGAGGGAGCCCTGCCTGACCACCACCACCACCTCCCAAATCCTCCTGCAGGTGTGTGGAGGGGGTTCTGTTTTATTTCAGTTCGCAGTAGAACAGCCTTTTATCTTTTCTATTAAAATAAATAAATGAATAAAAAGTCCTAATTGTTAAAAATGTTAGTCATCAATAGCTTCATTTCCATGTGCTGTACTGTTAACAGGGAAGGGTGCTCCTTTTGGTCTGGTAAACTGTTTTCTCTGTCATTTTAATTCTGATTTCACTTTTGGTGCCTATCATGTTCGTTTTGTTTTTCTTTTTTTCTTTCTGTATTGTAAGTGCCTTCTATACTAAAATAAATGTTGTGATAAAAAAGGCTGGGTGCTGTGGTACTTCCTGTGCACTTCTCTTGGCAACTTTCAGATCTTTTATGCAACATTACAAAAATAGGATTTTTTTTCACTTCCTATAAAATTTGGAGTAGGAGGAAAACAGGTTAGAATCATATCAAAGAAATGGTGTTTATATGGAAGAAACTCTCTGAACTGGGGATTTCCTCTGCCAGCAACACAATCCTGACCAGAGAGGTCTGGTTAGGGCAGAGCTGACAGCACTGTGGTCAGTGTGGTCACAGCCCCAAGGCTGCCAGAGCTCCAGGAGTGTTTGGACAATGCTCTCAGGCACAGGGTGGGATTGTTGGGATGTCCTGTGCAGGACCAGGAGTGGGATTTGATGATTCTTGTGGGTCACTCCCAACTCAGGATACTCTTTTGTTGCCTTGTGCTTTAACTGTGTGTCCTCCAGGAGCACTCACCCCATCCAAGCAGCCCCTGGACTGTGCAGATGTGTGTCACTAAGTCCAGATGTTAGTGACTCCCAAGGTTTTGTCTGGATCATGTGGAAATTGCCATCTGGAATGAGAAAGAACTTTTTTTTTTTTAAAAACTTCCTTAGAGACATAAATCATGTTCTTTTTTAAAGTCAAGTGAACACAATGTAGCCATCAACAGAGTTTAAAGATGTCTAAACAGTTTCCAAAAATAAAAGTTTTCAGGGTGAAGACCACGAGTGTTTAGCCACTGCCTTATCTCCCTGCATTCCATCTCTCCATCTGGCTGGCTGCTGGCCAGGGCTTCGTGTGAGGAGTGAGGGATGTGTCTGCCTTGGCATCTGCTGCCCCAAGTGAAGCCTCCCTTCCCTCTTTGTGTGTGTGGGGTGGGAGCTGTGCTGATAAATGAGTTACAGAGGGGAGGAAAAGGGGCAGAGAGAGGGAAAAATCCCCCTCCTGAGGGTGAGTCAGTGCATCCCAAGATAAATGTCTGCAGAGGAGGCACCAACTTTGTCTGGTTCTCTCCAAGCTCAGCTGAGCTGTGCTGATTCCCTGCTGTGGTGTGGAGGTGGGATGCCTTTCCTGGCTGCTGGAGAGCTGGGAAGGATGGTGGTATGTTGAATTTATTGCTGTTTTTCTCCCATTTTATCTCTTTTCGTGCTGTTGCTGAGTTGAGAGGGAGTTGGGCTGCAGGAGGAGAGTGCAGCACACTTGATTGAAGAGAGATAAAGGGAAAAACTCTGTCCAGCTTCAATCACTCAGAGCTCAGCCTCAAGGAGCCAGAGCTGATTTCCCAGCAGAGAGATCTGTTGCAAAGTGGGATCTGAGGAGAAAACCACATCCTTTGGGCATAGGAGAGTATGACACAGGAAAAAAGCAAGGAGTTGGTTTTTCTCTTCAGTGAAGAACTTTAGGAAGAAATTCTCACTGAAGGGGTGGTCAGACATGGGAAGGGGGAGGTGGTGGAGTCCCCATCCCTGGAGGTGTCCAAGGAAGGACTGGATGTGGCACTCAGTGCTCTGGGCTGGTGACAAGGTGGGGATCAGTCAAAGGCTGGACTTGATGACCTTGGATGTCCTTTCCAACCTGTTCTGATCTTTTCTGTGATTCCTGTGGCTTCTTTATCACAGGGCATCCAAGGGAAGCTGCTGTGCTGGTGGTCAGGGTTTCAGAGCTCCTTTAATGATGATGGTGTCAGGCTTTGCTGAGCAGGGCTCTGTGTCAGGCCAATCCCCCTCACTCCTCTGCTGCCATCACTCACCAGCAATCCATCCTTTAAACCGATGCTCATGTTCCAGAGACACTAAATTTAGCAGCTGTTTACTCAGAGGTATTTAAAATTAGCAGCAAAGGCCACCCTGAGCATGTGACAAGGAGAGGTGGTGTCACCACGGGGCTCTGTGACCCCACACCCTGCTCCCCCTTTCTCCAAGACCTGTGGCATCTTCATTCCAGCCGTGCCCACCAAGAGCTCAGGGATGAAGGTTGGTGGGAAGCAGATTGGGGTGCTGGGAAGGTAAGAGGCATCTAATTAGTCAGAATTAATTAGGGATTGCTCTTCCTGGCTGGCTGGGTGGGGAGGGCAGCAGGATGATGGCATAGGTGGAGCTCTGATCCTGTGTCTGGCCCTGGCTGCCCCTTTCCTGGGTGATCCAGGAAAAACCATCCACAACATTTTATTAGGAAAATTATCAGGAAAAATTTCCTCATGGAAAGGGTTGTCCAGCTCTGGCACAGCTGCCCAGGGCAGTGGTGGTGTCCCTGTCCTTGGAGGGATTTAAAATCTGTGTGGATGTGGCACTTGGGGACATGGTGGCCTTGGCAGTGCTGGGGAAATGCTTGAACTCAATGGTCTCAGAATTTCCCAACCTAAACAATTCTGTGGTTCTGTTTCTTGAACTCGGTAGCAAGAAATGCTTTAAAAAAGAGTTTGTTGGTTTTTTTTAAGTTGAAGTGGGTGCTCAGAGCTCCTCTTGCACCAGCAGTGTGGTGGAATTACGAGGCAGGTCCTGGCTTCTGCCTTAATCCTTGCTGAAATCCACAGTGAGCAGAGAACCCCGTTAGTGTCACCGTGTGGCCAATCCCAGAATCACGGAATTCAGGCTGGAAAAGAGCTCTAAACTCTAAATTAAGCCCGGTTGGTGGCGCCAAGTGGCCTGGGGTTGTCCATGCACAGAGGGGACCATCCAGACTCTGCACCAGCACACTGAAGGCTTCCAGCAGGATTTTCTGGCTTTGGATGTTAGCAGAGTTTAGCCCTTTCCCCATGACAGAAGTGGCCCAGGATAAATACTGGGCTCTGAACCGTGCAAGTGGGCACAAGCCAGGCTGTTCCAGGGGATGCTGATTTAAAATATAAATAAAGGATGGAGTTTAGTGCCCAGGGAATTCCCCTGGTGCTGATTTATTTGCAAACACAGACCCAGAGCAGAAAAGGAGACTGGAAAACACGCTGGGAGATGCTGAGACAAACTCAGTGAAACAAATGCTGGCAATGAGTGAGTGCTGGAGCTGCAGGTGGTAAAAATGACGAAAAACGTGGGTTCTGCCTCTGCACTTGGCGGGGTTGGATATTTTCTCCTCCTGGAGCCGTCCCTGGGGTGAGACCACTGACTTTTCCCTGGCACAGGGTCTGGAGCACCTTCTGCAAGCTGAGTACACCCCGGGAAAGGTGATTTTGTGCTGCCATCTCGTGGCACTAAAATATTCTCTAGAAATAGTAAGAATTGGGACACTTCTAAGAAATACTGCAAACTGACACTCGAGTATGAGAAGGAAGAGCAGTGGGTGCCCAGAGGGCTGAGCACAGATATGATCCTTTATCGGTGGGTTCTGTTTGCATTCCTGGGGTGCCCTGGGGTGCCTGAGGTATCCCTGGAGGGCTGGCAGGGGCTGTGGCAGGTGGATGGAAGGAGCTGGAAGAAGCGCTTTTGGTGTCCTGGAAATGTGGCTGGCTCAGGAGCCTCCCAACCCCCAGGGAATTCGGGTGTGCCTTTGGAGAAATAACTGATTAATCAGGTCCTGTGTGAGGATCCAGCCACGATGGGGTGGATATGGAGGGTTTCCATGAGTTTCAGGGATGTAATGATGGAATGTTTTGGGTTGGAAGGGACCTTAAGGCTCAGAGCTCTCATTCCACCCCCTGCCACGGGCAGGGAACATCATTCACTGGACAAACCACAAGGGGTGAGAAGCTGGTGTGAAACTTCTCCAAACAAAAGACTCTGATACCAGCTAACACCAACCTGATCCGATGCAAGAAACTCCTCCAAAATCCTTCTGTGAAGCACAAGGGGAGATTTCCCAACCCCACTTACCCTGGTGGGTTCACAGCAGATGTTCTGCTGTGGAAGCCTGAAAGATGAGTAACACGAGTGGGAGAACAACAAAAAAGGGGAAATTATGCTTGGAGAAGGAGGAACAGTGTCTCTTTTCTCATGGGCAGCGTGGCCCTGGCCAGGGTGGCTGCCTGAGGGACGTTTGTCAGGCATTTGGCAACTGAGCACTGCCAAGAGAAAAGGCAAGAGCACAGGCAGGGATTCAGGGGCTGGGAAAATTGATTTATAAGGAGAGAGATTAAAAAAAAAAATAGTGGAGCTAAATATGCCATGTTTGGCTGGGCACGGGGTGAGGGCTGAGCTGGTGGATGCCAGGAGCTGGGAGGGGATTTGGGATGCTCAGGGGAGGATTTTTGGCTGTCGTGGGCGGCGTGGATGGGTGCAGATGATGGCTTAGCGAGGAGAGAGGGCGCTCACCCATGCTGAGATGGGAACGTGGATATACAGCGGGGCTGTGCTCCGAGTCACCAGCTGAGGGCTCTAAATCTCCAGGAAACTCCGGCACAGGGACAGCAAAGCGAACATCTCCTTCCCTGCCCTGCCTCGCTTCGTTTGCAACACAGCTGCAAACCCTGAATGTCCCTTCTTGCAGGTAACTCACTTCAAAGTCCCAATGGATGCTTCTCTCCTGCTTCAAAGTCCCAATGGATGCTCCCTTCCTGACCTGGGGATGTTCAGACCGTCTCGGTAACACCTGGATGTGCTTGTGCTCATAAATACAGGCAGCAATCTTGGCTTGTTCCCGGTCACACTCCTGTTCCTTGGGTGAATGGGTTGAATTTTGGTGATGATAACCATTGTGCTCCTGGAAAGATTCCTGCAAAAGCCAGGAATCATGGAATATCCTGAGCTAGAAGTGGCCCACAAGGATCATCCAGTCCAGCTCCTGGCCCTGCACAGACATCCCAGCAATCCCACCCTGTCCCTGGGAGTGTTGTCCAAACCCTCCTGAGCCCTGGTAGCCTTGGGGCTGTGCCCATTCCCTGGGGAGCCTGGGCAGTGCCTGAACACCCTTTGTGGGAACAATCTTCTCCTAAAATCCAACCTAAACCTGCCCTGACCCAGCTGCAGCCATTCCCTTGGGTTCTGTCACTGTCACAGAGCAGAGATTGGACCCCCACCTCCACTGCCCCTCAGGAGGAGCTGCAGACCCCAATGAGTCTCCCCCCAGTGTCCTCTTCCCCACACTCCCATCCAGTCCTACCCTGCCTCCCTCTCTCCTCTGGACCATTGCTGCCTCTCCCTTGCTAACCTGAGAAGATCTGAATGGCCCTCACATGGTGAGATGTGTGCTGGCTGTGCCCATCACCTGCTGCTTCTCTGCTGGGTGTGGGGTTTCCAGACACCCCAGAGTTCATGGAGAGGACAGTGATTGGTGTTTCCAGACACCCCAGAGTTCATGGAGAGGACAGTGATTGGTGTTTCCAGACACCCCAGGATGGTGCTTGGTGTTTCCAGACACCCCAGAGTTCATGGAGAGGACAGTGATTGGTGTTTCCAGCTGTCACCAGGATGGCACAGGGGGTGTTTTGGCCTCTCTGCAGAGCTGTGGCTGCAATTTGCAGTCAGAAAACCATGCCTGAGCAAGGAGCTCGTTTTGGGGTGTCCTCCTTATTCATCATCAGTTTGCACCTTTTTGTTCCATCTCACCTTGGAATCTCTGCTCCTGCATGGATTTCTGCTCTCAGTGTTGTCCTGCTGAGGGACCACAGTCTGGGCAGGGTCCTTGGCTTGGCAGTAGAGTTGATGTGCCCCTGAGATGGTCCATGGACCCTTGGATCTCTCTGCCAGTAGAGCCAGAGCCTGAATTGGGCATTTCAGGGTAAGGACAGACCCAGAGCCCTGTTTTGAGGGTGTCTGAGGTGACCACCCCATGTCCTGCCTGTTGGTCCCTGCTCTGGTGCTGACTCCTTCCTTCTCTGCCCAGGCTTAGGGACAACCTGAGAGCTTTGATCCTTTAATTTCTGCTGCCCTTCCCATTAAAACACCAATTTAATTCCCACCTAGTTCTGACAGGATGGCTGAGAATGGCAGGGAGATTCTCCACAACTCCTTCATGATGCTGAGCCCAAGGAAACCCTTCTGCCACCACTTTTAAACAACAAAAAAACCTTCCCTGAAGAACAGGAACATCAAGCTGCCTCCTGACACCATTGGCTCCAACTGGGCCAGGCTTTCAGCACAATCAGGGCAGAGCAATGACAACTTTTTTCCCTAAAACCTTTTCAGGTGAGGATTAATTTTTGGCCAACATTCTCTACTGCCTGGATCCTGTCTGGAGAGATGCAGTTGGGGCTGTGTGTGTGGCTTAGCAAGGGATGGCTCTTCTGGTCAAACCCACTTCTGTCCTGCACCTCCTTGGGCCATGTTTTTAAGGTGGAAAAGCCCTTTTTGGAATACTTCATCAAACCCCACTTCAGAAAAAGAAGCACTAAGGCATCACCGTTCCAGAGAGCCTGAACTCTCACACAGGGAGGGTGGAGAGCAGACAGTGACAGGTCAGAAGTGGGTGGAAAAAGGTGGATTTTATCTGGATTTTGCTCTCTGTTGTCACTGCAGCTGAGTCATGGTTTTGTTTGCTTGAACTGAAAACCCTTGGAAAAAAATAATGTGTATATATATGCACACATATATTTAAATACACTCCTAACATAAATATAAACACACTAATATTTCAATATTTCAATATTTCAATATTTTAATATTTAATATTCCAATATTTTAATATTTTAATATATTAATATTTCAATATTCCAATATTCCAATATTAATATTTCAATATTCCAATATTCTAATATTCCAATATTCCAATATTTTTATTATTTCAATATTTCAACATTCTAATATTTTTATAGTTTACATTTTTATGTTTATATTTTTAATTTTTATATGTTTATATTTTTGTATTTTATATATAAATATAGAAATATATAAATCTGTTTTGATTTAATATATAGACACATTATAAGGGTTATATGTAGAATTTGATGCAAAATTTCTGCATAATAAAATTTTATTATAAAATTATTCTATACACACACACACACATATATATTTTTATAAAATACAAACATATCACTCCCAGAGCTCTCTTAAGCTGCCCATGCCCTGGGCTTTGCCAAGTGCCCACATGACCCTGAATTCCCAGGCATATTCTGAATTCATGCTGCAGCAGGATCCCTTCCCACAGCCCTGCACTCCCCACCCTGCTCCTGCTCCCTCAGTGTCATGTCCTTGCTATGCAGCAGCGTCACTGCAGCCACGCCTGCTGCTCCAGGACAAACATTTCCACTGGGAAACGCAGGAGTGGGAGAGGAGGAGATTTGCTGAGGAGACTCAGCACTGCTCAGCCCTGCTCTGGGGACAGCTGGCACATTCTAAATGTTCTCCTTGACTGAGGGGACCCACCTCAACTCATCCTGGGCTAGGAAAGGCTCCCTCTTCCTGGAGGATTTGGGTTAGGATGGATGTGCCAATCCACTGAGCAATCCTCCCAGGGAACACAGGCAGGAGTTCCTCTGTGGGTGCAGAGAACAGGAGAGCAAATGATGAGGGAATTTAGAGGAGAAGGATGGGATTTTGGAGGAGAGATCTCCAGGAGGCAGGGGCTCTGAAGACAATGCCAGGCACGTGAGTTGCCGGATGGAAATACCAGCAGGAAGAAATGCAATTTTTCACTGGGCAGATGTTCTTGCACCACATTTCAGGGAGAAATTTTCACAGATTCGAAGAAGGGTTTGGGTTGGAAGGGACCTGAAAGCCCATCCAGTCTCACCCCTGCCATGGGCAGGGACAACTTCCACTCTCCCAGGTTGCTCCAAGCCCTGTCCAGCCTGGCCTTGGACACTTCCAGGGATCCAGGGGCAGCCACAGCTTCTCTGGGCACCCTGTGCCAGGGTCTCCCCAACCTCACAGGGAAGAATTCCTTCCTAATATCTAATTTAAATCTTTCCTCTTTTAGATTTAATCTATACCCCTTGTCCCATCACTATCAGGTTTTTTTATAAGCTCACTTTAACTACTTTCAGTAGTTACTTTAGTTCTTTAATTACTTTCAGTAATACAGCACCTCCTGTGAATGACAGGTTCTGTTCCCACTGTAAAAAGAGTGGTTTTCTTTTTTTTTTTATTTCACATCTCTTCCTGCTAGTGGCTGCCATCTCAGCATGCCAGGGGGACACGGGTGGTGGCAGCCCCTCTGGAGCCCTGTGCCTGCCTGGTAGAGGCTGTTGGCTTTTGAGAGCCACAAGTGCTGCTGCTCTGACCAAACACAAGTTTGAGATGCTTGATCACAGCGCTGGCCCTTTCCCAGGCAGTCAAAACCCCTGGTAGCATCAGCCATATGAAAAATTTGGCAGCTTCTCTGCGTAGTTTGAATGATTCACGGGAGGGCAAAGATATTCTTTGCTGGATTTTTTATTTTTTTCCTGACTTAGGCACTTTCTGGTGAATCTGCTCTCAATTTTGTCCCTTCACATGTGATTATTCAGCTTTCTTCTCTGATGGGTTTGGGCAGGGAGCTGGACTCGATGATCCTTCTGGATCCCTTCCTAATGCAGATTTTCTGCGATTCCTTGTGGGATGCAATCAAAATGTGAAACCCCTCTCATGTACCTGGCAGGGAACCCGACCCACTGGGGTGTCTCTGGTTTAATCTGGTGGGGTTTTGTGATGTCCACATCACATTAAATCTCCAGCAGGTCCTTCAGTGCTGTGGAACACAAGGGGTCTTTCCTATCCTCTTGTCTCATTCCACCTCGGTGCCAGGTAAGAGCAGAGGTGCTCATGGATTTCTTGCTGCAAGGAGCCCATGAATCATGCAAAGTTTGATGATTCCCAGGTTGTTAGTGTGGGAGTGGAGGAGGGATGGTGGCCTGGAGCAGATCTCCTTGCTATAGTGGAGGTGAGAGATCAATTGGATATTGAGAAAGGGGTTTGGCAGCGGGGGATTTTCCCAATCTCTGCATGAATGGAGAGTATTTTGAGCACCACCAAGGTTTTGAAAGGAGGTGGAGAGAGAAAAGGTGCTGATGTGGTTCACAGCTCCTGATTAGAGAGAGATCTGAGCCAGCCACTACTGAGAGACCACAAAACGTGGTCAGAGATCAGGATCAGTGGGCTCTGACACGGGAATGCTCCCAGAGATCACAAAAACTGTCAGATTTGTGTTTATCTCCTTTGGAGCTGCTTTTTCCACAGCTGAGCTCTGCATTTTGGGCCTCCATTGAGCTGCAACTCTCTCAGATCACATTATCAACCTTCCAGTAATTGGAACTATTTTCTTCTTAGCTCAGAGTCATTAAGGAGGAGGATAAAGAGAAAAAAGAAGCTGTGCACCTCATCAGTGAGAGTCAATTGGTGCCACATCACCAGCCACAGGTGACCAGGGCTATGCAAGTGTGGTCCCTGTGTGAGCCAACCCCTGCCTTTACACACCTGGGCAGGTATTGCTGCTTGCTCTGCATGGAAACCACACTTCCCAAAGAGAAAACAAGGAAGAATTAATGGAAAACAACAAAAAGGAGAGAAAAATAAGTTTTCTTTCTGAGTAACATAGAGAATATGGAAGTGCTTTTATCATAAACATCAATTACAATAAATAAGACCATTTTTTGTACCCACTGGGGAGGTGATGAGGATAAATTAACATAAAAGTGACTCAGCCTCTATGTCTAGATGTTTCTGAGTGCACCACATTTATTTTCCACTTTCAGTGGCAAATTTCACTTCCAGTCATCACCATTTTTTTTCCTAGCTAACGATATTTACAATTTTGTTTTTGGGGAAGGTGAGAAAAATCCAGCCGAGGGCGGCATTTTTGGTTGACTTTCTCCATTTCCTGGGTAAATGATGTTTGTGCCCTCAAATGGCTCCCAGACCCTGCTGAGGCTGGGAAGGTGAGCTTGATGTCACCCATGTGGGGTGTCCTGGAGAGGGGGGTCACAACCAGCTCCTGCTGTGCTCCACAAACTCCTCTCCTCTCTCCTTGGTGAGACTCAAACATCAATACTGGGATATCAGGGTGGGAGGGTCTTTCCCTTGGAAAAACATCGCTTGACCTCGGTGCCCTTGAGTTGTTGACCCTTCTGATGATGAGGGAGATGGAACAAAAAGCTCTGAGCAGCCAGAGCAAATTTGGGTGATGAAAAGTTAGGTCATCCCTGATTTACGAGCGCTGCCGGGGCGCAGGGTGTGCCGACCTCCAGAGCACATCTGAAATCAAACAACAGGCACTGCCTGCTCCCCCTGATTGTAAACAAATCAGAACCAGCAGGGGAGAAGAGCAGTTTGACTTCTTCTTTTATTATCTTTTTAATATCCTGGATGGCAGCCAGTGTTTCTCAATGAAGTGTCTTTTAGAATTGTGCCCAGCCAGCTCTGGCTGTTTGAGGAGTGTATGAACAGCTGCTCTGGGGGCTGATAAGAGCTGCTGCCTCCGAGGCTCTTCAGAGCCTCTCATCTGGTTGTTTCTCTCCAGGAGAAAATGTAAAGCTCTGTCCTCTGCATGTCATGGAAAAAGGGATGGCATTTCTCACCGTGGCCCCAGAGGAATTTCACCCAAGACAAATGGTGGCCTACAGAAAAACCATCTCCTGGAGCTGGAAGCCTCACACAGATGGGATCTATTTTCCAAAGGATCATAGGGTGAGGAACTGGTGAGGTTGGAGGTCTCTAATTCAGAGCTTTGCTCAACACTGGGCCAATATGAAGTTGCCCAGGGTCTTGCTCTGTGTAGTTTCAGGTGTCTCCAAGGTGGAGCTGCTCAGCCCTTCTGGATCCCTGCTCCAGGGCTGCACTGGGCTCTGAGGAAATAATTTTCATTTATTTCTAGTGGGAATTCCCCTTGTTGGATGTTGATCCCATCACCTCTAAGGGGAGCCTGGCTCTGTCTTCTCTGATATCCACCTAAAACCTTCTTTTCTCTGGAGTGGATGAGCCCAGCTCCCTCAGCACCTCCTTGAGTGCATCCCCCAAACTCCTGAGCTCTGCTGTGGCCTCTGCACTCATTGTCCAGGACCCTTGGCATGGCAGCCTGGCCTTCCAGCAAAGTGACATCCTTATCCCAGGGAAATGTCCTAGAGATCTGCTGATGCATCAGGATGGGTGCCCAGATGTCTCCCCTGGACAGGGAGCATAACACTGGTTTAACTTTCCTTTTCATTGATTAATTATTTATGGCCTACACAAATACTAAGGTCCTTTTTTTTTCCTTTTCACTTTCTTGTCCCCTTTTCTTTTCAACTTGTGCTGAGATTCTGGCTGCTCTGTTTGATCTGAGACTCTCAAAGCCAGAGGTTCACCCAGCTCCTCTTTCCACAAGCCTCAGAATGAGCTGCAGAGCTGGGAGCCTTTTCCTGCTTTTGTTCTGCACTCGGCTGAGAGATTCAAATTTCATCTGAAGACATTTCAAAATCCTTTTTTGGTTATTTTGGTACTTTATCCCTGCATTAGAGATTACCTCTTGAAGAAACCTAGGGTTTGGAATATTATTAAGCTCTGTTAGATATTTCTAACCTAATGCAATTATGGATTTTGGTATTTTTTTCCTATTGACTTAAAATATTAAAAGGAATAAACTAATTCTGAATTGTGTCTGTTCACTGCCCATGACTTCTTTTTTATTTTTCCTGTGTTGCTAGCAGTATTTTCAGGAATACGTTGACACAAACATAATTTTCTTGTTTAAAATAAACAAATAAATAAACTCTTCTACTTTGCACATTGGATTTTGCTGTTAAACTGCCCATTACACCCATGGGAAAAAATCATTGGATTTAGAGGAGTTGGAATGTGAGATATATAATGTACATGGTATCCATATGCTGATGGCCTTTGAAATTCCTCTCCTGGGATATTATTTCCCCTCTATTACCCATTTCTTTTCCACTTTTCTTTCCCTTGCAGTCAATATTGAATTATTTTATAAAATTCAATTTTATAAAATTTGTGTTTCCAGTCTTGTTTCTACATTAAGCAGTTTATCCTGAAGAAGTTCCTGTCCCTCTACGCTGTCACAGGATAAGGTAAAAAGTGTTCTGCTTTGATAACAAGTGGAATAAACAGAGAAGAAGCAAAAAAAGGGCCTGATTAAAATAATTTCTTACACTGGACAAAGTTTATTAGGTCCCACAATTGTCACTGTATTCTAAAAAGACCTGGGGAAAAATGTGAATAGGTTGGTGACAGCTTGGTGACAATTCTTTGTTATTCAGGGCAGTTCAAAATTATCATTATTCATTATTCAAAGCTAATGATAATTGTGAATATTTGTGTAAGAGATGTCTCAATATGAGATCAGCAGGTGGTGAATTGATTGCTGAGGTGGTCGTGCACTCAGGAGCAGGCAGCAGCACCCAGGGAAGGGCTCTGAACCTCTGTGAATGCCTGGGATGGTCAGAAAGGCCAAAAAATTGCAGGGATTGCAAGGAAAGAAATTGAGAATAAAGAAAAATATCATTATAAGATGGTATTATGTCGTTGTAAGATGGTGTTGTGGATGTAATAACATCCCTGGAGGAACTGCTACTGAAATAATCAGGTTATTCTTTGGCCACATGATCCTAAAAAGGAGGGAAAAGGCCTAGAAAAGGGCAAGGGAAGGAGGGAATTGAGAGGTCTAGAAGGTCCCAGGAGCAACCTGGGATAGTGGGAGGTGTCTCTGCCCATGGCAGGGGGGTGGAAGTGGATGATTTTTAAGGTCCCTCCCAACACAAACCATTCTGGGATTCTGGGACAGGATTCCCTCATTGGAAAAGGGATGGTGATGCTGGACACGGTGGTTTATAATTTGTTAATGAATGACACACATCCATGGACAGCAGATGGGAAGCAGTTCTTGCCACAGGAGAGCTTGGAGCCTGGAAGTAGATGTGGGATGAAAAAGGAATTAGAGGCCCATTGGTGACCCCTTCTTTGCATGCCCTGAGTGTCAAAATGCAATTCCTTGGTTTAAAGGGAGGTTGGAGTGAGAGAGAAACCTCTCAGGCTGTCAGTCAGGTTCTTCTCTCTGCTAATAAATCCCTCCAAAATAAATACCTAAATGAAAAAGGTAAAAAAAACCCCAAAAAACTTGTCTGGTCAATATCCAGCAGCAAGAATAAAAATGTAATGTGAAGAGAATGGATGCTAAAAATAAAGTAAAGATTAAATAAATTGCTGGAAAAGAGAGGAGGAGAGGAGAGGAGAGGAGAGGAGAGGAGAGGAGAGGAGAGGAGAGGAGAGGAGAGGAGAGGAGAGGAGAGGGAGAGGAGAAGAGAAGAGAAGAGAAGAGAAGAGAAGAGAAGAGAAGAGAAGAGAAGAGAAGAGAAGAGAAGAGAAGAGAAGAGAAGAGAAGAGAAGAGAAGAGAAGAGAAGAGAAGAGAAGAGAAGAGAAGAGAAGAGAAGAGAAGAGAAGAGAAGAGAAGAGAAGAGAAGAGAAGAGAAGAGAAGAGAAGAGAAGAGAAGAGAAGAGAAGAGAAGAGAAGAGAAGAGAAGAGAAGAGAAGAGAAGAGAAGAGAAGAGAAGAGTCCTTGCCTTTCTCTCCAGGGCCCTCTGGATCAGTGGCAGCTGCCTCAGCACAGCATTTCCTCCTTTGCAAATCCAGGTGCAATCTTTGCCCAGTACTTTAACCTCAGCAGGACTTGCCAAGTCAGGCAGAAAAACGTTTATTTTTAAGAGCAGACAGCATATTTTGATAATTGAGCCTGATCTCCTCTATAAGCAGGGCAGGAGAGCAATTTTTTACATCAAACCCATTACTTTTCCCCCAGCCAGACCATGCATTGCCAAATAATTCTCTCTTTTCTCCCAAGTTTTGCATTTCAACCCCTCCTCCCTCACATTTTGAGAAAATATGCTGTGTTTGTTAATTACTCCCTGTGCTCATTCTGCTTTTAACTTTAATTTCCCTGACCCCATCTTCCTGCCAGTGGATTTTCTCATCCTTTGCCTGCTGTATGACAGAGTCCTGCACCCCAGATCCCAAAAGGCTGGGATCACTTGGAGCCTGTGAGACTCTCAGGAGCAGCCAGAGCAAAGCTGATCATTTAGAGGCTGACAGGAGAAAAGTGGAGACTGGAAAGGAAAGCTAAACCACCTCTCCTGGTGCATTAATCAGCAGGGATGTGTTTATTCCTTTTCACAGGCAGTTTGTTGGCACAATTATTCATCTTTGCTCGGTTTGAAAAGCTGGAGGTGGGATAAATACCTGTTGTGTGGCCAGAAATAGATGGTCAAGTAAAAAAAAATTTGAAAAACATCAGTTTCTAATTCCTTGGGAGAAGAATAAAGCCCTGTCCAGCCTGACTTTGGACACTTCCAGGGATCCAGGGGCAGCCACACCTTCTCTGGCACCCTGTGCCAGGGCTGACCACCCTCACAGGCAACAATTTATTCCCAATATTCAATCTAAACCTGCATTTTTTCAGTTTAAAGCCATTCCCCCTTGTCCTATCACTATCTACTCATCCAAAAAAGTAATTTTTCCTGTTTTTAACAAGTTCTTTAAGAAAAAAAAGTGAGAGCAAATACATGGAACAGTTCAGAATGTGGAATTATGCAACTCACAGGAGCCTCAAACTGCAGCAGGATCCATCCTGTCTGAAATGCCACCCATGATAAATATTTGCCAGGACTCCCGTGGTGGAGATACCACGTCCTCTCTGGGCAATGATTTCAGAAATGGAACATTAGAAAACTCATCATCATCAATTTCTGCATCCCTTAAGTGGTGATTCAGCAGCTGCACTGAACATGTGGAATTTTGGGTAGTCTGAGGAGGACATGGGACACAGTCCCATGACTGTTTTGGCAAAGAGAGCACAAAAAGGGGGTTAGAAGGATAAATCCTACACGTATTTAACTGTATTTATCTGTATTTATGTGCAGATCTGGGTAGAGATAGCTATTAATACAAATATATGAATATACACCTATATAAAAACATTCTATTTAAACGCTGTCAACCACCCTCCCCTGTCCCCTAAAGCTTTAAGAAGCAGCATTTAAGCTTGAAACTCTGAAAGAGCTGAGAAATGAGAGCCCCACAGCAATCAAAGTGAAATTGGATTTGCACCGTGAATCATCTGCTGAGGACTGGAGTAATAAACACGCATAAAACAATGGCAATTTACTCCCAGATTAACAACTGTGCTGTCAAGGCAGCAAACCTTTTAAACCCATAAAATCACCTTGCTGTGAGAAAAACAGGGCCACCCAAGAGCATTCCCTTTTCCCGAGGATGTGTGGAGAAGTTCCAGCCTCGAACTTGCAAATGAGGCAGAGCTTTTGGGATAACTCAGCCTAAGTCAAGTTTAGCTTTTGGGATAACTCAGCCTAAGTCAAGTTTGGCTTTTTGTTCCTGTTGGGATTTGCTGGGTTTAGGGATTTTGGGGGGGTCTTTTCTTGTGTTCCTGTCAGTTTTCTGAATTTCAAGCGCCTCCTGTAAACTTTGGGAAGGAGAATTCTCCACTGACAAGGAGAAAGGCCACGGTGTTGCTCTCCTAATGATTCCAGCTGAAGCATCCTGGCCACGGATGGGGCTAAGATTTGGGACCTTCTCTGTCCAAAACCACTCTCCTGCCACAGTTAAACTCAAATTCCTCATCCATCAGTTGTTCTATCAGGGTTTAAAACAACCAAGGATCTGCCAAGGGAGAGCAGAGGGGTTTGAACAGGCAGTGCTGTGTCTCTCAGCAGTGCTGCTGCTCCTTAATTATGGTCACATTTCACTGAGATTTATGAATCATCCATAGCCATGAGGGAATTATTTTTTCTTTTCTCTTTTTTTTTTTTTCTTTTTTTTCCCATTTTTTTCTTTTTCCCCTTTTTTCTTTTTTAATTTATTTTTCTTTTTTTTTTCCTTCTTTTTTTTCTTTTTTTCTTTTTTCCTTTTTCCTTTTTTCTTTTTTTCCTTTTTTTTCCTTTTTTTCTCTTTTCCTTTTTTCTTTTTTCTTTTATTTTTTCTTTTTTTCTTTTTTCTTTTTACTTTTATTTTTCCTTTTTCTTTTTTTTCTTTTTTCTTATATTTTTCTTTTTTCCTTTTTTTCTTTTTTTCTTTTTTCTTATATTTTTCTTTTTTCTTTTTTTCTTTTTTCTTTTTTTTCTTTTTTCCTTTTTTTTCTTTTTTTCTTTTATTTTCCTTTTTTTCTTTTTTCCTTTTTTTCTTTTTTCCTTTTTTCTTTTTTCTTTTAATTTTCTTTTTTCTTTTATTTTTCTTTTTCTTTTTTCTTTTTTCTTTTTTTTTTCTTTTTTCTTTTATTTTCCCTTTTTTCTTTTTTGTCCTTTTTTTCTTTTTTTCCTTTTTTTTCCTTTTTTTCTTTTTTTCTTTTTTTCTTTTTTTCTTTTTTTTCCCCCATCCAGAAAGCAGCAGCTGTGGAGGAAAGAAGAGTAAATCTTCAGCACAGGAGCTGGATCAGGCCTTGATTTTTCGTGAAAACCCCAAATGCTTTCTTTTAGTGAGATTTTTAGCCATGGTCAGCTGGACTAAAATGGGCTGAGTCCCTCCTTGCCTCAATCTTTTTGAAGGCAAAGGAGAAAAGTGGAGAAAGTGAAGAAAGTCCAGCAATCTCCAGACTGTGTGGAATGTCCTGCTCGAGGCTGCATTATAAAAAGTTAAATTGGAGGTCTGGGCATAATAAATGCCAGATAATGTTCTCAGAAAATGCATAAAACCTATTTTTGATGCCCACACTCTTCCCTCAAACCCCAAGACATCTGTTATCCACCACCATTGCACACAGGAAATCTTTAAATTTGGGCAAGATCAGTTTATGGAGCTGAACATAACTGAACATTGTTGCTATAAACCTTTTTTTTTTCTAATATTCTCCTGGGACTTCAGTGTAATTTTCACTCTCTGATTTGTTCTTCCCAGCCTCTTGGCAGGACTCTGTGTCCTGGGAGGTCACAGGGGCTGGGTGCTGTGGTCCATCCTGATCTGCCTTTGGGTGATGAGTTCAACCTCAGTAAATATCCTGTGTCCTCTTTTCCCAAGAGAGAAGGAGGGATCAGACTTTCAGTTTCTCTCTGTTCTTTGCCCAGTATTTATTTCTTCTCCCAGCTCCCAGCCCAGGTCCTTCTGCCATCACCCTGAGCCAGTTTTGCACATCAGGTTTTCTGTCCTATTTCCTGATGTGTGCAGATGCCTTTGATCCCCTGGAATGGCTCAAATGGCATTAAATGCCCACATTCAATCCAGAATTAATTATTTTCTCTTCTAATGAAATTTAAACATGACTCATACACAGACACCTCATTGGAGTGGAAATGTTTTAATCCATGAGCTGAATCCCACAAAAGGTACCAAAAAAACCTAAACCTACTTGTCAGTGTCCTTAGTGTCACTCTGTGTGATGTGAGTCTCCAGGGAGGGACCCTTAGAGGTCTGAAAGTGGAAAAAAGAAATGGAAACCTTTTCACAGGATGGCTGAAGTTTCTTGAGAAACCTCCAGGGCAACTCCCAGTCCCAGCTACAACCCCTGTCCTGTGAAAAGATTGTAAAAGCCAGTTTATTGAGGGGTTGGTTTTCAATTTCTGAGTGGCAAAAGAAATTTCCCAGCAGGAACTGGCACACAGGGATGGCAAAATTCTGTGACCTTGATGACTTGATGTGCATTTGAGACTAAATTGAGTTCTCCATTATTTTTTTCTCATTTTTGGCTATGAACTGGGAAATTCAGGATGCAACTGTGGCATGGGTGGGCTGCCAGTGTGCAGAGAGAGGGGACACAGAGAAGGCTGGACCTTCCCAGAGCTGGGTCATTTTGGCTGAGTCCCCTCTCTGACCACAGGAAATTCAGAAGGAATAGAAGGAAAGAAAAAACCAACAGTGAAACATCCCTGAAATATCCCTGAAATATGCTCCCAGCTGACAGCAATTGCTGCCTCAGGGATTTCTCAGCTCAGAGATTACAGAAACGTTTCCAACAGCCCTTGATGGGTTTATCTGTCACCAAGGCACTGAATTGCTGTTCTAACCCCTGCAGACAGAGGCAATATCTCGTGGTGATGAGTTCCACTTGTCCAAAAATGAGCCGTGTGAAGAATTACCCCGCTCTGCTCATTTTGGTAATTGGGTTTGATGTCACTTAGTTCTTGTACTATGAGGGGCACTGAACACTCACTCACTGCTTGTCTTCTCCCTTGGTTTTACAGACCTGGATTCTCAGTCATCAGAGCGCCCTTTGATTTAAATGTTCTTTGGATGGAAACTGTCCTGTAACTTTGGGCCGTTCTGAGTCCGTTCTATCCTTTTGGAACTGAATAATCACAAAGGCACAGAGCAGTCAAATTACACATATTCAGAGGGGCAAAGATAATTTCAGGGTCTTTCTCCATCTCTTCCATTCTCCATTTCTTCCCCACAAATTCCTCGAAGTGATTTTCACCTCTGACTGCTATCAAATATTGATCCAGTGTTTCCATGTTGTATCTACTGTTGATTTTCCCTTTTGCCCTTCCCTTTCCTGTCTCAGATATGCATCATATAGATAAGAATCCCAGAATGGTTTGGGAGGGAAGGGACCTTAAAGATCATCTCATTCCAGCCCCTGCCATGGGCAGGGACACCTTCCACTGTCCCAAGTTGCTCCAAGCCCCATCCAACCTGGCCTTGGACACTTCCAGGGATCCAGGGGCAGCCACAGCTTCTCTGGGCACTCTGTGCCAGGGTCTGCCCACACTCACAGGAAAGAATTTTTTCCTAATATTTAATCTAAACCTGCTCTTTAGATGTGGCTGGTGCAATCCCTTCATCCCTGTGTGTCAAAAAAGGAGAGTGTCCTCTCCTTGCTTTTATCATAAATTCTTCCAAATGGGAAAGATTATCTTTGTGAAACTTAAAAAAAAAAAAAAAACCCAAAAAACACAAACCTGAGAAATAAGCAAGAGTGGATAATTTCCAGGTTTTTCTTCCTCCTTCATTCCCAACAACCCTTGTTTTAAAAATCAGACACAGCAACAATTCACAGCAACGTTTTAGACAGGTTTGTGCATGTATTTGGTACAAACAAACAAAAATATGTGCATTCTGTTCCATAGAGCTTACATCAATCTGGCAGAGCCTGAAAACACAAAACAGAAAATACTCTGGCTAATAAATACATCTGGGGATGAAAAATAAAAATCTATACATAAAAAATTTCCAATGTTCTGCTAAAGAAAATGTACACTTATATACACACTGTAAACAATAGTAATGCAACCCAGCTGCAGCCCAGCTCAGGCTGACAGGGAACTTCCTTCCCTCGTGGACTTGGGAGGGTCCAGTGACAGAAAAAAATCTCATTTTCCACCTTTAACTCTTGGTTCCTTGAAGCAGCAAGGTCTGACAATGCAACTGTGACACGCAGGTGGGATCTGGTGGATAACCCAGGTGCTTTGGGAAGTGGCCTGCCTGGCAAATTTGCAGGAACAGGGCCATTCCCACAGCTGGTCACACCCTTGTGGATCCAGGGAAATCTGTGTTATCAGACCAAATTTACCTCCTGAAAGCCTGAGCCTATTTTTCCAAGCTTGGGAGAGCTTGGGAATGAAGGGATTCAAGGAGAAATGCTCAATTTCAGATACTCAGGTCGCATTCCACGCAAGATTTTCCTTCCTCCCTGCCAGCAAAGACAGCCCTGTCTCCTCTAAACGAAGCTCTGCATGAGCAGCCTCAGAGTCCAGTCCTGGCACTGCTTCTGATGCAAGATGCCAAATGAAAAGGGGATAAAAACCAAATATTTTGCCTGAATGCGGCACAGCAGAGCTCAAGGCTTTCCTACAGCACCTCCCAGGGCATCTCTTGGGGCCAGATCAAATACAGTGAGTAACTGAGCCAGAATTTGGGCATTTCTTTGTGTGTGTGTGTCATGTGTGTGCTTTAACAGACTTCATTTTCTCCCTTGTAAAGACTTGGGATGGAGAGGCAGCAAACCTCCAGACTAATCCTTTTTTTTTCCTTCTGGAAAACCTTTCAAGGTGCTGGAGGCTGTAAATATAAATATTTCAATACTGGAAAAAAGAAGAAAATAAAAAAAGTATAGTAAAAGGATCAGGGAGAAGTGTAAGCAGCAATACCAGCTCATTTATGGGAACACACTGCTTGCCAGTATTTGTTAAATCTTCATTTAGAGAGGGATGTTTGCCTGTTTCTAGGAGAATATTTTGGGAATGGCACATTTATAGAAGTGTGTCTGTCTGTCTGTCTGTCTGCTCATGGATGCACTCATGGACTGTCCCCTCCCTGGTCCCTTCTCTGCCACATCCCCAGTGCCTCCCATCAGGATCCCAAAAACACCCAGGCAACCATGGCAGCTGCAGTCCTTACACTACAAAATGACTTTTCATGTCACCCCGTCAGCACTGAAAGGTCTCACTTCCCTTCAAAGCCAAATAAATGGGAAAAAATTGTATTTCCCCACAGAAATTCCCATGGGGTGTTGGGAAGTTCCCTGCTTTGGCAGGGCAGAGCTGGCAACCTCAGGCTGGTTTTGTAGATGCTGGAGAATGTGCAGGTGGTTGAGAGCCTGAGTTCAGTGTAAGTGCTGGGATGGAAATATCTGGACAAAATCTGCTGGTATTTGTGCAATTAATTGGTCCAGTTTGTCCTGCATCAAGTAAAGGGTGTTGAGACAGGGCCAGCTCCAGGTAAAAGAGTGAAAAATAAAAAAGTCCAACTTCCCTCCTGTTTTGTTTTCCTTTAAAGCAAACGAGAACACCAGAAAGAAAGGTGACATTCCCCTTGCTGTGCCTGGGAGCCTTTCACCTTCCTTTGGCAGCCACCCTGAGCGGGATGAGCCGCATGTGCTGCAGGCACTTTCCTGAAAGGCTCCTCACAGGTTTGAGGGGCAGAGCTGATGTGGAGCAGTTTCCACCCAGGGCACGCTCAGTGCAAAGTTTCCACCCCTCAGGATTTCACATTCCTGTTCTTTAGTTCCCTGGATTGAGACACTTCACCTCAGATCCATCCTGTGCCTCCATCACCTACCTGTCTCCTGCTCATGGCTTAACCTGGTGGTCCTTGGGGCTCCTTATCTGAAACTTGATTAAATCACTCTCTTTTGAAATTTTGAATTTTGAAACCAGTGCCTGCCAAGCAGAGTTTGGGTGACCATTTTCTGAGCTGCCTGGCCAAGGTGGGCTTGTCATGGCTTCAGCTCCTTGAGTTTCCCAGAGGGGCCCGTGGTGCCCTCCTGAGGGGCGCTCACACTCTGGGACTGTGAGCAGGGAAAAAACCCACTTGAATTGTCATTATTTTTGACAAAATCAAGGCAATTGTTGGCAGCCACCAAAGGTTTGATGTGTCAGGCATGTGGGAAGTCCCTTGGGAGAAGGGTCATGAGTGTGAGGGCAGAAGATCCCTGTACTTGAGGGAGCTCCAACTGCACCTCAGCTCCACCTTAGCTCAGACTCTCTGGACAGTAGAAATGCAAACTTCTAAACTCAGCCATCCCACCTTTCCTGAGCCACAGCACAGGCTGGCTGAGGATCTCATCACAGAGCCTTTAAGGTTGGAAAAGACCTCTTGGATCAGTGAATCCAACCATGAACCCAGCACCACCACATTCACCATTACACCATGTCCCCAAGTGCCACATCCACATGTCTTCTGAACACTTCCAGGGATGGTGGCTCCACCACTGCCCTGGGAAGCCTGGTCCAGTGCCTGACCACCCTTTGAGTGAAGAAATTCCTCCTAATATCCAGCCCAAACCTTCCCTGGAACAGCGTGAGGCCATTTCCTCTTGTCCTGAGTGAAGCCCCTGGGATGCATTTTTATCCTGCATTTTTTGAGAAAAACAACAAGAGCAAAGAAGGGGAAAGACAGGAAAGGTTGGGGATGACTGCCACCAAAAGGAGCTGGTTTCTCTGTGTGTCACAGATGGATGCTCACTAAAGCAAGGTGGGTTGCAAGTGTTTCACTGGAAAGTGAAATGGGAAATGCTTCACAGGATGGAATTAGAGGAGAGAGACCTGCACACCCCTTGGCAACAGTGTGCACATCTGGAATACTCCTCTGGCCTAAAACCAGGTGATGTGGAAGGGCCAAAGCTGTGGCCACTGCAGAGATGATGGCTGAGAGCTGGGATCCCTCCACCTTGCTTGGGAATACCCCAGTCTGCTCTCCCTCCAAAGCCAAGGCTTTGTCTGGAGGTCCTGTTCAGGACCTACAAGCTCCCAACCCACCACACAAAGGATCAGCTGGGCAGTGCCCATCCTGGATGCTGCCTCTGGATGGAAGCATGACCACATGTACTAAGGCAGGGTTGGCAACTTTTGGGATTCGATCTTTCCATTAGATTTCAGGGTGGTGTTTTTAAGGCAAAGGAGACATCCTGGTTTCCCTTAATTGCACAGCTTCTTCCAAAGCCAAAGATAACCATCCACTGGAGGAGACAGCTCTTGCCCTAAGGCCATATCCACACCTTCCCCTCCTGCTGTGGCTCTTTAGAATGGGACATGCCATTGGCTCTAATTTGAGGAACCCATAATCCCACCAGAAGGGGCTGAGCTCCACGTGGGGGATGCTTGGATAACCTTTGGGCAACTGCATTTAATACCTGATTGCTGCTTCCAGCCTGCCTGACAGACCCCCAGGTGGTATCCCTCCATGTTTCTGCTGGATACCTCTAAAGAAACCATCGACAGCTGCCCCAGAGGCCTCAAATATCCGTTTCTCTCAGCCCACAGCAGTCTGTTAAGTCATGGGTTTGGTAGTCGATGGTTTCCGTGAAATCATGAGGGATCCCGATCGAGACAGACTCCACCTCTGTCTTGTAGGTGGCTGTCACCCCCCCTTTGCTGGAGCCACCCCGGATTTTGTTAGAAAGGCTGTTCATCTTCTCCTTCAGCTGCGTGGACGCTGGTTTCTGGAAAGGCGTCAGCATTTTCCAGCCCTTGAAGCTGAGCGTCCGCCTCTTACTGCCTCTCTCCTGGAAGGAGGAGTTAAATATGAAGGAGCTGTTCAGGGTGTTAATCCTGGGCCTCAGGTCTGTCTCTGAGTCCTGCACGGAGCTGTTGATGGAGGCCCCTCTCCAGTGGTGGTCGTAGACCCTCCAGATGGGCCGGCGGCGCCGGTGGCACTGGCACTTGAGCAGCCGGATGAACGCGCGCTTGAACTCCTTGCTGGAGCACGGGTAGATGATGGGGTTCACGCAGCTGTTGAAGTAGCCCAGCCAGAAGATGATCTTGAAGACGATTTCGGAGGGCTTCAGGGACGGGAAGAAAGAACCTTGGGAGAGATTGAGAGGAATCTGGTTAGAGGAAGTGGAAGGGTGGGGCGGAGTCAGGTGATGAGGGTGGTGGTCGATCCAGTCTGGAAGAGGTGGGATGTGTAGAAAAGGCTGAGGGTGTGATGGTGGTGAGACCCTGGAACATGTTTCCCAGAGAAATTGAGTCTCCTCACCCCTGGAACTGTCCAAGGCCAGGTTGGATGGGGCTTGGAGCAACCTGGCCTAGTGAAACATGACTTCTAGGTAATTTACTGCCTCCACACTTAAAGATTTCAGCATGAAAGTATGGCCACAAACCTGTCACCTGCACTTGGAGAAGAACAACACCCTTTCACCTCCTCCTCTCAGGGATTTTGGGTCATCAGTGTCACACGCCCTCTGTTCAGATTTTGTGGTGATGTTAAAGTGGGCTCAGATAATACCCACTGTCCCAAAGCTTGTCCTTGATATTTAAAGCGCTTTTGTCCACCCTCCTTGGGTTTTTGCAGAGTTTCCCATTGGTTTTCTTGGTGAGAAAGCTGGCGATATAATTTTTTTTGAGCCAGAAGATGTCAGTGTTGCTCCCACATGGCCTCAACACAGCATTCCCCACTTGGATCTGAAATAACTTTCTGACTCAGCCTTAATTTCTGTTAATTTTAGCTCTGGATGACAAATCGTGCCACCATGTGACCGAGTGTTAATTTGTATTTTAGTAAACAACATTAACTCCAGATATCATTATTATTTTCCCCTGTGCTCCTAAGCCTGGTGTCAAAACAGTAAAACAGGTGCCAGGAGCCAGAAATTCGTGACTGACACCACAAAAAAGCTCCCCAGGCTGTTTGCTGGAGGAAAACCATCCTCCAGGAAATTCAGAGAACTGGTTCCAGCAAAGCTTTCCTACACCCATCCCTAAAAAGTGGAGAAATTTCAGCCAGACTCAACATTAGGTACGTGGGCAGCTCCATCACGGGGGAGTGGGAGAAGACAGACAGATCCCAGCATTTTATTGTGGTTGGGCAGGGAAAGCAGCTTAAATATCTGCTGAAGGCCCATCCAAGGCAGGCAGGAGCTCAGGCTGGCTGTCAGTGCATGCTGAAGGGGGCATGGAATAAGGAGAGTGAGCACGACTGGAATCTCTGTGCTGGGAAGACTCAGGGCCTTCCTGGGAATGAAGGCATTTGCAGCTCAGTGAGCAGCCCCTGGTGGGGCAGTCAGTGCCTTTGAATGGAGCAAGGACCGTGGAATGGTTTGGGTTGGAAGGGATTTAGGGATCATCTCATCCCAAAACCCCATGCCATGGGCAGGGACATCTTCCACTATCCCAGGGTGCTCCAACCCTGCCCAACCTGGCCTTGGACACTTCCAGGGATCCAGGGGCAGCCCCAGCTTCTCTGGGCACCCTGTGCCAGGGCCTCCCCATGCTCACAGGGAAGGATTTCTTCCCGATATCCCACCTAACCCTGTCCTCTGTCAGTCTGAAGCCATTCCCCCTTGTCCTCTCACTCCATGCCCTCATAGTCTCTCTCCCTCTTCCCTGTCATCTCCCTTAACACAGGGCTCAGTATTGTAGAGGCAATGAGCCCACCTTGGTTGTTTTAGATTAAAGGAGTTTATTCTCTTGGGGACGGTGCTGAGATTCACAGTTTGGCTCTGGGCTGCTGGAATCACCAGATTTGATTTTAACCCCATCAGAAACACCTCCCTGAGTGATAGCCAGGAGCTTTGAACATCCCAGTGGTGTTGAACACCCCTTTACCTTCCATAAAACATCTCCATCCTTCATCCCACCATGGCTTTGACCATCCCCCTTTTTCACAGTGCTCCCAACCCACACCCCTGGACCTACAGGAACCATGGATGTGTTGGGAAATGGGACCTAGGAAGGTGAAGGACTTCACAGGACATGCAATCCTGCTCATTCCCTTGTCAGGGAGAGGTTTCCTGCCTCAGTTTCCCCACTGGAGAAAGGGTTAATCACCATGAACTCCTCCCAGTGCTGCTGTGAACCCTTTTTGCAGCGTGCTCTGGGTTCTCAGAGGAGCTGCAGCTCTGTGGAGCATTTTTTTTAGCTTCAAGAGAGAGGAAAAGAAAACAAAAAACTATGGTAACAAAGCAAATAAAAGAAGGGTCTCTTTTTAAATTCAGCTGGTAATTACAGCTTGAGCCAGGCTACTTAAGAGATTGGTTCTTGCCTAAACAGCCTGGTGGTTGCTAAAATAATAACTTCTGTCTGGTGTTCAGCAGTTCAGGGCACAATGCAGTTTCTGTACTACGTGCTTTTGTCTTTTGCATCCAGATAGAAAACACAAACTGAAAAGGAAAAGAAGCCATGAATTCTCTGGATTTCAACTTTGGCTGGTTTTCACCCAGCGAGAACCTTGTGTACATATGAGGACAAGGGGCCCATTAGCACCCTCATTACCATGCAAATAAGCGTGCCCCTTGGAAGGGACGTGTCCTGAGTGCATCCACAGTTCCCTGGTTTCCTCGCTCTGGGATGAACAGAACTGGGCAGGGAGTCCCCACAACAGCTCCTCTGCACATGCTGGAGCAGCAGAATCTTCTGATGAGCACTGGGAGGCTGCACCTAAGAGGATTTGAGGGGGCTTTTTTAGGGAATGTGTGAAAAATTGAAGAAATCAGCCCTTGCTTTCATATATATGAATATGCAACAACACTTGGAGGGTTTTTGGGCTGGGTTCTGTAACATTTCCTACATAAAAAAGTGAAAGTCAGTTCTTAGTGAGGGACACTTGAAGAGCTCAGGAAATACAGGAGGATGTGTGCAAGGTCCAGAAACAGAGAATGTGAGTAAAAGATCAGGAATAGCAACACAGAGTGATGCACCAGAACTTCAGTCTGTTACCTCAGTGTAAGAGTAATTTTTGGTGATCTGGCCTCAAAAGCATCAAAGCCAGGACAGGGCAACCTCAAAGAACAGGAAGAACAACTTCTGTAGGATCTGTGTCACAATCCAAAAGGGAAACCTGGTCTTGTTTAAAGAGGAGCTTTTGGTATGCGCTCAAAATCAGCCCCTTGGGCTCATCTCCTGGGCATCCAGCTCAACACCCCATGGGGTGAGGGAGGAGGAGATGGTGACACCTACCTTGGGGGCACCCATCAGAATTAATAATAATAATAATAATAATAATAATAATAATAATAATAATAATAATGATGCTGGGGTCTTAACAGTCCACTTGGGGATTTTATTCCTTCCATCATTTTATAAAAGGTCATCCCACATCTTACAAAATCTGAATCTGACAGAGCTGGGTCAGGACAAGGGCTGCATGTCCTGTTGTAACCCTAAATAATTATCTTCAGGACCATCCAGAAATTTGGACAGCTGCAGGTGAGCTCAGGAAAAGCCTGTTTGCACCTTGCAAAGCGACTGAAGTTACAGACTAAACAAGATCTGAAGACTGAACTTCATTTTTTTGGTGATGCGAAAGTCGAGCCAGTAAAGTATGTACTCATGCTTTTTTTTTTTATTATTATTCTGATTAATGTCATTCTGCTCATATTTGGGGAAAACCAGGCAGGTAAAAATCTCTGGAGCCATGGGGATGCTTCCCAAAATTGTGACTCTCTGAGGTGGGTGGCTGTGGGTGCAATCTCCTCTCCACATATCCAAACTCATATCACTTTTTATTTAGATTGTTTGAGGTGCAATCTCCTCTCCACATATCCAAACCCATATTCCATGTTTTTTTAGGTTGTTTGAGCTAGCACAATCTCATAATCTTTCCTTGCCTGCCCTTCTCCACCCTGCCCTCCCCATGACTCACTGGAAGGTGATATCACTTGGATTGTTTGCTGGTCCCAGTGTTCAGCGCTCAAAAAAATACAGCAAAACAAGAAAAAAAAAAAAAAGACAAATGCACCAATGCAAATGGAGCGAGTCCAATCTAAATTCTGGCCCTGGCTCCCAGTGCACAGCCAGAATCCATGAGCAGGCTTAGCTGGCAAGGGCATCTTTGTTCTAAAAGGTCCCTGTTTGCAGCATGTCCTGAATAGTCCATGGCACAGGAACGCTGCAGACACGAGAGCGGGTGGGAAAAACAAAGGGACAAAGTCATGTCCCAGTGCTGTCCCACCATGAAATTTGAAATGCAGGGACTGTTCAACACTGATAAAGGTGTTGCTGTTGCTTGGTGTGGGCTTTGTATCAGGAATGGGCTTGGAAAAAATAGCTTTTGGAGAGCTGGGTCTTACAGGTGTCATCACAGGAGAGGGAAGGTGGAAACTTCCACAGGAGGTGGCAGGTGAACAGCTAAGAAGAGGACATGGTTCATCTCATAGCAGGTTGCTCAGCTGTGGGTGTCCCTGCAAGCAGGAGGTAAAAATTGATCGGCCAAACTCATGGAAAATTAAAAAAAAAAAAAATTTACCAGTGTGCAATGCACTCTGTTCCTGAGTTAGGAAGCTCCAGAAAGCCACAGATAGGATTAGGACAGTGGTGGGGACAGGTGCCCCATCACCCAAACTTCTCCTGGATGCGGCCTCAGAGGTTCAGGAGGGGATTGAGGACTGCCTTGGGGTGGATCAGAGCAGCAAGTCAAGAGAATTGCAGCTGGCAGAGAAAAAGCCCTGGCACAGGAGGTACCACAGCTGCTCACTGTGAGTCCTCCTGGCCACAGAAAGTCAGAGAATCATGGAATGGTTTGGGTTGGGAGGGATCACAAAGCCAATTGCATTCCACACCTTCCACCATCCCAGGCTGCTCCAAGCCCTGTCCAACCTGGCCCTGGGCAACTCCAGGGATCCAGGGGCAGCCACAGCTTCTGTGGGCACCCTGTGCCAGGGCCTCCCCACCCTCATATTCAAAAACCTTTTCCTTATATTCCAACTTAAATCAACCCTCACTCTCTTCCTTCTTTTCTTTCTGACTCTCACAAAGTAAATTAATTAAATCTACTCCAAAGTAACCATGAACTGCCCCTTTCTGCTCAATAACCAGCTTGCATTTCCCTGCCAACTCCTTCCCAGGCCCCCATGATGGGGGGGAAGGATGCAGCTGCCAAGAGAAGGGGCTGGATTTCAGCAAGGATTTCTCCCAGTGAGTGAGATTCTGGGATTCTGACTGGTCTTCCCTGACCTTCTCCTCCCTCCTCCATTAACCACCTCCACTGGGTATTTGTAGGATTATTGGGGTCCCTAGAGGGTTAACACCTCCTTGGTGTGTCCTGGAGTGATGAGGGAGTTCACTGCCCTCCCAGGATGGATCCAAGAGCTGCTTGGCCTGGGGAGGAGGACAGCATGTTCACAGCCACTCAAGCTTTTCCCTGGAGGACGATGGCATTGGGATATCGGGTGGAATTCCTCAGGCCTGTCAGCCCTCCAGCCAGCCCCATAAACAATGTCACAGATAAGCAGCAGCTTCCCAATGAAAGCCCCAATGAGCTGCCTGCGTGTCTCTCTACTGCCTGCGTGTCCAGATTCTGCACCCTGCTCTGGCCCAAAGAGAAGCAGGGAGAAGCCACCACTCCCCTGACCACTGCTGACCTTCTGGGCAGTGCTGTGTCCCTGGTCATGGTTGGAGAGATGCTCCTGGAGAGCCCCTGGCCATGCCAAAGCCCTCCAGGGCAAACCTGGAGTGTGGGGTCCCTGTGGGGTGGGAAGGAAGCTTTGGGTGTGATGGAGATCAGGGAAAATTTTATCTGGAAGTGGTGGGGAGAGTGCAAAGGGATGAGAAACCAGGCTCTGGAAAACATCAGCACTCTCAAGCAGGATCTCAAATGTGAGGTTTGAGTGTGATTTGTGTGTCAGCAAGAGGAGGATAATGCAGCAGAGCCTTGTTCTGGTCACTCACTGTCAAATTCATGGCCCCCAAACCTGTCTCCCAACATTTAGGGGTATGGTCCTAGTGATGTCCCCAAAACTTTCCTCTAAGGTGCTGCATATCAGTAGGACTTCAACCAAAATTGCCCTTTATTCTTCTCAAATACTGGAAATTTTCTCAGAGTAATCCTGGGAACTTGGACCACTGGTGGGAGTAATTGCTGTGAGGATGTTTCTGAGGCAACCAATTTCCTGAAAAGTGAATCACCTAAATGAGTTCAGGTATCTGAACAGGTCCTGGGACTCCTCTTACAGTCAGTGGCTCAGAGGGCAGATTTTGTGGTGAGAGTGCAGTGATCCATCTCATCCTGAGTGCAAGTCACAGGGCAGATGGATCACACCAGGTTTCAGATGGCTGGACTCAGACTCCTGGCTCATGGGCAACCGCATCACAGGCATCCAAGGTTATTCCTGATGAATTTCACCCTGAATATCATCATCATGTGTGGTCTGATCCTCTCTGAGAAGTTGCCAGAGCTTCCCATGCACCAGTTTCTCCCCTGTGCAGGACAGGGCTTTGATCACTGGAAGAATTTCATCGGTGGAAGGTGAAAAGCCACACAGGTTCATCTATGCAGCTCCCTGACAGAAACCTCACAAGTGATCTCAAGGATTGGGAACTGTGCTAACTTGCTTAGCGTGGTCCAGCCAGACGCCTCCAGATGGATTTGGTCCAGGGAACAATTCACTCCAGAGCCCATCCTCAAAAGAACATAAGGAATTAACTTTGCAGCCCCACAGCAGACTCTGCTCCCTTAACCATCTCCAGATGCCCCCCTGGTGCCACATCCCAGGGCATGGAATGCAAAGCTGCTGCTCCTCACTGCAGAGCCAGGCTGGTGGGCACCCACAGAGCACTCCCTGCTCTGCCAGGGATCCTGAACTGGAATTCTGACAGGAATTATGGGGTAGGACCAGGGGGGCACTGCATGGGGCACAAGACAGGCTTCGGGTAAGATCCTATAAAGGTCTTGCTCTGCTCTGCTCTACAGCTCTTGTTCCAGAGGCTCAAGACCACAAATTGGCTTTTTTTTTTCCCTCTTATTTTTTTCTTTTCTTTTTTTTTTTTTTTCCCAGACAGTATAGATGCTCTTGGTTAGTTTGATTCCTGAGCAAGCTGTAGCTAAACTTGTAATTTTCTGGATATAATTGAGAATGTGGTTTTGTGATACTATTATAGACAGGTGAGGGGGCCCAAAGAAGGTTCAATTGTACAATCAGGGAATGGTTTGGGTCGGAAGGGACCTTAAAGATCATTTAAGTTCCACTCCTTGCCATGAGCAGGGACACATCTCACTATCCCAGCTTGCTCCAAGCCCCATCCAGCCTGGCCTTGGACACTTCCAGGAATCCAGGAGCAGCCACAGCTTCTCTGGGCACCCTGTGCCAGGGTATCCCCACCCTCACAGGGAAGAATTTGTTTTAATACCTAACCTAAAAATCTAAACCTACTCTCTTTCAGTGTGAATCCAGCTCCCTTTTCCTGTCACTCCATGATCTTGTAAATAGTCTTTCTGCATCTTTCTCATATTCTCCCTTCAGGTGCTGGAAGGCCATAATTAAACCCACTCCAAAACCTTCTATTTTCCAGATTAAATAATCCAAATTCTCTTTTTTACCATCTTTCTTGGGAGGGCACTGACCCTTCATCTGGGGACTCACAGCTGAAATCATCATCAGCAAACCCCCAGAAGATCATTTCATCCACTGCATCCTCCTTCCAAGGACCTGGATGTCCCATCCCCAAAACTTCCTTGCGCTGCAAGGAATACATCACACTCATGAGGGGTCTCTAAAGAAGAAAATCATGCTTTAAATAAAGGAATAACTCAGGAACTGTGACCTGCTGCTGCAAAGGGGTTGGTACCAAGGTGTGCAAGGAGAAACTACCAGCAGCATGCAGTGGATACCACCAAAAGAAGCCCTGAGTGGTGCATCTTGTCTGACTGGATTTCTCCAAGGTTTTCCATGTGGTTTCCCACAGTCTCCTGGAGAAACTGATGCCCTTTGGCCTGGACAAGTGGTGGGCAGCTGGCTGAGAGGGCACACTCAGGGAGAGGTGGCAAAAAACTTCTTCCCAAACAGGCAACCTCTCACCAGCGGGATCCACATCGCTCCCAACGCTGTTTAATATCCCCATGAGTGACCTGGATGATGGGATCAAGCTTGTCCTGATGAATTTTCCCAATGATACCAAACAGAATGAGGAAATGGACACTTCAGAAGAGAGGGACACCCTGCAGGAAGACCTGCATCAACACAGGCATCGCCAGCAGAGGTGAAGAAGGAATTGTGCCACACTACTCACTGTGCTCAGTTTTGGTCCCCACCAGGCAAAAGAAATGTGGGCAGGCGGGAGAGAGTCCAGAAAGCGGCCAGAGAGATGATCCAAGCACTGGGAAGCTGCCAGGAAAGGCTGAGAGACCTGAGCTTGCTAAATTCTTGATAAAAGAAGGCTGAGGGGGAGGTTTGATCACCGTGTAGCTACAAAGAAAGTGTGACTCCTTTTTTACAAGGAGTCACCTGGAAAAGATGAGTGGTCATGGGTACAAGTCACTCCTGGGGACATTCCCATGGCACACAATTTTTCACCATGACAACAATCAGCCATTGGAATAATCTCACCAGGGAAGTGGTGGATTCCACTTTTAAGGACATGGTGCTGGACCATCTTGTCCAGATTGTGCTTTTGCCAAGAAAAGTTGGACCAGATGGTCCTTCAGGTCCCTTCTGACCTGGTATTCTGTGATTCCATGAGTTTTTCCTGCTTCTTGATTTTTAACAGCTCTTTGGACTCCACTCAGGCAGGACTGGGTGGAGAAAAGGGAGAGAGATTTTGAAACCAGACCTAGGCTTGGATTCTGCAGCCCAAATTCTGTAACAAATCTTTTAAATGGTGAAGGCAATGCTTTTGTGAGAGAATCACAGAATGGTTTGGGTTGGAAAGGACCTTGAACACCACCTAATTCCAAGCCATGCCCTCAAACCAAGCCGCCCATTAACTCACTTCAACACTGCCCTGCCCTGGAATAGCCTTTTTAGCTGCTTGGTTCATCCACCAAGAAGAAGAGACAGATTCAGGACAGAGGTAGTGCTGAATAAAGCATGGTCAACAGGAAGATGGACTTCAAAATTAATCACAAAATTAAAAGGAAGACAAAGATGTAGGTGTTTGACATCTGACTTTTAGTGCAGGCTCCCTTAAAGGTAATATTTTTGCAATGTTCCTTGTGCTTGGGAAAGATGTATGTGTGTCCAACTGCCTGTTCCTTGATTCACAAATAATAGCCTGACTCCAGCCCCAGAGGGGACTTTAAAACAAATCTTAGAATCATGAGACTCAGCAAAAGGACATAAATAAAATTAGGAAAAAAAAAAAAAAGGCCGAGATTGACCAGTCTGGCAAATCCAAAGGGAGATATCAGGAAGGTTCTTATTTACCAGATGCAAATGAAGAAAAAAAAATGTCTCCTGAGAGAAGGAAAAAGTCAGGGCAACCGAGCTGCATGTCAAGAGCTCTTGTCCTGCTGTCTGAGCAGGAAGGAGACTGGAATCCATGTGCTGATGTTGGAGTGAGCATTGCTGAGATCCGTGCTGGGATGGTTCACCAGAGGAAACACACTGGGGCAGCCTTTAAAAAGAGAATTTCCATCTGGCTCAGGATCTGAATGAACACAAAGGCCTTGTGGGGTTGCTAAGCTCCCTCCAGGGCACTGCAGGGTTTGCTCAAAGAGGAGCATTCCCGGGGCTCTCCGTTCTCCAAACTGGAGCACCCTGAGCTTGTGCAGTGCCTCAGCCTGGGAATCTCTTCCCTGAGCACACCTTGGGAAGCACAGCCAGGATGACCAGCCCTTGGGGAAGGGAAGCATTTCCAGACAGGCTGACTTGCTGCCATCTCAGCAGGAATAAACCACAGGCAGAATGTCTCATGGGCAAAAATCCAACCATTGGCATTGATTTCACACGGGCAGTGATAAGATGAGGAGAAATGTTCTGGAACTCAAAGAGGAGGGATTTAGATGAGTTACCAGGAAGAAATTCTTTGCTCAGAAGTTGGGAAGGCTTTGAAACCACTTGCTCAGAGAAGCTGTGGTTGCTCCTGCATCCCTGGCAGTGTCCAAGGCCAGGTTGGACAGGGCTTGGAGCAACCTGGGATAGTGGAAAGTGTTCTTGCCCATGGCCAGGACTAGAATGAGATCTTTAAGGTCCCTTCAAACCAAATCCATTCCATGATTCTATGACAAACTGATAATCCTCAAAATTTTTGCTCCCTTATCCTCTGGTTTTCCAGAAACCATTTACCAAGCCTTCATGAACTATCAAGATCTGGAGATCATGACTTGGGAATTTCTGTTCCAGACTACTCCTTGCCTTTATTGACAGCGGTACTTGGTGGTGAGCCCTCCAGCTGCCTCCTGCTGTGCAACTCCTTTAAACACCTTCCTAAACTTCCCTTTGCAAGGAACTCTTGTTCTTTGGCGGCTTCTGCAAACAAGTCTGGCTTCCAGTCATCTCCAAGATAAAATCACCCTTTTCTATCAAGCTGCCTCCTCCACCCTGCTCAGAAATATTGGGAATGTGCATTTTTTCCCAAATGAAAAGGTAAGCTTGGGAAATCCTATAGAAGAGGAATGGAAGGGAATGATTCTCAAGCAGGCCATCCAAGCCTTGGAAAAACCACTGTGTTTGCTGGGTCGGGCCCAGGACTACTTTTTGTTTTTCCAACTCAGAAGTTCTTTTCTCTGCACTTGGTTTTCTAAGAATGTGAACTCACCCGCCCCGTCCTGTTTACAAGCTCGTAAATATGTAGATCAGATTTGGCTGCAGGGAAGGCCTTGGAAGGGCTGAATCCTGCTGGGAACACATGGCATTCCATGTACAGCGAGGCCAGATCTGCGCTGCACAGAGGAAAAAGGCAATTTTTCATGGGACCAACAAAGGCAATTTTTCATTGGGACCAACCCAACTCAGGGAAAAAAAATTGTACCCAGAGCAAAATGCGTGAGTTCAGTTTGAAGCTCAGGATGAGCAGAACTCACCTGGGGTGGGTGAGCGTTGCCCAGACCCCACCACAGGTGACACCACTGGTCTGGAAGGATCCCACAGTGGTCACTGGTGGCTGGGAATTCTGGGGAGAACTGGCCAGCTTTGGGATGTCAGCACTGGGAAAACATTGAGGGGAAGTGTGGGAGCTTCCTCGGCGCGTTTCCACAGTGCCAGCCCCAAGGGCTTTTCTGTTTGTATCAGAGCTGGGCAGACAGGACGTCACTGGCCGTGGAGCCTGGCACTGCAGCCCGTGTCCCCTCCCAGCACTGCCAGCCCTGATGGATGCTGGACAGCATCCTCCAGAGAGCCGCACCGCCGGGGCCGTGGCGTCACGGAGGAAAGGGTGGGGGGACGAAGAAAAGGATGGGGGAGGTGAATATTTTCAGCTCTGGTGAAAAATTGTAACTGGTTTCGCAGGCTCAGGAGGGGTTATTCAAGAGCAGCCAGCCAGCTTCTCATTTGTTTTCAGGCTTGGAGGGGAAAATCCTCCAACGCCTGCCCTGTTTCCGCACTCGGCTCTGAGGCACAGCCCCTTTGGCTTTGGCTTGCATGGAAAAATCCACGGTTTCTCATCGCTCACTTTCTCTTTCTTTATGTTTTTTCCTGCGATAAGAAGGGAAACTTAAAACCCCAAACTGTATTTCCGTCCTTTCCCCCAACCTGGAAACATTCAGGGGAGATAGTGAAGAGTTGCTCTGTCTCTCCCCAGCCCTGAGAGCCATTTTTCAGCTGATATGGAGCACTTCAAAAAGAGACATTTTCCCCCCTCTCTCAGAAAACAATGGGTCAGTGGAACCGAGCTCCAAAAATATATCAGGAGTGGTGAGATAACAACATCCTCATCACTCCCAACAGTTCCTGAAGCCTTTAACTTGGAGGGATAAATTCTCCTGTTGAATGCTGCATTGATTGCCTGTGAAGGACCCCTCTTACTCTGTCCCTTCCCTCATCTCCACAGGGAAGGTCACGTCTGTCTGATGTGACCACAGAACTGTGGAATGGTTTGGGTTGGAAGGGACCTTAAAAATCACCTCATTCCAACCCCTGCTGCCACCACTAGAGCAGGTTGCTCTTCTCTGGTTTTTCAGCAGTGATGCACTTAAAGCCATGTATTTTGACACAAGAGGCAAAAATTGGCTGCCTGGTTGTCTTTTATCCATAGAGTTGAGCCATGGGCAAGCACAGATCACGTTCTGGGAAGGACCATTAAAAGTGGGAGCAGACCAACCATCACATCATGGTGGTTTTGTTTAAGCTTTACAGCCACAGAGAGTTTTCAGGAGGTATTTCAGGAGAGGGAATGCAAAAAACAGGCTGCATTTTCCTGGTTTAAATGCCTGCACAGGGCAGTGGGATCTCTGCTGAGGAGAGCTGAGTGTCTCAAAGTGTCTCATTATGGTAATGAGGCTCCCTCTCCACTGACATGCTTCCTGCTCCATCTCATCCCTACCCCTATTTATTTTTTAATTTCTGAACCTGAAGGGAAAGGATGGAGATTTGCATTCCATTTTCGTGGCACTTTGAGTACCTCCCAGGAGATTCTGTCTGCCTCTCTTCCACCTTTTCAGTGGATAAACAAGTCTCTTCCTTCCATGCTCTTCACTCACTGCTGAGAAACATCAGACGTGGCACATGGGGTCCTCTCCCCGCCTTGATTCCTAATTAGCTCTTGGATATGCTAATTTTGCATGTTTACTTCTCATTTCAGGGACTCTAGGTAGGCTTCCAAACCCTCCTTGAGAAAGTGCTGCTTTTGTGGGCACCCCTTATCAAGAAAGGAATCATCCCAGGGAATTATTATCCTTTCTTTTTTCCATCATCACCAACTAGTTCCTGACTTGCCACCTCCCTCTTAAGAGACTTTGATGGGTTTTTATTTAAAGGGAAAAAAATAACTTCATATCAAACTGGCTCTGCTTGGGCACTTCCACCAGCAGTGCTGTCTAAAATCTGGGGAGATTCTGGGGGACACTGGCGAGGCTGTGGGGGTCTCAGTGGGTCCCCAGGGTGTCTTGGTCAGAAGATTTTTGACCAGAGTTGTTCAGTCCTGTGTTTGTGTGATGATTTTAAGGCTGGGTAAGGAGACTGTGCTCTTGCTGTGAGGCAGGACTGAGTGTGCCTTCAATGCAGATCCTCTACAAATTGCCTCCAGATATCCAAAGTGCTGAAAAGAGCAAAATTCCCTGGCAGCTGGAGCCATCTGTCTCAGACAACACCAATGACCTGCTTCTTCAATCTTATCAACCTGTTTGTAATTAAATATCCTGTGCTACTGTGTGAAGCCGGGCCGTGTGACGATCCCTCACATGAAGGTTGTGGCACAGATTTTAAAGGTAGCTACACACTGAACTCTCATTAAACCCATGAGAATTAAGCATGAAAATATCTTGTGAACGTGAGAGCTCCCAGCATCAACCCCAGTGCTGCATATATTAGCAATAATGTCAGTTGTGGATCAGTATTTGTGCTCACCCCGAACAGTGGCACGTGGGAATATTTTGGTGAGATGATTCATTGGAGGAATGTTTTCCCTTCCAGGAACAGGCTGATGACTTGCTCTCACAGTCACCTCCCTCACAGAATGGCTGTCAGGGCTGCTGGCAAAAAGACAGGTGTGATTCACCTAGGAGCAACATGTCACAGGGAATTTATAATAATAACTCACACTCACATCTTAAAAAAAGCCAAGAACAGGAGCAGGTGAAGCAGCCCAAGAAAGGCTGAAAAGTGGAGGTTACTCATATGGAAAATCACGTCCCTTTTCTGTGCCCACAGAGCAGAAAAGAAGCCAAGGAGGCAGAAAATGCTCTGAGGAGCTCTATGAGGCAACACAAAGGTCTGGAAAACTCAACTTAAACCATGAGATTAAAGGGTCTTGATGTATTTGCATTATCCAGGAGAAACTGAAGTGATTTGCTCACACTTCGTGGTGAAATAGAGGAGAAGCTGTTTCTGGCAGCAAGCATATCTTTAATCTTGGCCAAGAGTGGTAGAAAAATTTAATGGCTTGAAGTTCTAGCTAGATAAATTTACTCTGGGAAGAAAGCAGCCATTTGTAATAGCAAGGATATAAAACAATTGGGAAAAGCATAATTGGAGGCAGGGATTCTCCATTATTTGCAGTCCTGAGTAAATTCTGAGCATTTCTTCAGGGAGAAAACTTTTCTTTGAGTTATGGGGGAGTTGATGAAATTATTGAATGAGGTGCTTAGGGCTGCAGGTGCCTGTGAATCACTGCAGACAGCCAGAGCAGTCCCTTCAAACCTTGAAACTCCATCCCAAAACGTGGTGGGTCTTGAATATAAAAGAGTTGTAAGAATTATCCCAACACAGAGAGAACTTCAGACATGATAAGGCCAAGAACTATTCAAGAAACTGCTTGTGTGCTCCAGGAACTGCTTTAATTAGGAATAGCAGTGACCTTTATTCCCTGCTGTAAGGTCTCTCCGCACGTGTGGTGCGATGTCTGCATTTCTGTGCGTTTCATTCTGCTGGGAGGCGCTGACAGTGAGTCAAGCACCCGTGTCAGGGGCTTTAATTTGAGCATAATGAAGGTTTTGCTTGTTGGGGATCATGTCAGCATTTAATTAATGACGATGAACTACACTGTTGATATTTGAGAGCAGTTTGCCTCTCCGTGCTCTCATGCCCAGAGCTAATTTCCTTTGGTGCGCCAATAATTACCCAGAGCAAACAAAACTGGGAAGAAATGAGCACTGCAGAGGCCTTTCTGGGTCCTTTCCCTCCAAAAAAGCTGCTGCCACTTGCTGACACAGATGTCAAGGTCTGCAAGGACCTTGTGAATGCCATGAGCAGAGCACTGAGCCACTTTGAGTGATCATTCAGGTCCCAGCAACGTCAAAGCTCTGTTTTTTTTGTGCTGCTGAGGAAATCAATGTGTGGCATTCAGGGTAGATTGGATATATGGAAGAAATTCTTCTCTGTGAGGTCCTGGCATAGGGCGCCCAGAGAAGCTGTGGCTGTCCCTGGATCCCTGGGAGTGTCCAAGGCCAGGTTGGACAGGGCTTGGAGCAACTTGGGATTGTGGAAGGTGTCCCTGCCCATGGCAGGGGTGACACTGGATGATGTTTGAGGTCCTTTCCAACACAAACCATTCTGTGGTGATTCTGTGAGATGCTAAAATTGCTCTGCAGCTCTGTGAGGAGCAGCCTGGGCTGTCCTTGTGGATATCTGACTGCTGATAGTGCCTTGTTTTTGTGGGACACACAGCCCACCTGGGAGTGGTTCTAAGGATTCCCCAAGGAGCTGGAAAAGTAGAATTATTAATGGAAAATGTAATGAAAAAGTAGTTTCATGAAAAATGCCTTTCTTCTGATCTGTGAGTTTCCACCTCTCAGTCCAGCAGAATATGGATAACCAAGATCAAGAGAAATAAAAACTCTCAAACAAACAAAAGGCTCATTATAAATAAACATTTCCTTTCTCCTTCTTGCACCTAATGCTTTCTCTGGGGACACTGTTGGAAGATTCCCATAAAAATATTCCCTTTTCCCTGTCAGGACAAGCAAACAGCACCTGCCAGTGACTCTCTCCTGTGCTTTCCTGCCTGTGGTGACATCTCACTCTTGCTGCAAGGTGCTGAGGGAAATCCTTGAGGGATGGTTCTTGCAAAACCTGGCTGCTCTCCTTGGTCAGGCTGGAGAGCTGGAGCTGCTCCACTTTCCAAAATAAAATTAATATCCAGAAAATAATAAAATACAAATATATCTCTGATGAATTGGCCAGGGTGCCAATTATGGGATGTAGAAGAGATGGGCTGAAAGCCTGAATGTGAAGGTGGAAAAGCAGTCCCACAGAGGGAAGCAAGTCAGCACAAGGCTGGGAGAGCAAGAGCTGACTCTTTTTCAGGAAATATCTTCACAAGCACTGCAGGCCAACAAACACACACATTGCTCAGTGCCAGCTCCCCAGCTGGAGCTGCAGTGCCAGACTCATCCTGGATGGCTGGAGAGGGGAAACACGAGGCTGTGAGGAATCACACACAGACTGCAGAGCTGGGCAGCCAGCTGCAGCTCTGAGGGGCTTTGTAAAGCCTGGCTTGGCCATGTGTCCACCATAGCTGGGGAATACCTTGATAAATGCAGTTTATTCCCAGTGTGTCTGGATGTTGGGCTAAGCCTGATGACACACAGAGCAACCTTCTCCCATCTGTCTCTAGAGGAGGGGACACAAGTCCCCTGATCCCAGCTCTTCTTGCCCATGCCAATGGATGCCATTCCCAATTATTTATCAGGCCACAGAGCATCAGTGGGATGCTGTGGCCCAAGGTAGCTAGGAGCAGGGCAGTAATTACTGCTTGCAGCCACACAACTCTTCTGCTGTTTAAAAAAAACCATTTATTTTCCAATTGAACCAAGCTCTTAGAACCTTGATGCACCTCTTTGCTGGTTGGGGTGAAGAAAAAGGTGTCTGAGCTCCTGTTCCTGTGTATGGGCCCCAAATCAGAGAGTATTCCAGGCTTGGCACGTCTGCCTTTAACCTTGGCTATCTGGAGGGGATGTTTTCCCTTGCACCCGAGTGCTTTTGGATCCTCCTGTGACACTTGGAAGGCCCAAATCACTCCACTCCACAGATGAATTTTCCATGAACATGGGGCTTTTTAGTTCCAAAGTGCTCACAGCCATGGGGCTGCCCAATGAGAAATTTCTAGGTGGATTTTTTTTCTACTATCCTCCCATCCTGAAGGCTCAGATTAACTGAGCTGTGCTTGCCCATGTCTGATAACATCTTTAATATCTCTTAAAAGTAGTTAAAAAATATCAATACCCTGCCTAATACCATGAAGTCCATGACTGAGCAGAAAAGGAGGAGCTCCTTGCCAGGCATGAAATTGAGCCTGGAGTGATCCTGGGTCCGAATAAAATCTCTTTTGGAAAGAAAAGCTGCAAGTTGTTGAGCAAACGTGTCTTTATCCATGCATAGGGAAAAATATGGACAAATGAAAGGACTGGCATGTCAGTCCTGACCTGGTAAAGAAATGGGAACATTGCCATTTAAAACAGGGAGAAACTCCAGGGATCCCAGTCACATTTTTAGACAGTTGGAAGGGTGAGGGTGTGTGCTGTGTGTACAGGAATCTGGGATAAAGAAAGTTGCTTACGGGACTGGGGCAATGGGGCTGTTGGGAAAGAGGAGGCAGTAAAGGCTGAAGTATTAATCAGGAATTGGATTTTGGGTGAATTTATGTCCCACACTTCATACTTGCACTGCTGGTGGGTGGAAAAGCTTTTCCCTCAGTGATAACCTGGACAGAACTGGTTTGCAGTGATGCAGTTCTGCCTGGATTACACAAAGCAGCAAAAGCAGATTTCTACGCTGGAATCAGTTTCGTGACACCAGGACAGCCAGAAATTCCCATGAAAAGGAAATACTCCACCACATGCTCATTTTATAGATCTATTTCCTCTGACCTGAGGTCAAGGGAGAGACAAGATCATCTTTTAAGACAATTCCCATCCCCAACCATCTACAATTTCACACAGTCTGTAGCCCAAATTGCCCTAATTTTATGTGGCAAGAAGGAATTGTTAAGACTTGGTTCTTATGCAGAATGTGTCAATCCATGCTCAGGAATAGAGCCACCTGGAAATCCAGATGCTTGGTTTGGGGGGAATTTCAGTGTTTGATATTTCTTCCCTTACAAAAAAACCCCCCAAAGGCAATAAAAAAAATTAATGAAAATTTCTGAGAAACTGTGAATTAAAAAAAAAAAAAAATCATTTCATAGAACCTCCAGTGCACACTGTGGTCTAAAAGGGATTCCTGGGAATCTGACAACTACAGCTGGCATGGAAACACTTGTTAATCCATGGAGACAACCCTGGCAACAGTCAACCACCACTGGATGGATCTGCACTGTGGGACAGCCTCCTCTCTCCTCTTTCCCAAACTTCCACACCCACAGGGTGCAGAAAACGCAAAGCCCTTGGCTAACTCCATTCCCTGGGCTTTCCCTGGGCTGAGCCACAGAGGAGTTCAGGCAATGGAAACGCTGCAATCCTTGGAATTCACGAATCTGGCTCTCTGGAGCGTCCTAAAGTCCTCCAAATTAACATACTTGTAGCAGGAAAGCCTCGAAGCACAAGAAAATCCCTTCTGGAGCCAGGATGCTCAGGGCTTCCAGGTTACTGGCGTTGATCCAGGAGTCATTCCCGGGTTAGCCCGGAGCTGCCAAGGTTTCACTCTGATGGCTGCATGGTAAGAAAGCCACGGAAACTTGGCATGGGAGGGCTGCCCTGGAGCTACGAGGAGTGATTGAAGTGGAGGCTGCTGAACCTGGGACGTTTCCGCTCCGTTTTCCAACCGGCATTTCCCAACGGAATCCTCCTTCTCTGGCCAGAATCCCGAGCAGCCACTCAGGAACCTCGTAAATCCTGCACAAATGTTCCACTCACTTTGGGCCACCGCACCCAGGAGAGTGGCAAGTGCCCTGCAGATGTGCAGGAGGCTGAGTCCTTGCCCCAAATATTACAACAGGAAGATCAAACGTGATCTGTTTGCATTTATTGCTGACCCTGGATTGACACTGGGGAGCACTGGACCTTCTGGAATAACTCATCAATGAAGGAGAAAAGGAGAGGTTGCACAGATGGATCTGTTCTCCATTCCCACTTTAACCTCTGCTTAATGGTCTACTTTGCTTTTTCCTAGCTCCTTCCTCACACATATAACGCATCATTTCCCAGCAATTTAATGCAAGAGACGCAATCAATCACCTGCAGGCAGCCAAACTGCCAGTTTTGGATCTGGAACAGCCATTTGCAGGGTTTGAAAATGCAAATAGAGGCAGTTTTGAGCTTTGCAGCAGCGTGGATGCCACCAGACATTTCAGCCCCGCTCTCCTGGCTGCTGGAAAAGCCAACACTTCCCTCCCCAACCGTGCTGGATGGGGCACCAAGTTGGCTGCTGATTTGGAAGAACAGAAATGCTGCAAGCAATGGCAAATTGAGTCTCTGATTCTTTTGGTCTCTGATGAGAATGGAGGACAAAATGCGTCTGCTCAGACAATTTTGCCTTCTGTCAGAAGAAAGTTCTTCCAGTTAAGAAGGTCAAATCATGCTCAAATGGACACTTCCAGGGATGGGGCAGCCACAGCTTCTCTGGGCCACCTGTGCCAGGGTCTCACCACCCTCACTGGAAAAAAAGTTGCCCTTAAATGCAATCTCAGCCTCCTCTCCTTTAGTTTAAAACTGTGGCCCCTTTTCCTGGTAAAAAAACCTCTCTCCATCTTTCTTAAAAGCCTCCTTTAGGCCCTGCAAGGGGCTCTGAGCTCTCCCTGGAGCCTTCCCTTCTCCAGGTGAGCACCCCCAGCTCTCCCAGCCTGGCTCCAGAGCAGAGGGGCTCCAGCCCTTGCAGCATCTCCGTGGCCTCCTCTGGACTCTCTCTAGCAGCTCCACATGCTTCTGATGTTGGAGCCCAGAGTTGGAAGCAGCTCTGCAGGTGGGGTCTCACCTGAGTACGGCAGAGGGGCAGAATCCTCCCTTTCCTGCTGCCCAAACTGTGGGATCAGCCCAGGATGCCATTGGATTTCCCAGCTGTGGACATACAGTGCTGGGTCATGTCCAGTTGTCCACCCACCAGCACCCCCAGAGCTGCTCTCCCTTCATCCCCCAGCCTGTACTGACATCCTGCCCTGCCCTTGCACTGGGTTATGTAAACAAGATGAAGAAGCTGGGTGACATAAAATATTCCCCTGGGTGACAAATCAACCCAGAGTCCACAGATGGACTCTGCCCTCAGGGGAGGAAGAGGGGCTGGACCAGCTGGGAGATTTCTCCCTGGAGGAGACCCTGGGGTGAAGGTGGTCTGTGCCCTCCTCACAGCCTGCAACATCCACGATCCTTTGTTCATTCCTTTCGACCTCCCTTGGTTCCCTCAGAGCTCTCCTTGTGGAATAAAGAGGCCTGCTATCAATTAGGCCTGTGAGACAGCTGGTTGTAATCTCCTCTTTGATGTCCTGGCACTGAGAAATCCCTGGATGCTCCCACTGAGAGAGAGAGGAAACAGCCCAAGTTTCGGGCTGGCCCCACAGACTGTCAGGGCTGCCTTGGTCCTCGGCCTGGGAATCTCCCAGGTCATGAACCTGCCCTTGCTCCTGCTCTCCTGGCACAGCTCTGGCCAACTCCAGGATGTTTGGGTGATACCATCCATGCCCAGAGCACCAGAGAGGGATTTGGAGATACCACCAGGAGGGATTTGTCCCTGTGCCTGATCCTGACCTGATGCCATAAATTTATTGGTTGCCTCTTCCATTCAAAGATTGGAGGAGACAAAAACAAATTTTCATGAGGACAAAACTCATCAAATTATTTTTGCCAAAGCAGATGAGAGAGAAAGAAAGAATTTGGAAAACAAAGGCGAAGTTTCAATAATGAAACTTTCCTGAGCAAAACTTTTCTTTTGGGGTAGGGAGGAACGCACATGTCAAAGTACTTTACATTAAAATTTGCTTACATTTAAGTTCACAAATTAAACCAAACCTAATCAAAACTCAAGAGGAATTAGGACATTATGGGTCATTTTGAAAAAGAGAGTTTAATTTTCTTTTGGCCCAACTCTTCCCTCACTAAATTCTAAATCTGTTGATAAAGAACCATTATCAGCCTTCTGGATCTCCCCTGGGTGATTCCACAGCTTCATTATCCAGCTTCTCATTGAAAACATGCACATTTTAATGCTTGATATTCTCCTGTGCATCTGCTGTGGAGCTCTTGTGGTAGCCCCACAACCTAATGGTGCCCAGAGGTCAACGATTTGTGAGTTAAACTCAGAAAAAACAAGGCAGTGAAGTCTTTGGAGTGAGGAATCACCATTTTACAACAGGAATTCCAGCTCCTATACACATGTTCCTGGATGCAACTGCGGCCCAAACAGATTTTATGAGTAGGAATAACAAATAACGAATTGTTCCCAAATGATCACATTCTTGCATTCTCTGTTGTTTTGCTGTTTGTTTGGGTTGGGGTTTGTTTTTTTTTTTCTGTTTGTTAATGGCAATAAACAGCTCAATTTGCTTTTCATTTGTGGGCCTTTTCTGAGTGGTTTTGAGGACATTCCCAAATTTAATGGAAACATCTGTCTGGTGGGATGGGTTTTACTCCGTGCCAGTATTTGGGGGAATGGATGGCTTAGCACTGATGTCAGCCTTGGTGGTTTCTGCTGAATTTTCAGGGCCCAAGCTCCAGTTTACCTGTCAAAACCTGCCACGGTGTTTCTGTTTCCTGCAGGGAATGGATTGGAGCAACCAGGATAACCAAGGAGAGGATGAAAACAAAGGAAAACTTGCTAGTGCTGAAACTTTTCTGCATGACCAGCAGAACTGAGACAAAAAAAAGACATTCAGTGTGGGTTGGAGAGCAACAGACACTCAAGGAGGAAGGATTTCACCTTGAGAAGGAAGAAAACAATCTCTGGGTACAAAGATCTCTACAGGCACCAGGGTGACAACAGTGGTGAACCCAATGCAGACACCTAAATTCAGTCCTGCTTTGCAGAGCCCTTAAAAGTGCCCACAGCATTGCCTGGGTGCCTGCCAGACCCTGAAAAGGGTTTCCTCAGTCCCTCTGTCACTTCACAAGCAAAGTGATTTCTCATGGACTCTGACATGTGTGTGGTAGAGCTGCCTCCTTGATGATGCAGTTTGGAATAAAATAAAAGTTCTTTAGTCCTCTATGAACCTGAAATGCAGTCACTCCTGGGCTGGAGAAGGAGAAGAGTGAGAGGATGGTGTTTGGAAGGGTCAAGAAATAAATAGCGAGATAAAAAACTGGACTTTTCCGGACCATTTTCCTGAGGTGGCTGACCCAGTCCCCATGGTGACCATCAGGCAGTGCTGGAGAGGGAGGATGAATCACATCTGGCATTTCTTCATCCACATTTCAGCACTGACAGATGGTGACCCCTGGGCTTTGAGGTGTGACCCCCTCCAGTGACCTGGGGAGATGTTTCCAGCTGAGTTTGGAAGGAGGGTTCTTTGGAAAGTCCCTCATGGAACAGAACAGCAGTGAAAAAGATGGGCTTGTGAAATGAAACCTGTGGTACAACCCCGAGCATGAGCTTGGGCAGGGCAGGGAGCAACCGTTTGTTTTTTGAACATTTTTCCTTGGAGATCTCTGTGGCATGACCCAGAATTGTCCAGACCCAGAATTGTCCAGACCCAGAATTGTCCAAACCCAGAATTGTCCAGACCCAGAATTGTCCAAACCCAGAATTGTCCAAACCCAGTGCCAGCTCCACAGGCAGAGCACCAAAGCTGCATGGCCTGGACAGAGCAATCACAGGGGACATCCACCAACACAGTCCAGGTGGTTCTCCTCTCCATCTGTTGTCCAGGTGGGAAGTGTGATCTGCCAGGAGCATTGCTAACAGGGACATCAGGGTTATTACCACACAGAACTGCTTGTCCAGACACTCATTTTTCTGGTGTATCTTCAAAAGTTTGAGTGTAAAGCACGAGGCTGATCTCCCAAAGCACCCAAACCACCAGTGATCTAAACGGGAGTAAATCCAGATGGATCAGTGGGGGAAAATATGGATGGTGAAGGCAGAAGCAATTAATTAGGTGGGATGGATTAAAAAAAAGGCTACAGGGGGAGAAGACCTCCAAGAAGCTGTTTGCCAGAAGGGTGAAATCCAAGGGAAGAATCTAATTACTTAAGGAAGATGACATGGACACAAAACTAATGAATTTGCAAGGAGACACGGATATGTTCCCACTGCAAACAATAAAATTTCCAAGAACTGGATGCAGTAAGATCCAGAATGGCCTCTCCCAAGGCACAGCACAAGTTCAGGGTCTGAGACACACATGAAGCCCAAGTGATTTTGGATGAGATCACTGATCCATGAATAATCCAACTGATTTGGAATGGGATCACAGCTGATCCAAGGGGATCAGCAGTGGCACTCAATCCTTTCTCCAAATGTGACAACTGCCTGTGGTATTTGCCACCAGAGCCACAGAGGGGCACAGGCAGGAGGAGAACCAGGAAAAGGGAGAAGAAGATGAAGATCTACAAAGGAAGAAGGCACCTGAGGGGCTGCCAGTGCACTTGGTGGGGTGGCAGACGTGATCACATTTCTGCAATGTTGCTCTCCACTGGCTGATCTGAATTCTGCTGTGACTCACCCAGTTCTGCTCTGAGCAGTAAATGCTTGGTGTTTTGGAGCAAATTATTTTTGTTCCATACATCAGGCTGTTAATTTAATCACCTGTGGTTTCTCTGAGTGCATGCTGAGGGGTGTGCAGCGAGAGTACACAGAGAAGGAACAGACCTTTTCCAGCTGAATGTGTGGAATTCATCCTGACAGGCTGATGGCCCCATTTAATGCAAACACTCTCCACTCAGCCCCCTTCCCTCCCTGCCTCTGACTCAAGCAGCCACAGACACTGGGAAAGTTCTGTTTTGAATGTAAATACTTTCCCTTGCCCTGTCCTTGCAGCAGGAAAATGAAACCGCCCACGTCCTCATTCCCCTGACTTTTGGGGGAAGTTCATGGATCCTTCCTGCAGGAGAGCAGCAGCCATGCTGCCCACTGGGGTCATTAAAGGATGCTAATGAATCCAAGGAAGAGTCTGAGCATCACATGTATTACAAACCCATGGAATTGTAGAATGGTTTGGGTTGGAGGCACCTGAAGATCTTCCAGGTCCAACCCCCTGCCACGGACAGGGTCACCTCCCATGTTTCTCTAAGCCCCATCCAACCTGGCCTTGTGTGTTTCTGGTTCTCACATCTCAGCATTAGCAGGTGGGCAAAGACCTAAAGCTGAGATGGGAGAAGCTCTGTGTGCACCACCACCCTGCCCAACACCTTACTGTCACTGCCTGTCCTAAATGGAGAGGCCAAACTGGCAGACAAATCCATGGTTTCCATCTATTAAGAAAGTCAGTGGGGTCCTACTTGCCTGGAGCACCAGGCCAAGTGATGGAGACTACAGAAGAAACAGTCAGGTCAGACCAATGAAACCACACAAATGACTTTTCTTCTTTATCTGCCCATCAGCAAAGATTAAGCCCTTCCTTCAGAGACTTTTGTATATTTTTCCTACTATTGCTGCACTGAAGCAAAGGTGTGCCCTTCAAAGCTTGGCAGTGATGTGAAGGAAGCCAGGCTGGCTCCTCTCAGGCCATCTGGGCAGGCAGCAGTGACCCCTTTATTTCAATTTGCAGGACACAGCTTTAGAATCTGCGTGTGGAAAGGTGCATCTGAGGGAAAGGTGTTGGCATGCCAAGGTGCCAAGCTCCAGGGCACATCCTGAACTCCAGTTTATGGGATGGAGAATGAAATGTCAGTGTGGGGAGGTGACTGGATGTATTTCACATGAGGGTGTCTGGTTTTCTTTTTGATTTCTTGGGAAAGCAATCCAGGTCATCTGACACTGATGTTGCCTCAGTGTCTTGCACCACTGGAGATAAATGCCCTGGGATGTCCCTCCTGGACTCTGGATGTCCTTCCAGAAGAGCATAGAGCTCCTCTAGGTCCTGTTTTGCAACCCAAACCTCACGTGGTTTCCTCATCCACTTTCGGGATTGCACTGGGTGTACTTTAGGGAAGTAAATTGCAATCTAAACCTGGTGAGCAATCAAGGCTCTGTAGGCATGGGCAATAATGGGAGGTGAGACACCCACCTGCTCATGGACAACTCTCCACAGAAATCCTCACCTGTGAGTCTTGTCCCAATTCTTTCGTCTACCTGCACACCAGAAATAATTACATTTCTTGATATGAGCCATGGTGAGAAGGGAAGCACTGACTAAGGAGGTGTTCAGGGAAGGGAGGGTGGTGGCGAGGGAGGTGGTGAGATGCAATGGGAATTTTTCCCTTCCCCTTTTTGGCTTTCCCAGGAGAGCAGAGGCTCTCTGCCTGTGTCTGCACCACTATTCCCTGCTCCTTTGCCTAAATACTGGCAAAACTGCACTCTGCCTGCCTGCAGATACTACAGGGTGCTCTCCTGACTCCCACATCCATCTGGATCCACCAGTTTGAGCTGCTCCAGTCTAGAAATAGCACCACTGTTTGTACAGCCCCTGACACAGACAAGGCTGAAGCAGGTGACTAATGGGCTTGTGCATCATGAAGGATCTTGGACAGATCAGTCTGCAAAGAGCCCAGGAGTGCTGCAACTGTGTGGTGTCACTGGAAGGGAAGCACAGGATGATTTAATCCCAAGTAATCCAGTTTTTGCAAGGCAGAAGAAAGGAAGAGATGCAATATTTGGAAAATGCTGCTCTTTGCTCCTTCTTTATCTTTCTCATTACTGAGAAGGTGGGGAGGCCCTGGCACAAGGTGTCCAGAGAAGCTGTGGCTGCCCCTGGGTCCCTGGAAGTGTCCAAGGCCAGGTTGGACAGGGCTTGGAGCAGCCTGGGACAGTGGAAGATGTCCCTGCCCATGGCAAAGGGTTGGAATTGGATGGTGTTTGGGATCCAACCCGAACAATTCTGTGACTCTGTGGTAATTTCTGAGTGAGGAATACACAGAAAACAAACCCTGTGGAGTCAAGTCACTCTGCTTCGTTTCCCCAAATCCCCACAAGCCCGTGGCTGGCTGCCAGCTGGGCTTCACACCACATCCTCACAGCCTTCCAGAGAATTCCTATGGAAAGGACCCTGGGAACAGAGAGAGCCCATGGCTGGAAAACTTTTCTGGTGCAGTTTGGCAAGTGTCTCTGAGAGAACTTGGCTTCGAAAGGGCTGAGATTCAAGAGCTGGAAGCTGCTCTGAACCCAAGTCCTCTGCTCTCTGTGCCAAACCAGCACAAGGTTTAAATAGCTGGTGGTGGCACCACTGCTGAGTTTTGTGTGTGCCCCATGCCTTTCCAAATGGAATTTCTGAGAACACAACCAGGGGGGAATACAGGGGTCAGGTCCCCTGGCTGGCACTCAGGTGAGAGGGCAAGAAATAACCCCATTGCCAGCTTCATCTGGTGACCTGGGGGCTCAAAGCTGAGCCCTGGATTTTGGGGGCAGTGCCCTCCATGATCCCTGTCATTACTCATGAGCTGCTTCTCAGTGATTTGTGGAGCTGCTCTGAGGAAACTGGAGCTGGAGAACTGCCAGGGATGAGATGTGACACAAACCCACTGTGCTGGTGACATCCTCCCCTCAGCAACGCCTGGCTCCACACCCTCCTCCTGCTGCAGGGGAGATTCCTGTCCCTTTCCTGGTCCTGCTGCCCTAAACCCCTTTTTGCCTCATTGCCACTAAGATACCCCCACTCCTCACTGTCTTTATGCTACAAACCATCAGTTTTAGGCTTGGGATTTGATTTTCTGTAATTCTAAATGAGTTTCTTTTTTATCTTTTCCCCACTAAACGCTTTCACCAAGGTCTTGCCCCTGTCTCCTGGACTGAGCTCTGGCACAGCCCTTCCAGCAAAGTCTGAGGCTGGATTCTTGTGCAGAGGGGGCTGTTCCCTGCTCAGTGTTTGCATAATTGATCCTTTAATTGGAGATCTCTTACAGGGCTGCCTTATGGATATTTTTTTCCCCGTCATGGACAATTTTTTGGAGGGTTTGCAGCTTCATTCTTGCGTTGCAACAGCCTTGCAGGGGAATCCAGCCAGGAGTTCTATAATTCAGGAGATCAGGCAGGGAAACCCCCGTGGTTTGCTCCAGCCTCTGACTCACTGGGGGAAGTACAGATCCCATTAACCACGGCAAATAAACAAACTCCTGGACACAAGAGGAGCAGGTTTGATTCCAGGTCCTGAAACCAAGTGGCACCGATAATCTCATGTTCCTACAGCTCCAGGCACACTCCTTGGGCAGATTGGTGTTAGAAAGAGCTGTTTGGGGCCAGTCCTGAATTCCCTATCTCCTGCTGATGTTTCTCAACTGAATGCCATCAATGTGCTCACTGTGAACAGGAAAGGCAGCTTGGACTTGTTTGGTGCAGGGATTTCTCCCAGCAGGAATCCCTTGTAAATGTTTCTTTTAAATTTTTTTTTTCTCCCAGCTACTGGAAGGGGTAAAAATAAAAGTTGCATTTCAGGGGCCTTAATGACTGAGCTGTGAATTGCCTCGGGTTGGAAACTGCCCAGGAGGAGGAAATGCCCTCTCTTGATGGAGCTGGCTGTTGGTTTTCTGCCACCAGATCTGTTGGTTCTTGGGCTTGGCTCCAAATGCATCCGCCACGAGCCCTCTTGGAGAAAGCCTATTCATTAGGAGCAGCTAAAAACCATCTCCTGTTCCAACCACTCCAGTTAATCCATCCCTGGGATGAGCTCACCCATAAATTATGGTGCAGGGAGAAGTGCAGCCTCTTGTTTCCATGCGACAGTTTAGTGGAGGATCAATCAGAGAAGGCAGGGCAGGCAGGAGTGGAATCACAGAGCCATTAAGGGTGGAAAAGCCCTCTGAGATCACCAAGTCCAACCTTTCCAAGTGCCACATCCACGTGGCTTTTAAATCCCTCCAGGGGTGGGGACTCCAGTACTTTGCCAGTGTCTGACAACCCTTTTCATTAAGGAATTCTCCCTAAAAATCATCCTAGTCAGTGAACAAAGCTGATTCACTAGAATCATAGAACCAGTACAGCAGGGGTCAAGTTATCCCCTAATGAATGATGGAAATAAATCTCCTGCTTTGTACCTGCAAGAACAGAGACCCCAAGAACCAAACTCTGTGTTTTGTTTGACATCTTTCACAGGTTTGTCCATCTCACATTGCCTCGTATTTGGCAGTAGAAAATCAGCTTGTTACAGAGACCCAGAATGGAAAATTTCACCTGATAGACGATGTTTGACACCAGAAACTGGGACTTTATTCCAGAAGGGTCCCATAATGTTAAAAGGTGCTATCAGCCCTACCTAGAATGCAGCACACTAATCACAGCAGGTAAATCTCCTCTTGATCCACCAGAAGATAATTCAGATTGCTTTCCCAAGGAAATACGCTTGTTTTGTTAAATTTAATAAAACCATCAGACCCAGCTTAACAAATATGAATTTAATGTTATGTGGTGTATTCTGGCATTGGTTTCAAAACCCCTGCTGAAAGATTTTGTAATGTTTTGCTCACTGAATTCCAGTAGTTTAGAGTTTTTCCAGGTCTGTTTTTTGTTGTTTGTGGTACATCCCTTACAGCAACTGCCTTGACAAGTGTCAGGACAAAAATGACAGACAAAAATGGACATTTGGCTTTAAAGAGTTGTATTTGGTGGTGTAGAGGATGGACTGAAAGCAGAATAATCCCATACACAAGTCAGGAAATATCTGGGTCCTATTCTCAAGCCCTGCATTGCTTTGGCCAGGCAGGAGCAGAGCAGATGTTCAGATTTGGGTGTCCAAATCATTAATTGAGGTCCAGAATGAGACAGCAAAAACTGCACTGAGCCCCTCTGTCCACCTCTGGCTCCCCACACAGGTAATGGGTAGGAAACACTTATCTGGGCTCCAAAGAATTGTTTTGGCTGATTATTTCCAAACAAATACAGAGTGTTTCCCTGTTTTTCTGCACCCTGGTGTCTTCTGCACATGGAGGGAATCAACACTGTCTGATGTTTTGGCTGCATAATTTACTCCCAGGCTTGTTTTCATTTTGTACTTGTAATTCTCTCCGGTGCTCTCCTGCAGGATGGGAACGTGTTTTCCCTGGAGGGAAATCCAGCTCCCTCCCAGGTTGCTTTTGCACAGAGTTTCTCCAGACAGACACAATCCCTGCAGGTGAATCCTCAGTTCCCCCAGTGCTGCACACCCTCACGTGTCCCTGTGCTGTTCCCACTGCACACTTCCCTGCTGTCCTGCCCCAGGAATGACACTCTGTCAGGTTCTTACACAGCCCTGATGCTACTGCAGACACTCTGAGTGAGAAAAAAAGAAGCAGAAATCACATCTGAGGGCTGCTGGAGCAAAAGCAAAATTTGTCAGGGAAAGCAATGGATTTCCCCTCACTTTAAGGCTTTAAGAATAGTCTTGAAATGGTTCAGGAAAGGTCTGGGGCCAAGTGTTCTCTTCTTGAGAAAGGGAGATGGGCTGGAAGACCCATCCATCCCTCCATCCATCCATCCATCCATCCATCCATCCATCCATCCATCCATCCATCCATCCATCCCTCCCTCCATCCATCCATCCCTCCATCCATCATCCATCCATCCCTCCATCCATCCATCCATCCATCCATCCCTCCATCCATCCATCCATCCATCCATGCCTCCATCCATCCCTCCATCCATCCATCCATCCACCCATCCATTCATCCATCCATCCATCCATCCATCCATCAATCCATCCATCCATCCTTCATCCATCCATCCTTCATCCATCCATCCACCCATCAATCCATCCATCCATCCTTCATCCATCCATCCATCCCTCCATCCATCCATCCATCCATCCATCCCTCCATCATCCATCCATCCATCCATCCATCCATCCCTCCATCCATCATCCATCCATCCATCCATCCATCCATCCCTCCATCCATCCATCCATCCATCCATCCATCCATCCATCACTCCATCCATCCATCCATCCATCCATCCACCCATCCATCCATCCATCACTCCATCCATCCATCCATCCATCCATCCATCCATCCATCCATCCATCTCAATTCCCTCTCCAGATGTACCTCCCCTGTTCCATCTTTACCCCAAAGAAAAGTGAGAACTAGTTGGTGTTTAGGGGGTTGATAAAGTGGATCCCCTCTAACAGGGCTAAGGTTTTTGGGATCCTGTTTTGCTGGGAGCTCCTGAGTGGAGGAAGGAGGAACCCTGCGTCTCCACTACTGTGTGGCTATGCCTGGGTGAAATTTTATTTTATTCCTGGGCAGTGCTGTATGTGAGGTGTGAGGTTTCCATCAGAGCCTCTCCAATGCAATGTATTTCTTGCACACCTCTCTCCTGTATGCTGCTTCTCCATTGTCTTGTCACAGACCCTTTTTCTATGTTGCCCTCTACACATATGTGTAATAACATTTTCAGGCTCTCGAGTTCCTGTTTGATGACAAATCAAGACAAATTTATCCTCACCCCCATTTCCCAGGTCGTTCATGCTGTTGCAAGCCTCTCACATCTATCTCGCATTTGATTTCTAGACTGAGGAATCCCATTCAGTCTTCATACATGTACTTATTAATCTTTCCTTTGTCACTTTTTAATTCAATTTGAAATGCTCCAGCTTGGTTTTTGAGATCAGAACAATATCAAATATTTCAAGACTGATGTGGCTGTGTGTTTGGACAGGGAGATGATGATGGTTTTCATGGTGTTCATTTTGTAGTGGTTTGTCACACTGCAGAGCATTGGTGTGTGTTTCCTCGCCCGTGTCCCTTCCTGCTCTGGGCTGTCACTTCACTTGTTCACCTGGGCCTCCCTTTTCTGCCCACATGCCCCAGGTGTATTTGCTTGTCAGCAACAAGGGATCAGGAGAGACAGGAGTCTCATGGGATGCCCAGAGGAGACTCTGGGCAGGCCAGGACTGAACAGGACTCCTCAGAGTCACCTGAAGGACTTTGATGCAGAAATCCCGGTGATCTGAGTGGGTCACCTGAGCACACCTGGCAAATCTCATTGTACATACTGTCACCTTGGGGCCAAATCTCTACAAACACACTCAGAAATAAGGTGTTTAAAGAGGTGCCAAGGACATCCTCACGCTGTACTCACAGCTGTCAGGATGTAATAAATGTACTGACCCATAGAACTGCTCATATAGCTAAAAGCTGTGACACTTTCTTCTGTGGTTTGCTCTGTTCCTTGTGCTTCCATCAGCCAGGGAGCTGAGCAAAGACTCCTCTTTTCTTTGTTCCAGATGCAACTATCTACACAAAACTTTGCGGAGAAGCTAAAGATGTCAACATTGGGTTGAGCACAGGTTCCGTGGAGGTTCAGAAGACTTACATCACCATGTCAAACTACACAACCGTGTTCATTGAAAACAGGAGTAACGCCAAAGTCTGCTTCCAGTGGAAGACTTTTCTAAGTGAGGAAGCTGAAAATGAAGAGAAGAGGAGGTTGGTTTGGAAGATGCATTTCAGTGAGATACATAGCCTGAGACTAAAACTAACATACAGCCTCTGGGGGGTGTTTTGATGCTTTTGAATGGTTTAGGCCAAGTAAACCACCCCTGGCATTAGGGTTTGTGTCCTCAGCTCTTAGCATTCCAGTTCCATTTATACTCCAGCCAAGGATGACATTTTGGGAAGGAAAGGTTGATTGCAATGACCGGACTTCCTCAAGTTCTAACTGGGCTTTTGCCTCTCTAATCTTCTTCCTACATGACCTGGAAACATCCCTAAACATTTCCTGAGTTGCCAGCCCCTCTTTCCAAAGGTGATACACCCTCTTTTTTCCCTTAGTTCCTTCAAAAGCTCCTTGCCCTTCCAGGCTGGTTGTCTTCCCCATCAACTTGTCTTCCAGCGCACAGGGACAGTCTGTTCCTGTGCCCTCAAGACTTCCTTTGTGATGTCCATCCTTCCTGGACTCATTTATTTTTAAGGGCTGTTTCCCCAAATCTGTCTCTTGAACAGGCTGAAGTCTGCCCTCCAGAAGTCCAGAGTGGAAGTTTTGTTGATGCCCCTCCTCGTTTCACTGAATATTGAGAACTCTATTATTTCACGGTCACTGTACCCCAGACAGTGGTGAACAGATGAAGCTCATTTAGTTATTAGGGAATCTCCTGGTGATATCCAGTACCTGAATCCCAGGGAGGCAGCAGACTTCTCTATGGAATGGATCTGCTCAATATACAGGGCCCTCAGTTCCCCTAAGAAGGGAGTCACCCACTACAACTACCCTTCTTTTCTCCTTAATACTTGAGTTTGCGATCTGTCTGACAGATGAAGGGCAACTGGGAGACTCTCCAGACAGAATTTTTTCTTCAGTGTCATCTGTCTGACCCTCTGGATCCAGGGCCTCACACCCATTCTGCCAGGGCACCTGGGCAGGTGATGGGGGTCAGGATGGAATTTTATTACCTCCCCAATAGAGACCCATTTCCATTCCCCACTGTCTCCTAGGTCTCCTCTTTCTGCCTGATTGCAAGAAGGGCAGGGCTCCTCTGACTCCTGCTGAGCTTCTCTCAGGATTGGAAGGGTGTAATGCCACCAGTTAATTTCTATTTTGCTCGCTCTAATGCTCCTCAGCCTTTCCACTTCTTCCTTAAGCTCTGCCACCAGACAGAGCAGACCATTCACCTGCTCACACCATGCAGGTGTCTTTTGCACTATCCTCTGCTACTAACACCAGGCTCAGACCCTCCCTGCAGCCAGGGGCCTGGACAGCTGCATCCTTCCTGGGAGGTTCTGTTTGAGTTAGCACACTCTTGCTGGCAGCAGCAACAATGGCTTTTGATCATTTGTAAACCATTGCTGGGGGGAAAAGGAAAGAGAGAAAGAAAGAGAGAAAGAAAGAGAGAAAGAAAGAGAGAAAGAGAGAAAGAAAGAGAGAAAGAGAGAAAGAGAGAAAGAGAGAAAGAGAGAAAGAGAGAAAGAAAGAAAGAAAGAAAGAAAGAAAGAAAGAAAGAAAGAAAGAAAGAAAGAAAGAAAAGAAAGAAAGAAAGAAAGAAAGAAAGAAAGAAAGAAAAGAAAGAAAGAAAGAAAGAAAGAAAGAAAGAAAGAAAGAAAGAAAGAAAGAAGAGGCAAGCACCTTACAACCAGCCAAAAGACACAACCCACTACACGAGGAGAGGGGTGGCTGCACCCCTTCTGCTGAGCCCACTTGCACGAACTGCCACGCAAAAACTGAAAAACTTCCCGCAAACTGCTGTGCCAAACCTGCCATGCCAAAATTGCTGTGGCAAGCCCCTGTTTGCTGCAGGCTGGGTCACTCACACTCCACAGTCCCATCTGCACTGGGATGGGACCCAAAAATCTCTGGATGATGAAAAGGTCCCTCCAGGAGTTTGCTGTCTCCCCCCTGCACAACAAAGTCCCTTCCCCTCTCAGGGCCTCTGTTTTCATGCTTATAAAACCTTGAATATCTCTGAAGGGATGCAGTGTCTGAATTCATCAATTTCCTTTGAAAGTGCTCTGGGATGCTCTTGTGGAAGGCAGAGGAGGGAACAGGGCAGGTCCAAAATGGAAGAAACAAAGAGTGATGCTGCTAACACATAGCTGCAACCCAACTTCATCTCCCCTTCCCAGGGAAGTCCTGCAGTGGGTGCTCTGTGATCTTTATCTGCCTCCCCCCAGCAGCCCAGTGGTAGGAAAAGCCACTTGAGATGGCTGGTGGATTCTCCCTCAGTTTTGGCAGAGGCTTTGAGCCAGGAGGGTCTCTTGAGGGATGCTGGCTTTGGAAACCTCTCCTGAGCTTGCAAGTGTGTCGTAAAACCACCTGCAGTGCCAGTGAACAACAAGTGATGCTCTGATCCATCTGGGACCCCCCATGGCTTGGGGTCAGCCCTTGCTGGCGAGCTGCTTCTGCTCCTCCCCAAGTGCTTTGCTCTCCTGCTCTTACACTTTTCTCTGGAAATATGTTGCTTATTAAACAACCTGCTGGCTTTGTCTCTCCCTGTGGCTGCAGGCGGTGTTTTTTTCTGCAGCCGCCGCCAAAGGCCTGGCTGCAAAACTTCATGCAGGAGAGAAGAATAGCAAAGCTGAAGGGCACTTGTGAAGATCACACTGTCCTCCTAAGTGAGAAGGTCCAGGAGGTGATGGCAAAGGTAGAAGAAGACCCCTTGCTGTTCTCCGATGACATTTTTTCCATTGAGCCATTGGTAAGTCATGGTTGAGAGCCTCATCTTCCTCCACCTCCTCTCCCTCCTCCTCCTCCTTTTCCTCCTCCCACCCTCCCTACCCCCCACCCCTTTCCTCCCCAGATGCAGATGCTCAGCTGGCTCATGTGCTCAGGGGGAAGACATTGAGTTTCTGGTTAGGCTGCAGAGCTCAGCTCACTGCTAAAGGCATTTCTGCCCTGCAGGCTCAAGGCAGGGCTGAGAGCCTGACAAAGCTGAGCTCTGCTGCCAGGGCTCGAGTTCAAGGGCACTCTGTGCATGTCCTTGCAGTGTCCACAGGCACCAGTTGTTGTAGGAAGGGGCTCCCCCAACACGTGGTGTGTGGGGTTTAGCAGAGGCTGTTGGAGCCCTGCCAGTTCACAGATTGACCTGAAGCATGCAATGGTTCACTGGGAAAAGGAGGCTGAATTCAACTCAAGGTTAATCATAGAAATACCAATTCCTTCCTGTAATGATTTGCACTGTTTCTGAGTCTCCCTTCCAGTGTCATTTGTGATTCTGGACACAAGGCTGCCAGGTTTAAATGGGCTTTTTGAGTTGCACACAGGGACAGAAAACCTTTTCCTTTTCTGGTTATATAAGCAAACCCCTACATCCTCCCATCAACCAGAGCCCTGATTCTGAGTATTGGCATAGTGACAGATGGTGAATGCCCGGTGTCTGCACAGTGCAAAATCCCTCCTCATCTTGGAGTAAACCCTAGAATAATCTTAATTTCTACTTTCATTCAAAACAGGTTAAATTAATATTTTTATTTCCAGGGGAGGGGATCACGTTCTCTTCTTGGTTACTCTTCTTGGCCCATCTAAGGCCAGGAGCCAGCAGTGCACAATGGCAGCTCCACAGCACTGTAGCTGACAGCAGTATGATGTGACCAAGAGCTTGTGTCAGAGCAGTAGGAATACTGTGGAGAGTGGGAGCTGATCAGCTGAGCGTTAAGAGCTTCCAGTGATGTGTTGAGCTGGGTTTGGAGTGTTTCCTTGAGCCCCTCGTGTTGTCCACTCCTGCCTCATCATTGATGCTCTAAATAAAGGCTTACAGGACTGTGGTTGAAAACAAGAAATGTGATGTTTGAAGATAAATGTTTTGCTGTCTCTTTCTGTTTTAGGAGGGAGAGATCGAGCCGAATTCTTCGGCCGAAATCAAGGTGATCTTTAAGCCTGTAGAAGCACTAGAATATCGAAATGTGGCCTACTGCAACATCTCAGGTACAGCTCCTTTCCCCTGCTTCTCTCACCCACAGTGAAGCCATGGTACAAGCCTGAGCTCACTGGGCAGCCTGGAAAATACAGTAGAACAGAGGGAATTCTTGCACTGAAATGGACATCTCTCCCCAGGCCGTGAGACCAGGCTGCCCCTGCGCCTCAGAGGGGAAGGCCAAGGACCCATAGTTGGACTCAGCTACTATTTACTGAACCTTGGAAAGATTTTTGTCAACACCCCCCATGCCTATGAGGTGAGCAGCAGGGGTTGGGGTGAATCCTGATGGCTCCCGAGGCAGCAGCAAGCCTGGAGAGTCTGTGGAATTCCTGGCAACCTGGGCAGTTGTGAGCAGGGAATATTTGGTGTACTGGTCAAATCTGGGGGGGTCAGAAAGTGTCTTGGGTTAGGCCAGAGGGGTCAACTGCTTGGAAGGCAGCTATGCTCACCACTATACCACCAAGGTCCCAGTGGTTCATGTTAGAGGTCTGTTAGGGAAGACTGTTTGGGTCAATTCTGCCTCCAATACAGACAAACCTGAATAAGCGAAAGGTGTGTCTGCTGTTCATGAAGCCCCAGTCTCTGCTTTTTGGCAGCCTTCCTTGGGGGTCAGCTGAGAGAGAGGCTTCCTGCAAAACCACCTGACACATGAAAGCAACCCTGGGTCAAAAAGCTGCATGTTCAGAGGCTTTTGTTCCAGTCCCAGACACAAATCACCTTTGTGCTCAGGCTGTCCAAAAGCAGCTGCAACAAACTGGCTACTTTTGAGCTTCAGTCCACTGCAAAGAGTTTTCAGTCTCCTGCCTACTCCTGGGAGTCACAGGAAAGCCTTCCATCCTCCTGGCTCAATGCTGTCCCTTGCAAAGGGGTTGGGAGTTCTTTCCCTTGCTGACAGTCCCTCACCACACTTCAGCCTTGGTGTGTCTCTGGCTCTAGAAAGAGAAAAGTGTTCCTGGGAATAAAGCAAAGGAATTTTTGACCTATTTGCCTCCATCCCAATAAACAAATAAATGGGTAGAAAATACAGGCAAAATAGGTAGAAAGTAGGCCAAAAAAAAAAAAAATAAAAGAGGTAGAAAATGAGGCATTACATTGTGCCAGACACTTTCAAAAGCTTGGCTGTGGGAGGGAAAGACACGCTGAGTTTTCTTACCAAAAGATGGTGCTGTCTGTGCGTTTTGATTCTGGTGCCTCGTAATCAATTCATTGTTTTCACAATGAGAAAAGGTGAATGAGTAGATGGTGCTGTTGGAGCTGTGCTAACTGGGGCAGCAGCAGCTCTGTGGTGATTCACTATGCATCTGCAATCACCCCACATTGATCCTAGGGCCAGGTCTGAGTGAGCTTGGTGATGCTGACCAGAGGTGGACTGCTCTGTGTCCGTGGGATAACTCCAGGGTGACTCTGGTTATGTGCAGTTACCACTGCTTTGCATGAAAACCCAAAGCCAGAACTTGTCCTGTTGTATTTTTTTTACTTCTGCCATTCAGCAGCACAAAGCATCTTCTGCCTTTTCCAGGTGTTAATTGCATCCTTAGAAAATAACCCACAAGAAGGGAAGATTCCACATGTTATTTCCATTTCTCTTTCTTGCTGCTGCAGGTGAAACTGATTAACAAAGGAGCTATTGATGCTCCCTTCACCTGCATCGGTTCAACCTCAAGCGTGGGCCACTGCTTCAGGTTTGCACCCAGGAAAGGCATCATTGCACCAGGCAAGGTCCAGCCTATTAAGATCTACTTCAAAGCCACTGTGTTGGGGAGGTTTGAGGAAGAATTCCAGTTCAGTGTGGCTGGATCTCCTACACCTGCGGTCCTGAAGATCAAGTAAGGACTCTGGGAGCTTGGAGGGCACATCTGTAGCTGTCTCTGGGACGTCCCCTACCTACCTTATTTTGGGGTTGAGCAGAGGAAAAAGGTGTTGCCTGAGGTCTTAATCTTGGCTCTGATCCTGACATCCCTTTAGTGTGAGGATGCCTGCTGCCCTGTGTGGGCACCCAGGAGCTGCAGTGACTGCTTCCTATATGGATGTCTCCTGCTTAGGCTGTGGCAGGCAGTGGGATGGATCAGCTTTGGGCAGGAGCTGCTCTGGGATGTCCCACCTGAACACCCAGCAAGGCCCCCAGGGCTTTGGAGATGGGCCAGCCTGGGTGATTCTGCACCAGCAACAGCATTTTTAAAATCCTCTGTAAATAACTGGTCCCAAATGGGCAGCAGCAGCCCCAGCTCACCTCTCATGGCCATGCATGGAGACAGGCTGTGCTCCCAACTCCAGTGCAGAGAGTGCTCTGGTACCTCCTTTCCACAGCCAGGAAAGGGCTGATGTGGGAGACAGGGAACTGTGCAGCAAGAACTGACCCAAGGACATGGGCATCATCCCTTGGGCTGATGCCATTGCAGGAGATAATCCTCACCCAGCAAAAGGGAGAAGGGATGATAACAGGGGAGGCAGAGCTCAGTCCTCAGGACCACAGCAGCATGAGGGCTTGTCCTACCATGTGCTGGTAGGATAATGTAGCGTAAGCAGGAAAGCTGATGCTGACTGCTCTGGAGCTTTGGAACTCGGCTGCTGCTGTTGGGAGGCACTGGATCAAGACAGTAAAGAAATGAAAGCAATCTGCTGTCAATTATACCAATAAGATAAAGGAGATAGATAAAAAAGAATGAGTTACTACTTTGCAAGAGAAAAGTGATGAGTCGGTCTGCCCATATTAGAGAAACAATTATGCTGGCTTTGTTTTTGGAGGAAAGGTGCAGCTTTTTTATTTTGGAAATCAAGAGGGAACCTTTCACCTTCAAATAATAGATTCTCCTCTGTCCCTACCCCAAACTGGTTATGGGGTGTTATTGCATAAGCAGCTTTCTCCTTGAGCAAGGGCAGTGTCTCTTGTTTAGATGTGTAGAGCAGAGCCAGTGGCATTCCTGTGAATACAACAGAGGGCACAGTTCACTGGTCCTTGATTTTTAACCAAAAGGCAGAGTGGGCATTGATTGTCATCAGCCATGAAATAAACTCGTGAGTGTTGTGCAGCTTCCAGTGCTGACTTCAGTGGGTGTTGGTGACTTTTGGAGCCTGTCTGCTGAGTTCAAGGACAGGTGAGGTGGTGTGGTAGATTCAGGACACCCATGTTTGGTTGTTTAAGCTGTTGCTCTTGGCTGTGCCAGCTGGTGCACTGGTGACAAGCTGGTCTTTTCCTCTAGGATTCATCTGTCCACTGTGTAGAACTGTTGCTGCTCTTTTCAGAGGATGTTTGGGGCTCCCCTGGCTTCATGTCTCAAAACTCTGTCTGTAATGATTGTGTAGGTCAAAATCTCCCGAGAAAGCTCCTCCATGGGAACACCAGTTACAGCTAAGAAGTAGCAGAGAAGGGAACCTGTGGCTGGAAAGGCTGGTTAAAGAAGTTTGTGTCCATCACATTACAGATGGGGAAACTGAGGCACAGAGCCATGTCTGGGTGTGTGTTCAGGGTCCTTCATGGGACCAGCAGCAACTCAGGAGCGCTTCCTGCCTGCCAAGTGCCCCAAGCCCCATCAGTGCTGACCACTTGGCTTTGGCTGCCTCCTGTCCTCATGGACACTGTGCTGAGCACAGGGTGGTGTTGATTTGAAACCCACAGTGTCCCTGACACCAGGTGTTATGCCCTGAGCCACAGCAGCCAGATGCTTTGCAATTCCCTGTAACCAAGCCATTGCCTCCTCTGTCGTCATCCACACAGGGGGATTGTCACTGGACCCAGCTTACACTTCAATGTCAGCGAGATCAACTTCGGTGACATCGGATTTGGTGAGTGTTCCCTGGGTTTGGACACAGCGTGAGGGATCTGTGCATTCCAAAATGGACCACTTGAACATAAGAGCATCTGTCACTCATGCTCTGCCACAGCAGCCTCTCCAGCGTGTGAACTCCAGGGCTGCTGGTGCCTCGAGTAGTATTTTGCCATTGTGAGATCAAATAGGACCAAGGAAGAGAAAGTCAGTATTTTCTGGTGTCTCTCTGTCCTGGTTTAAAAGTCAGATGTCTGCCAAGGAAGGCGAGAATCTTCCTGGAATGGAAAGATGACCCCCTCCCTCCAAATCATTATCCCTTTGAAATTACTGGGCTTCCAGGCAAAAATACGGGAAAAGGAATAACAATTCTTTGCACACTTTCATCCTACCAGAATATTCACAGCCAGAGTCATGACCTAATTGGTGTCTAAATGGATATTTGTGTCCTTTTCCTAGGCTTTCCCTACACCAGGACCATTCGGCTCACCAACACCTCGCCGGTGTCCCTGAAGTTCAGGCTGCGCATGTCGGACGATGGCACGCAGCCCGCTGTCACCTGCTACGATCAAATACGCGATGACACCGACCCAGCCTGGAGGAAGGGAATTCATTTCTATGTGGAGCCAAGAGAGTTTACAATCAAACCCAACCGAGGGATCATCCACCCCCAGGGACACCAGGATATCGAGGTATGGGAAGGGTCCAGCTGGTGGGGCTGAGGCTTCACTGGAGTGTGGGAGGGCTTTAGCTCTGATGCCAGCTCTGAGCACCGTGTGAGTGAGAGATCTGCACTGGTGTGAGGCCTCTGTTAGCTGAGTTACTCAGGATATTCCTGAGGGAGCATTGTTTTGTTTCCAAAACCACAGGCTGAAATCATGTACCAGATGGTCAAGTAGTGAAGCCATTCTTGTGTTTTTGAGAGTGATTTCGTTGGTTGAAAGTGGGCAGAAGAAGGATGAGGACAGAAGGTGGCTGTTAGAGAGATGCCATTGTATAAAGCAGTTTGCTTTTCTTCTTGGTCTTATTTCTCCTCTCCTGGGGAGCAGAATGATTTGTGTTCACTGCAGGGATCTCCAGTGGAGACAAAATACTCTGCAGCCATGAACTGCCCAGAACCTGCTGGGCCACACTTCGCCCTCAGTTTCTTTCTGTAAAGCTGAACTCACGCTGTTCAAGTCAGCAGATTTCCTCTGCATTTATGTCATTGTAGTCAGATGAAAAATTGGCCCCTTAATTTGAATACAGTGGTGCCTAGAGCTTTAGTCTAATGTTTTAATTTAGCTGACCTGTGCCCTGATAGCAAGGTGTATTTAACAAATCTGGTATTGCCAGAAGGCTTTTGCTACTCCCACAAACTATGCTCTACACATGGACTAGCAGAAGAATTAAGGCAAAATCCTCCCTTTCCTTACCATGAAACAAGAACTGGAGGATACCACACGTGGGCAATGAGCTTTTGTAAGGAAGAATTTACTGCTCTTCTCTTCTACCAGGTGACCCTGTGTTCCAACACCGTGATGGAATTCTACAGGAGGTTGCTGGTGGACCTGGAGGGTGTTGCTGAGAGAGTGGCAGAAGTGGTCATTGAGGCCAGGTACCAGCACTTCCCTGGCCTCCCTCAGCACACTGCCTTGCACAGGGTTTGTTGCTTGATGACCTCATGTTCTGCCCAGCTGCACATGAGTGCTTGGAAAGCAGCCTGTGGTGAAAAGCACCCCTGCTCACAGCCCAGCATGGTCCTGGGCCCTTTTCTAAAGGGAACAGAAATGATATCATTTGTTGGCCTGTTTTTTTGATGCTTGAGGTGGAACAAATTTCCCAAGGGCCTCCTCTCCTTCTTCCTGCAAGAGCTGGAATTGTGCTAGGTTGTGACCACCCTGCACTGGTTTGAGACATACTGAGCAGCCTGCTGAGAGTCAGGGTCTGGTTTTGTTAATGAGAACACATGACATATGGGAAGTGGCTCACAGCAGGAGTGGTGAGGGCAAGATCTTATGAAGGGAAAACAGCCCTTGATGTGGCAGGTCAGCTCTAGTTTTTCTCCTTCCCCCTGCTTCCCATTTTGAGCTTAAATGTTCTCAGAGTTGAGGCCAAAAGTTGTTCTTGCTGCAGCAGAATTCCATCCTGTTATGCTGCTGTGGGTGTCAGTTTAGTGACAAGAGGGATGCAGTTCCCTGGTGCTGTTCCCACTCTCAGGCAGAGCCATCCGGTGCCTGGGCTGCCGTTGTGTAAAGCAGGTGCAAATGGGGACATGCACAGCATGGAACTGTGGAGTGAAGGACTGAGGGAACTGTAGGCACTGGGAGGGGGTGATCACCCACTCTGTAGGGCAGGTGGTGGCTCGTACCATCCAAGGCTGGGGCAAATGGCTGGGTTCTCAGGCACGGCAACAGCACCTGGGAGAGAAGGGAGTGATTTTTACTGACACTGGAGTCGTGTGTTCCTTGAGCCTTGCTGAGCACTGATCCTTGTTGGGAAGGCTCCTCCAGAGCTCATGGATCACTGGGACTGTTGCAGGAGTCCTTGCAAGCCTTCTTGGGTAAAGGAGGGGCTGAGGCAGCTGTGGGACAAGTGCTCTACCTGGGGCACTTGGCAGCCGCTGGGTGCTGCCTCTCGGGGTTTGCCCCTCATTGACAAGACATGTTTGAGTGGGAAGCCTTTGAAGGCGACTGATCACTGTAGGGCTGTTAAATGTCTGTTTGACAGTCACAAATGTGTTATGCTCCATTTGGTGATCTTCGGGGGTAAACGTTCTCCCCTCTCTCAGTATCTCTGACTCCCTTGGGCTCATCTCTTTGCCCAGGTGCATCGTTCCTCGGCTGCAAGTGTACCCCGAAATCCTGTTGTACGATGAGTGTCACCTGAAGGTGCCTTACGAGAGGAAGATACTCATCACAAATCCCAGCAACGTTCCTGGCTGCTACGGGCTTATTCCCCAGGTCTGGCATTGCATCCACCTCCTCCTCTCAAGTATTATTGAGGAGATTATTAGGGGGGAAAAGGGTTTGGATAAGATCTTGCTGGTTTCTGCTCAGTCTTAAAGATCTTCTGAGAACAGGATCCTACCTGAATGTAAACTTTAGGATGCAGTTTAACCTCCTGAGGAAACAGTTTATGTTCTAGTCTTCAGGGTGTTTTCTTGTGGGAGATATTAGAGGGTTGTGAAAAGCTGCTGCATCCACAGACACCAGCACCTGTGCTGGCATCCTCCTTGCAGAACTCCCTGAGAATGCTAAGCCTACAATTCTTGCATCTTGTTTATGCCTTTTACCTTTGTCCTGGGAATTTTTAAAAATTGTGTAAGTTGCCCTTGCCGTGGAAGTCGAGGAGTTTGAAGTTTCTTCAGAGGTCCCTCTGAATTTGCATTTGATTCTGTCCCTTGTAGAGGCGCAAGGCGAATACTCCTGTGTTCTACTCAAGCCCCAAACCCTGTGGGATTATCCAGCCTTACAGCATGGCAGAGATTCCACTCACAATTGAAGTCCAGGCGTTGGGCGAGCATCGCACCGTGATCTACGTCGGCGTGTTTGGGGATGAAAGGATGCCAGTGGTGAGTGCAAGCAGGGATGTGTGCCTTTGAGCACCTCGTCCTGGCAGGGTGCAAAGTGTACAGGGATTCTTCTGGGGAAAACAGGCACAGGCAGCTGTGGAGAAGGACAGAAGGGACTGGTGGCATAAACAGCTCATGCCTTATAAGTTGTAGTCTCAGTGTCTGACACAGAATGTAGTTCATCTAAGGTGGAATAGAGGATAATTTTAGCTAATTAATCCTTAAAATGCTATTAACTTTGGAAACATCTGTTTTAAAATGTCTTGTCATCTCTCTGAGCACAAAAGAGGATGTCAGAAGACTTCTGGGAGCCTTGAACTTTCTGTAAAAGAAAGGGAAGCTGGCGTTTTAAAAATAGTTGCAAGGATTTAAACTTCTATTAAAACCTATGGAAATGATGATGCCAAATTCCCTGGATGGCACCAAATGTCTGAACCTGGGCCATTGTGGCACTGCATGTAAATCAGTCAACAGGAAGGACAGGCAGTGCAGGGAGCCTGCAGTTTCACAAAACAGTTGCTTTTAACTATCAGACTGCTTACCTTAAAGAAGAAGGTTTCTCCTCATCAGAAAAACCAGTTTTTTAACTGTCAGCCTGGTCTTAACTAGAGATTTCTTGCAAAGCTTTTACTTTTGGGCCAATAATTCATAGTTTGAAAGTTTCTCTTACCTTAATCCTTTTTAATTTGGAGGTGAATATGTAATTTTTTTCCCCCAAAAGCCCAGCTGGAGAGTGATAGCTGTCCCTAAAGAAATAACTTGAGTGGGGTTGAGCTGTTTAAGATTTTTAGCTTTCCCTGTTGTGGTTTGTTTTGTTTTTTTTTTTAATCTTCCTTGCCTTCTTCCTGGAACAGACACCACTGTTAAAGACCAGTGGACGGCTGGCAGAAATCTACCCAAGTCCAAGGCTGTTAGAATTTGGCATGATCCCAGCACTACAGCCTAGCACACAAACTTTCAGCCTCTTCAACGATGGTCTCGTCCCCGTAGAATTCAGGATAGAGATCGTAAGTATCCATGGGGCTGTTTTCCAGGGAAATTGACTGGTCAGCAGCAGCCATGACTTGGTTTTTATATGCAAGACATCCATATCACCCTGTGTGAGAGGAGGCAAGATACTCTTTTCTTATATCCCACCAAAGATGGGATAGAGACCAGGGTGTATGGTTTCCACCCTAAATGCATGCTATGCTTGTCCTACAGGATCGCAAACCCCACTGCTTTGTTATTGAACCCAAAGAGGGAGTGCTCCCCGCCAAGAGTGAGGTTCCTGTGACTGTCACAGCAACCCTGGATGACACGGGGCTTTTTGATGACTGTGTCCAGCTGTTCATTGGGGACAGCCTTTGGACCAGCTTCGTGCTCCTGGCTTGGGGCACTGGCACCACAATTGTCATAGACAAACCACTCACCCCGGATCTCCACTTGGGATACCAATTCAGGTAGGAGATCTCTCTGCTTCCACTTCTCCTCCTGTCTCAGCAAGGAGCAGTTTTGCTGTAGTCCTTCAGGCAAGATCTTCTTCAGTGTTCAAAGCCCTGACTCCTTCCCTGAAGGCAGAGATTCCTTTAGAAACATGTGATGGCCAGTTGAGAGTTGTTAGATACGCTCAAAAGCCACTGAAAGGGAAACCAGTTGCTAAATTGCCACTGAATTGTCTTTAGTTCTAATAGATTTATGTCCTCACTGGATCAAGGAATGGTTTCACAGACTCCCCCAGAGCAAAGAGGTTCCTGAAATGGCACCCGGGTGATGCAGTCCCTTCATGTGGCTGAGGTACCAAGGGAAGATGGCATCACACCCTTCCCTTCCAAAACAGTGCCTCCCAGGCAACCAGGGGCCCTGGGAACAAAGAGACAGGATGGTGACAACCCCCACCAGGAAGGCAGGAGCCCACAGAGCAGTTCCAGAGGCAGATGGAAACTCGCTGGTTTGTGTGGGGTCCTGTCGTGGGTTGACCCCGGCTGGGTGCCAGGTGCCCACTCAGTCACTCTATCATTCCCTCTCCCACTGGGACAGGGGAGAGAATAATATGGAAAAAAAAAACCTACCAGGGTGAGATAAGGCAGTTTATTACAGCAGGAAAATAAAGAAAACAAGCAGAGATCTGCGTGCACGAGAGCTGAAGAGGAAAACCAATCAATCTCTACTTCCCATCAGCAGTGATGTCCAGACACTTTCTGGGAAGCAGGGCTTCAGCACACGGAGTGGTTGCTCAGGAAGGCAAACATGGATGAGTCCTGGGTGCCTCCCCCTCCTCCTCTCTCCCTTCCCTTATATATCTGAGCTGATGTCACATGGTATGGAATATCCCTTTGGCTGACTGGGCTCAGCTGGCCTGCTGGTGTCCCCTCCCAGGATCTTGCCCACCCCATCCCCTTCAGTGGGGGAAGGAATGTCAGAGGGACAGCACAGCTTGGCAGTAGCTCTGTTATCAACGCCAGCTACCAAAGCAAAGTACAGCAGTGAAGGCCTGTGAGCTTTACCCCAGTCAGACCCAATACAGGTCCACACTGACACTTCCTCCTGCTGTGCTCTGCCCAGGACCTCGCTCGTTTTGTCGCTGCCAGCAGAGTTTGCAAAGTTCACACCAAAACAGTTTCTAATTGCAAAATGCAGTTTCTGCAAATGGCTACGAGTGCAAAACCAAAGCTGCCACAAATGAGAGAGGCCCTGCTCCCCCAGTTTCCTCTCCTGGAGCAGGCAGCCAGTTTTTACCAGCTTGCTGGGATCATCCAGGAACTGCCTCCTAGCCAGTTTTTAGAAATGCCTGCAATCATACCCCCACACACAAGGGCTCCAAGTGCAGGATCTCAAAGATTCAGTAACAGTTTTGGGCACAGATTAATACAAAATACAATAACAGTATGAATCACCCCAGAACAAACATTTTGGAGGAAAACACCAGGTCCTGTTAGCCTCTCCTGGAAAATGCTACATTACCATTATAAACATATTTCTCTTTGCAATAATGACATCAGAAGGGCAGCTTATCGGACATTATTTGTGGTCCACATTAAGAGCTGGAAATGAAGACAGTCTCCAAGCTATTAACACCTCAGATTGCTCACTGGGAGCAATCTGATGACCAGGGAAATAGCTACTCCCATACTATTTTCCATCTTGCCTTCTCTTCTAGCCTCCTTCCCTGCACTCGTCAGTTCAAAGTAACAAATGCAGGCCCCCATTTCCATCGGCTCTTCTGGAGGACGAAATGTCACAGCCCACCTGGGGAGGAGGTGGAGGACGGCCAGAGCATCTCAGCCACCAGTAGCTGCAAGGACAAAGATGATGCTGAGAGCCCCAAACGCACCACGCCTGTGTTTGGGATGGAGCCGTGGACGATGGACCTGGACCCTGGCCAGTCCATGGACGTGGTGCTGCAGGGCTTCTCCCGTGTTCCACAGGTGAGCCTGGGGAACCATCAGAGCCCCTCCCCTGGGCTTGTTCTTGACATTTGCCTGGGAAAATGAGCAGAGGCCTTCAAGAAACTGGTTTAAGGCCACACATTTCTGTGGCAGCACCAGTTGCTTTCCTTGCTGGCCACCATCAGACCAGCTAAGGCTTTATTGGGATTCCACAGCTAGCAAAACCCAGTGCTGATCCCAAAATAAGAGTGGAAGGAAATACTGCTCTTTTGCATGCTGGATCAGCAAAGAAGGGCAGAGAAATAAGTTAAACTAGGAGCCCAAAAAGAAAGCGAATTAAGCAAGTGCCAAGTGGTTTGCCTGGGGTAAGCACAGAGTAAAACAAAAACCATGTGAAGGGAGGGAGTTTCTCACAAGTGCCTTTTGTGGCTATTGGGGTGCAGTGTTACAGACAACTGAGCACAGGATAAATGAGCTGCATCACAGGAAGAAAAGGGGGCAGTGACCATTGCTCTGTGGCAGGAATTAGGGCCCAGGGTGGGTGGGGTAGAGCCAATGCAGGGCGTTTGCTGCATGCCCTGCCAGCACCCACTGGTAACAAGAGACTCTTGTGTGCAGGAGGTGCAGGACCATGTGCTGTGTGAAGCTGTCATTGGGACGAGCAGAATGACAGAGAAGATAATAGAAACAGTCATTACCTGCGAGTTTATTGATCCCTCTATAGAAATATCAGACAGACAATTCTGTTTCCGGGTGGAGAAGGTAAGTCTGGATTGCATCCTGGCATTTAACAGCATGGCTGAGGGGGGGGTGTGTTAAAGCCCCTCTTTACCCTTCCTGAGACATTTTGTGAAGTGAGCGAGGATGCTTTTGGAGATGAGACTGGTATTTAACTTCCCCAAAGTAAAATTGCAGCTACAGCTGCACTGCCAAGGGGGATCATGGCCACATCCAGAGAAATTCCAGTTTCTCTGCTCACTGTAAAGGGAAATTTTTGAGGGTCCTCCAAGGCATGGTGATGTCTAAGCACCTGTGCTGTAGGGAAGCTGGGAGAATTGGAGATTCCTGTGAATTCCTCAGGCTGACAAGGAAAAACCTATCATCTCCATTGTCTCTTTGCCTTCTCTGCTGCTGGCATGGATGTTTTATGGTATAGCTATGTGGTATAGCTTTGTGCATTTCCCCAAGCCTCACCTGCTTCAGAAGACCCCCAGACATCCTGCAGCTGCAGTGATGACACCACTGAGGCAGAGCAGGTGTTCTTTAGTCTCCGGATCCCAACTCCAGCATCATCTTTCTCTCTCCTGCAAGTTGTCTGAAAAAGAGATGTTTCATTGTTTGCTTTCTGTAGTTTCAGGCCTCTCCTCTGGTTCCCAGGCTTCCACTGAAGCACAGAATCCCTGAAACAGGCAGTTCAGATGTCATTAGAAGCTTTTCAGCTCTCCCGATTCTACCTGGGTTTTGTTTGATGCCCCACACAAACTGATTCATTGCATACTATAGCACAGCACCTGTTTGATATCAGAACATCCATAACTCGTTTCCCACTCTCTGGTTTCTCTAAACCATGCAGGAAGCCCAGCACAATGCATAGACAGGAAGGAAGAGCCTAGGCTGGTCATAGCTCTGGGACCACAGACTCCTTGTCCCTGTAGCAGAGGCTGCAGGACACATGTTGCAGATGAATTGCTTTTATGAGGCTGCTAGAGGCAATAAGGTTGTAAGAAATTACTGTATGTGAGTGAAGATCTTCTAGTGCTGTTCTACCCAATGGAGAGAGAAAACTGAAGACAAATGGTCTGGATTCACTTTCTGCTTTAGATCTTGTTCAAGCAGCTGCCTCCTCTCAGGGCCTATTCCCTCATCTGTACATGGGAGTGTTTCCCTGTCCCCCAGAGGATGCTGTGGTTTCTAAACATGAAAAGCATCTGCTGTAAAGGAAAATCTGGAAGGGTAGAAATAAATAGAAAGGGTAAATAGAGATGTATGCACTCCTGGGGCTGAAAAATGTGAAATACAACAGAAGCAGGAGGAGGTCTATGGCCACCTGAGGTTGTTTTTCCTTGTCTCCTGTTTCTGTAGAAGCCCAGTGATGTCCTGACACTGCAGTACAAACCTTTGTCTATAAAAAACACCTGCTGCCTGCCACTCAGCCTCATGTTGGACTTGGAGCAGCCGTTTCTGGTCTGCAATGCAGACCAGCAGCCCGTCCCAGATGGCCAGGTGAGCAGCCCTGGACTCCTCCAGTGGGGTTTGAAGAGGAGGGATGTGATGGTGCCTTTCTGTTGGGAGGTCCTTGAGTCGAGTTTATTCTGTAGCATCAGCAGTGAGCTGGCCTGAGCTGCATCAGCAGAGCTGCAGAAGGAATCAAAATCTTATCTGAATTGAGAAGATCCATCCTGGCTTTAAGGCACAAGGAGAAGGGAGCAGGCAGCTAGGTCTGGGCAAGTCATGCAGTAAAGGTGTCTCCTGGAAAGCATCCCAGATCTCCAGCAGTCATCCCCTTGTATTGCTGCTGAGCACAGGAATGTGGGCCTGAGGGAATCCTGGACCAGAGTGTGGTGCCTGCAGTCAGATCCTTGCTGTAAAGAAATGAGCAGTGAACTGAGAAGACCACACTGGGGTCACACTTTGAGCATTTACTGTTTCATTCTATCAAGACCTTGGGACATCATCCTGTGGGTGTTTAACTACTGTTCATCTCCTTGCAGCCTGTCACAGTGGACGTTGGGGAGACCTGTCAACTCTACGTGGCATTTGACCCCACTTATGAACTGAACTATAACAGCTGGAAAGAAAAGAAGGTTTTGAAGATAGAGATGGTCAGGGGCCATCCTCATGTGGAGCACATCACCCTGCGGGGAGAAGCCCACTTCCCGAATCTCCGAATCCAGCCCAGCACCCTGGACTTTGGCTGCGTCCTGGGTGGCACTGAGGAAGTGCGTTCCCTGGAGATGTTCAACTACAGCCCCCTTCCTGTGGAGTACCACTGGTCATTCCCTGCTGACAGCCACGTGAACAAGTTGAGGTATGGGCAACAAGTTGCCCTCTCCTTGAAGCTCTTCCTCCTGGTGTCCTGTTTGTACTTTGCAAAGAACAAAGCTGTTTGCCTAGGCTCTGGAAAATTGCTTCTGACTTTTCCTTGTGCAAATAACACTGACCAGCCATGCACTGACCAGGGAATGCTCAGGGATGCTCAGGGAATAGGTTTTCCACCAATTTGGTGCTGGTTCGTCACTGGCCAGGTGTGCCCCTTGTTGCCACAAATCTCACCTTTTTGCATGTCTTCTCTGTCTTTTCCTCTCCCACTGTGCTTTCTGCATCCCCACAAGGTGTTAAGCTCTGTCCTCTGTAGTTCCTCAATGAAAGCAGTTGCAGCTGCCTGCACTGCTGCTACTCCAGTGTCATCCCTGGGCTGCCTTTAAAGGGACACAGCCTGGTTTGGGAAGGGCTGGATCAAATAATTTCTGAGCTCAACGCACCAGCACCCACCCGGGGGCTGCATCCTGACCAGGAGCTGCTCGTGCAGGTGCCCCTCCCTCCCACTGCAGGTCCCTGTTCATAGTTATGTTATTTTCCAGATATGAGCTTTACCCACCTAAATTCACACCCGAACCACCAAAGGAGAAGAGAAGCTGTTTGGAATGCTCAGCATCTCAATTCAGACGCTTCAGGATTAGAAATGTGGAA